>JAHWFO010056005.1:197094-213014 GCA_023313115.1 Rhysida immarginata
TATTCGCGGGAAATTATATCAGGGGCGTTAAGGCTATGTTTTAGTGTGTGATGAGGCATGCCTCGCATAAGTAGAATCTCCGTAGGCATCATCCACAAGTGATGGGTTTTTCCCTCTAAAGGGACGTATAGATAGTCCTCTAGGCCAATCTAAGTCCCGCCAGGTCGGTTGATTCTCACGTTCACTGAAACGAAGGAAAAAGTAATGAGAGGGAATGCCTGCTTTGGTGTACCATCTCCCACACTCGAGGACTTTTATGTTCTGGTTGTTTAGCTTCTTTGCTAACGTTGTTGGAGTAAGTGAAGGGTCGAGGTTACCAATGCATATTCTCGCAGTAGTGTAGGGTATAATCGGAAGGCCCCAACTATTCAAGTTCAAAGTATCACATTTCGTATTGACCCTGTGTGTTGTCAGGGGTTCATCTGATCTTATCTTGGGTCTATCATTCCCTGATCTGTTCAAAGTAGATAAACCTTGTAAGTTTTGGATATCGGTGTCTTTAATCGAGGACCGAGCAGGTTGTACCGATAAGCTTTGACTGTATTGTGTTATATTTATATGTTCTAAGTCGCCGTGATTTTTAGATGTCCTTACTTTTGGTGTATTACTCAACTCATCATGGATCTGACAATTCAAGGTTGCATCTGCTCGTAGAGGATCACTGTCTCTAATATTTTGGAATACGAGTTCCTCTTTCGTATTACTTTTCGGGCAAATTTTAGGCTTTGCATTCATTATATTGACGTCTCTTATTTGTATTTCATCATTGGGGTTGTCTCTTATTAATTCATTTTGTTCCGTTAGGGATTTTAGCTTGTCTAAAGTGATGTTTTCTCTGTTAGCAAGTAATTTGTTTAATGTCATTTCTGCAGATTCATTAAAGATCGCTAATTTGTCAACCATGCCTTGTATGGTTTGAGTCATTGTCGATTGTAATGAATCTAGTACTCCTTTAATAATGGCCGATATAATAAGATTTTGCTCTTCCGATTTAGTATAAAGAGACATATTCAATGGATCGAGAGTCTTAATATCTTTCCAGTCATTATGTATGTTATTAATTTTTTCACTTAAGTCCTGCAGTTTAGTATTTTGTTGGCTTACTTGCTTTAGAATTTGCTGATTTTCACGATAGATGGCAGACGTGTCGTTGTTGGATGTTTTGAGTTCCAATGCTTCAATTGAGTTTTGTAATTGCATGAATTTTTTCGTAATGATGTCTTTCTGGTCTGTCTTTTGCTGTCTTTTTGATCCTTGTCGTTCTAAGGTAAGTTCTCGTAGTTCATCAAGTAGAGTTTTACATGATAGTGGTGTGGTTGAGTCTTCGACTGGCTGCAGAGCTTCGAGACCGTTCACGTCCGTGTCAACCAGTATTATGAGTGATATTGAAGAATTTGATAGTGATAGCGATTGGTCTTCTATTTTTATTAGTTTCGGGGCTCTTCATATTTTTTATTTTAACTCAATTTTTGGGGATTCTAATAGTGTAAGGGTACGTTTGGTGAAGTTATCATTTTTTCAGTCATAGTCGCTTTGTGCGCGAGCTGAAATTAGCAAATGCACTGAACGTACCCACTCACTATTGCTGCGGAATTCCAGAGATCTTCAATACAGAGCGATTTCATGAATTTACCATAGATATTGATAGGCCCGCTCTGAACATCTCTAATGAAACTCTCAGTTCATACATGAATGAAATTAATAATAACAACGAAGCAAGGGCAAGAAATTACTGACGTCAAAGTAAAAACTGTTCTGCATAAAGTTTGGGAGTGTCGAATGAAATTTCTGATTTCAATTGTTAGATATTCTTGCAATGTTTAACAATTTAAATTGGAAATCTTACTGGACACGCCCAGTCATACTTTCGTTGTACAGCATATATGTCTTTTTCCGTTTAACATTTTTTTAATTCCGTTCTTCATTTCCAGCTGATTACTGGAATAAAATTGGTAGAGCTTTTACAATACAAAAAAGGGAGTAAAGAGCTTCCGACTAGTTTCGCCTTGTATTTCCCGATATAAACTATACTAGTTGACAATCGCAACCGAACAATCCCACTTTTTCAGATGGGATGAAAGCAGCACTTTCACAAAGCTCATCGAACCAGAATAAATTCCAAACGAAATACACAGAGATAGCCAAGAAGACTAACCAACCCAAGCGGTCTTCCATATTACACAATAAAGAAGATAAGATTGGCAATTATCAGAAACAAACTACAAACGAAATAAAAAACAAAGAGAAAGAAGATTATCACATTTTCCAGTAGTCCGGGAAAGAGACGTTGCTTATGCTTTCAAAGTTGATGTCAAGAAAGTGACTTGGATTTCGATACCTCATATGCCACTTCATATCCATTGACTTCTTCAATATTCCATTCACTAGGTCATTGTTATGAATCTTCATCTTCTGCACCATAATCGAAAGGAGATCCTGTATAAACTCTCTGATAGGTTGGTTTTTCGCAGTCCTTCTGTCAAGCTGGGCAATAGTCCTCAGGTTAACATTCTGGAATGACTGTAGCTCACTATATCTGCTTCTACAGATAATCGCCCACGCAGGCATGCCATAGAGGAGTATGGTCCGAATAATCGAATTGTACAGAAGTAACTTATTGTCGATGCTGAGGGTGCTGTTATAGAGAGCTATAAGACTATACTTTGCCCTCTTCGTTTTGTTGAGAGCGTAGGTCACGTGACGATTCCAAGAGAGTGTTGAGTCGATGATAACGCCAAAATATCTGTAGTTATCTACCCAGTCCAATTTCATATTAAATAAAACAAGAGAATCTGGGGGATGCTTGAACTTTTTGTTGAAATACATAGCCTTGCATTTTCCAGCAGTTAAACCAGTCTTCGAACATCTTCAAGGCGTGCTGCAGACGAGTAATAACGTGAGCCGGTGAGTGTGCCCATGTCATAAAGGCAGCATTGTCGGCATAGAAATATAGATTACAATTTTTAGGGTTCAGGAAATCATGCACAAAATAATTAATTAGCACGGGCCCGAGGACGGAAACTTGAGGGACACTGGCCTTTAGAAAACGGGGCGTAGATAGATTTTCACCAACTTTCGCTTGGTATGACCTGTCAGTGACAAACGATTTCACCATCAAAATCAGATCAGGAGAAAACCCGTCTCTAATCATCTTGTAGACAAGGCACCCATGCCAAACTTGGTCAAAAGCTTTACTGACATCGTGGAATACCACTCCGCAGTATCTGGAAAGATTTAAGGGGGTGCTCAGGTCTTCTACGTCCCTCCATATCTGCACCTAACAAGAGTGGACTGCACGAAAGCAAAACTGATCTTTCCGAAGAAGATCATTAGCGAGAAAATGTACTTGGAATCATTAGCGAGAAAGTGTACTTGGAATCTGACAAGGATCGATTTCTCCAAAACTTTAGACAATAAGGGGAGCAGGCTAATAAGTCGTTAGCTCGAGGGAATTGCTGGTTTTTGTCCCTGCTTGGGGATACTCAAAACAATAGACTGTTTCCAAGATGCAGGGATGTAGGAAAATTTACAGCAGTCACTAATGATATTGTGAGAATGTCAATAAAATTCATTGGGAGATTCATATGGGCGTTATTGCTCACCTTTTCTCTTGCAGACTCATTTCTTCGTTTTCAGTTTACTTATGATAGTGGTGATTTCTCTTGCCTCGGTGTTGTTCTTCGGTGTGGGATTTCATCAAAGTTGACAAGACCATTTTCCACCTGCTAAGATATGACTTGACTCTCTGGATAGGAGTAACAAATTGCATTTCAAGGGAATCTGCAAGAACTTGGGCCTTGTCCTGATCAGTTTGCACATAGTCACCTTGTGGTGTGCGGAGTGAAGGAAGCGTTTTATTCTTCTTCTTCTGTAAAGCTCTGACCATACTCCAAATGATATTATCGCGAGCTGACAAGCTTTTGAGTTGTCATTCCATCTAGCGTCGCAAAGCTCTTTTATATCCTTATGGACTCTTCGTACCAGCCTGTTGTACTTGGTTTTGAGCCAAGGTTCATGATAGCATTGCTATAGTCTACGGGCCTGCTTCTTTCAACAATTATACGTTGGATTCCAAGAGTGATTTGGATTCGACGAGGAGATTTATTCTCTGATGGATAGATACTAGCTTCTATGGCACTGTTAATACATGTGGCGATGTCTTCAACATGTTGATCGATGTCCTCCGTACAGTATGCAATGCCGGGATGGCAGCCATATTCCTTAATATTATCTTTGTAGAGCTTCCAGTTTTGATGATGTATGAGTTCCTCTCGGAAATTTATGTTAAAATTGTCAAACTTCAATGCCACAGGCTTGTGGTCAGGCGGAAGGTGTGAAGATATTGTATGGGTTTGAAGAAACCCTCAAAAAGCGAGATGTCCAAAACGTTACTAATATGGGACTGGTCGCAAAAGTAGGTGTCCTCCACAGGTCCAGCAGTTATGATGTCATCTTTTCCGTGTATGTTACCATAGAGAATCATGCTATTGTAGTTCTGCGTTCTGGAGTTCCAGTTTGAGTGTCTGGTATTTAGGACACCAGCCACGATGACTGGAGCGTCACCACTGACGAGTTCATCAAGCTGGCTAACATCAAGATAATGTTTAGATGAATTACAGAGCGACACGAACTTCACTTCACAGGAGACGTCCTTCATAATGATGGAGGCCGATACTATACCTGCCTAAGAATTGGAGACTAATTTTTGGTCTTGAATCCCCTTCTTAATAATGATCGCAAAGCCACCAGAAGCACATCTTACAGCAATTAAAGCCATACGATCCGTATAGTACACACAATAGCCAGATGGCTTGAAGTCATGGCTTGGTTTGAGGTGCGTTTCACAAAGGAAAGCAATGTCGATTTCTTGCTTTATCAAAAAAATTGTGAAATTCCATACGCTTTCGAGGAATCCCCCAATCGTTCCATAACACGCACTGAACTTCACCTTTGTTGATTAATGTATAACGTTTTGCAGCCATAGTATAATTAGTTGGTCGTAAGGAATCCACTCAACTGTAAGTAAGTTTTGCTTAGATTAGAAAACAGGTGAAAGATACATCCTAATTGCTTATACATATCTGGTAGGTAGTTGATGTTGAAGCCATTATCTTCTGGCTTAGACACAGCGGCAGCAGAGGATTTGTCTGCAGTTACTTTAGAACTAGGCATCCTTTGAACCTGAGCGTATTTTGGACATTTTGTGTAACTTAAAGTGTGCTCTCCACTACATCTGATGCACGTTGGGGAATCTTGTCCTTTAATTTTGAGGCAATCTCTTGACTGGTGCCCCTCTGCGCACCTGGTACAACGAGGATCTTCCGTGCAGCCCATGGATACGTGTCCAGGCAGTTGTAACACTGTAATGGCTTCTTGTTTCCTCGCAAGGTCTCCACTAGCAATGCCAACGGCCCAATACGTGTAATGTTTTTCAATGACTGGTTGTTTTCGATGTTCGGGTGAAAAACCTAAACGATCAGCATATCAATGGATCCTTTGGCTTTCCTCAATCGAATTACCTTTTCCGGGGAGTAGTTGGCTCTTTTTTGGTCTTCTTAGAAGTCATCGAGATCATACGTAATATCCACATTACGAATCACGTATTTCAAGACCTTCTCCGAATTCAGTTCATGATGCTGAATTTTTAAAATATTATCAGACTTAATTCCAGAGACTAACCTGTTTTGAGTTCTTTCGTCTTCACATTTAACTTTGATGGTTTCAGCTCTGCCTGCATGAACAGTGATCTTTTCCACTGGAACATGTTTCTCAAGCTCAAATAGAACCTTCTTAAACGGGACGTCATGAGTCCGCACGACAATCGCGGGACATACCTCTTCGTGATCCTATGGTCTTTCAGTAGCCGACCGATTCTGTCCATTCTTCAGATTCCTCATTCTAGACGCGCTGACGACTTCTTTGTTTACTCTGCAGACGGTCTTTAGGTTATCGAACCTCTTGCCTTTTCTGAATTTTTGTCGAACAGTTACTATTTTTTATTATATCCATAGACACCACACCATTAAAAGAGGAAATAGTTTTTAAGACATTACTTACCTTGCTGTTATCAACTGGATTATCTTCCTTGGAGTTTCTTGCCTTCGGAGTCCCGGAGCATTTCCAAAAGTCTTTCTTCAATTAGCTTATTTGTCAATATCATCTCTAAGAGAGTCTTTATTTCCTTGTTGATAATCTAATCTATCGACAATCGAACAGTGAAGTGTACAATTTTTAGGATGGGACGAAAGCAGCGCTTTCACAAAGCTCATTTAACCAGAATAAATTCCAAATGAAATACACTGAGGTAGTCAAGAAGCCTAACTAACCCAAGTGGTCTTCCATATATTAAACTAATCTAGACAATCGACAATCGAGCAGTGTAGTGAAACGTTATTCGAGTGGTACTTGAAGCTAAGCTTCCATAATCTCACCCTTCCTAAATAAATGCCAAGGGAATTACACTGAAGTAGTTAAGAAGCGTAATGAACTCATAAAGGTCATCCATATTATGAAGGAGAAAAAAAAACAGACCTATGAAGACCAGTAATCTGTAAATAAGACATTATCAATGTCTTCAAAATTAATATCAAGTGTATGACTTGGATCACGATATCTCTATCTACGCATAGGATGATTTAAAATGCCCGAGACTAGCTCGTTGCTATGATTTTCTACATAGGGCAGCATGGATTCCATTTTCTACGCGATCAGACTGAATTTGGCCCTCTTTGCCTTATTCAGCGCGTAGGAAACATGTTGATTCCAGGTGAACCTAGAATCGATCACCACACCAAGGTATTTATATTCTTTGACCCAGTCGAGCTTATTTCCGTACAGGGTAAGCAAACCTGGGTGGTTTCTGCGTTTGTTTGTGAAGAACATAGCCTTGCACTTGCCAACATTTAACTTCAGCCTCCATCTGTTGAACCATTTTTCGTAGAGATGCAGCGCTTTCTGCAAGCGAGAGATGACATGGGCAGGAACACGGGCAAAGGTTAAGATGGCCGCATCATCAGCGTAGAAGTAAAGTTTACACTTGTCAGGTTTTGGAAAGTCCTGGATAAAAAAATTGAACAAGGCTGGTCCCAGAACTGACCCCTGAGGGACACCGGCTTTAACCTCACATGATTGGGAGAGGGAGTCACCAATTTTAGCTCGAAAAAACCTGTCTGAGATGAATGAGCGGACCAGCATGATAAGGTCATCTGGAAATCCAGATTTTATCATTTTATAAATGACACCATCATGCCAAACTTGATCGAAGGCCTTGCAAATGTCCAGGAAGATAACGCCACCATATAGAGAATTGTTAAGAGCGTTTTTTGCGTCGACAGCAAGCCGCCATATTTGCATTTGGCAGGAGTGGTCCGTACGGAAACCAAACTGCTCATCACGAATAAGATCATGGGCAGAGCAGAAGTCATTGAACCTTTTAAGAATTGTCCGCTCTAGAACCTTCGACATAGTTGGTAAAAGGCTGATGGGCCTGTAACTTGCAGGCAATGAAGGGTTAAGGCCTGGTTTCGGAATGCTTAGGATAATTGATTCCTTCCAGCCAGTAGGGAAATATCCGAGTTTCCAGCAGTCATTTATTAATGTAACGATGTCCAGGATCAGGTTGGAAGATAGATTTTTAAGGGCATTATTTGTGATGGCATCCATTCCAGGGGCTTTCTTATTCTTGAGTTTCTTGATGATCTCAACAATTTCCATCGGGAAGATTGATCGCTGTATAGGAGCACGCCGACCCTTATAAAAATTGGAACACACATCACGAACCTCGCTGATTGCATGCTCCCCGTCCGGAGTATCTGGAATTGGGGTGATAAATTGATTGCTAAATGACTCAGCAATTAATTCAGCTTTATCTTGGTCCGTAGTAGCAAGAGTAGTACCATCTGGTGAAAACAGGGGTGGGAATTTCGTTTTCTTACACTTAAGAGCCCTAATCATGGTCCAGAGAGAATTGTCATGGGTTGAGAGATTCTTCAATTTGCTCGTCCATTTTTGCACTCGTAGCTCTCTTACTTTTTCGTGGACCCTTCTAGAAAGTCTATTATACTTTCTCTTAAAGATTGGATCACGTGTACGCTGCCAAAGTCTTCGGAAGGCATTCCTCTCTGCAATAATTTGCCTAATACTTGGAGGAAGAACGAGGTGGTCAGGATATTTATGGTTTATAGGGCAAGCACTAACAGACATCGCATTGTTGATATTAATGGTAATGTCTTCAACTCTATCGTTGATTTCATTGGTGCTGGAGACATTAGCTGTGTAGCCGTTGCTAGTTTTAAGAAGGTCACGAAAGACCTTCCAATCCCGCCTTATAGGAAGCCGATTCAGGATGTCCATATTTAATCCATCGAAGTTAAGGACAACAGGAAGATGGTCTGATGTTAGATCGTCCACAGTGTAGATGTTGAACGGTTTGAAGAGACCCCTGAGAATAGCAATATCCAGGACATCGCTCGTGGGCGAATGATCACAATAATATGTATGTTTGATTGGACCGATAGCGACTGTGTCCAGCTGATTCTGGATGTAACCATATAAAATAGCACCACTGTGATTGATGCATCTGGAATTCCAGTAAGGGTGTTTTGCGTTTAGATCGCCTGCCAAAACAACAGGCAAATTACCAGAGAGCAACTCGTCGAGATCACAGGGGTCAATGGCATGCCCCGGAGAGTTATATAGCGCAACAAACTTAACCCAGCCAATCGTGAGGTCCTTGATGCGAATAGAGGCCGCCTCCATTCCTTCATAGTTCCGAGTAATGACTTCAACATGCTCAATACCCTCTTTGACTATAACAGCTGCTCCACCAGAAACACCATGAGCAGGATTCTTTGGGAGTCTATCTTTACGATAGACCATGTATCCAGGCAGCTTGAATGGCCGTTCCGACTTGAGGTGTGTTTCACAGACAAAGGCAATATCAATATTGTTTCTCGATAGGAAGTCGAAGAACTCCTCTCGCCTGCGTGAAATACCTCTGGCATTCCAGATGGTACACCGAAGTCTTCCTTGATTTACTACTTCGAAGCTGCTGCTAGCCATGATTAAGCTTTAGAGAACGATTTAACCATATGCGGAATAGATTTTCCGATTTCCTCATATAACCTGAGCATCGCGCCTATTTTAGTGTTCATAGCTTGCAAATCAGACGGGTTGAAACTTTTGTCAACAGTTTTGGAATCCTCAGAATAGTCAAGCTTCCCGCCCTTATATAGAGAATATATGGTATAATCTGGTAATATGATTGGATAAAAAAATACAACGAATGGCATGACAAAGGCGATGAAAAATAAGTACAATGAAGGTAGAACTAAAATAAACAACATAGGTATACGTTGACTAGATAAAAATACTCGTAAGTCTAGCAAACTATTTCGTAAAATTCATTGACTTTTCCTGACTTTCCCGGTTACAAAAAATTCCCTGACTTCTCCCGGGCACTGGTTACCCTGAAATACAACGAATGAAAACAAGGGAACGTGTACATTATTAAAGGTACACTATCTGGCTGAAAGCAGAAACAAACAATAGAATAACAAATAACAGAAAAATAGAAGACAAAAAGTGAGGACATAAGTGGACAGAGAAAGGTTGAACCATAAAAGAATATGTACAAAAAATATATTCAAAATAAAATAAAAAGAGAATTAAGTAAAAACCTGAGACGGAATTGAGAATAAAAAAAAAGTCAAAATCCGTTTGACAGTTAAGGAGGAGGTCGGTAGACGAGTTCTTGGCATTGAAAATTTCTAAAACTGCAGCTCTGGAATCTATAGCGATTTGTATTTTTTATGCAATCATATTACTCCGTTGTACAATATTATCTGTATGTAAGAGGATTAGCTTCTATTGTAGCTTATATTCTTGATAAAGCCAGGTGTAAATGGCGAAACTAAATGGAATCTCTGTTCTCCCTTTATTGTATTATAAAGTCTCTACTAATTTCATTGATGGAAACAATACTAAGAATTTCTAATTTATTGATTTCTGGAAGACTTATATTTAAATAGAAACCGCAAAAATACATTTTTATTGTCAAGCAATTTGATTTTGGGTTTGAAAATAATTTTTAGAAGTACAAAACCACATGTGTCTGTTGAAATATTTTAATTAGTATATAGATTTTATAAATATTAGTTTATGTAGATTTATCATGCAGAAATGTCCATATAATTTCTTTTGTGTATTTTATATTTCCCAACACAAAATTTAAAGATAATAAACGTGAACAAATGCAAAAAATGTTGGAAATGACCCACCTGACGGGGACTTTACAGTAGTGGGAAGAAATCTGTCTTTACGATAGACACAGTAACCAGGTAGCCTGAAGTCGCGGTCTGGCCTTAAGTATGTCTCACATAGAAATGCTATGTCTTAATCCTATTGGGTTAGGATGTTGTAAAACTCAATACGCCTCCGGGGGCCCCCCTGGCGTTCCATATTACGCAACGAAGTTTACCTCGATTTGTAATAGAATAGCATCGATCAGCCATAGTGTCAGTGCTTATTCGTAAGTATTCCACTCATCAGTGGCATTTTCTTACCCAGTTCGTTTATCAAATTCCACAGTAGGCTGATTACCTTTTATTGACAGAGCAGAGAATTGATCTTTGAGAAACTGCTCCAACGTTTCTTGTTGGATTCATTACGTGCTGCAGATATTTCAGCATTCATATTAGCAATTTTATCGTGGATCTCAGCAATGTTCTCTTTTAGTGACTCGACTTTTTTTTGTAATTTTTCATACATAGTGCATATTTCTTGGCGCATAACCTCTAGCTTATCCTTAATTATAGCATTAAAAGCTTCGAATCTGTAATCTTTACAGGCATCTTTATATATCTCGCCATACGTATATTTACCATTACTTGTTTTTTGGCTTGCAATGCCACTTAACTCTTTGCCTGAGCCTGGCATTATGATAGAATTTAAAATAATAAGTAAAGAATAGTCGACAATCGAACAGTGTAGTGTATCGGTATTCGAGTGGAACTTGAAGCAGAGCTTCCATAATCTCACCCTTCATAATCATATTCCAAGGGAAATACACTGAGCTAGAAAAGAAGCCTGATGTACCCACAAAGGTCATCCAAAGTATGAAAGAAAATTGCCTCCTCTTGGTGGAGGAAAATTTGATTGACGACTGTCTAGACTATAAGCAGACCACTAGTGTTAGATAAAACACGACTTATGAAGTCCAGTAATCTGGAAATAAGACATTATCAATGTCTTCAAAATCAATATCAAATATATGCCTTGCAGTTCTTTCCATCTAGTCTTACATATTGTGGCCCAGACGGGCATACCATACGTCAAGATAGTCCGAACAATGACCTTATAGAGCAGGAGTTTATTATCAATGTTTAGAGCACTATTCCGGCCCAGCACAGCAATCAAGCAAAACTTGGCTCTCCTGGCTTATTCAACGCATAAGTTGCGTGGTGAGTCCAGGTAAGTTTAGAGTCAATAACAACACCAAGATATTTATAAGTTTCAACCCAGTCCAGTTTTTTGCCATATAGTGTTAGAGAATCTAATGATCTCTTTCTCTTCTTGGAGACAAACATCGCCTTGCATTTGTCTACATTCAATTTTAGCCTCCATTTGCTAAACCAGCTTTCACACTCCTTTAGAGCTTTCTGTAGCCGAGAGTACTACGGCTGGTTGACGAGCACAGGTCAGTATAGCAGCGTCATCTGCGTAAAAAAAGAGCTTACATTTGGAAGGACTTGGAAAGTCTCGCATAAAATAATTGAATAATACTGGCCCCAGGACTGAACCCTGTGGGACACATGCTTTTACTTCATACATAGGAGATAGATTATCTCCAACTCTGGCCTGAAAGAACCGGTTGGAGAGAAACGAGTGCATCAGAGTAATTATGTCTTGAGGAAATCCATCCATAATCATTTTAAAAATAAGACCATCGTGGCAGACTTGGTCGAAGGCTTTGTGTACATCGAGGAAAACGAGTAAAGAATAGTCGACAATCGACAATCGAACAGTGTAGTGTATTGGTATTCAAGTGGAACTTGAAGCATAGCTTCCATAATCTCACCCTTCATAATCATATTCCAAGGGAAATACACTGAGCTAGAAAAGAAGCCTGATGTACCCACAAAGGTCATCCAAAGTATGAAAGAAAATTGCCTCCTCTTGGTGGAGGAAAATTTGATTGACGACTGTCTAGACTAGAAGCAGACCAATAGTATTAGATGAAACACGACTTATGAAGTCCAGTAATCAGGAAATAAGACATTATCAATATAATCAAAATTGTTATCAAGTATATGCCTTGGATCACGATATCTCTTTCTATGCATAGGATGCTTTAAAATGCCCGAGACTAGCTCGTTGCTATGATTTTCTATATTGGGCAGCATGAATTCCATGAGCCCTTGAACGTATTTGCCAATATGAGTCATGTTGAAGTCATTATAAATGGAGGAATTGCGAACAAGTCTCCGATCTTTTTGCGCAATAGCCCTAAGGGTAACGTTTTGGAAAGTTTGCAGTTCTTTCCATCTAGTTTTACATATTGTGGCCCAGACGGGCATACCATAGGTCAAGATAGTCCGAACAATGACCTTATAGAGTAGGAGTTTATTATCAATGTTTAGAGCACTATTCCGGCCCAGCAGAGCAATCAAGCTAAACTTGGCTCTCCTGGCCTTATTTAACGCATAAGTAGCGTAGGGAGTCAAGGTAAGTTTAGAGTCAATAACAACACCAAGTTATTTATAAGTTTTAACCCAGTCCAGTTTTTAGCCATATAGTGTTAGAGAATCTAATGATCTCTTTCTCTTCTTGGAGAAAAACATCGCCTTGCATTTGTCTACATTTAATTTTAGCCTCTACTTGCTAAACCAGCTTTCACACTCTTTTGGAGCCTTCCGCAGCCGCGAGACTACTACGGCTGGTTGACGACCACAGGTCAGTATAGCAGGGTCATCTGCCTAAAAAAAGAGCTTACATTTAGAAGGACTTGGAAAGTCTCGCATAAAATAATTCGATAATACTGGCCCCAGGAGTGAAACCTGTGGGACACCAGCTTTTACTTCATTCATAGGAGATATATTATCTCCAACTCTGGCCTGAAAGAACCGGTTGGAGACAAACGAGTGTATCAGAGTAATTATGTCTGGAGGAAATCCGTTCATAATCATTTTAAAAATAAGACTATCGTGCCAGTCTTGGTCGAAGGCTTTGTGTACATCGAGGAAAACGACCCCACAATACATAGACAGATTAAGGGTCTCATTGATATACGCTGCGAGTCTCCATGTTTGGAGTTGGCAGGGATGGTTTGAGCGAAAGCCAAATTGTTCATTGCCGATGAGATCGTTGGCATCACAGTACTCAACGAATCTCTTGAGAATTGTTTTTTCCAGGATTATGGAAATTGATAGTAACAAGCTGATGGGCCTGTAGTTAACAGTATTTGCAGGATTTTGTCCTGGCTTAGGAATGTTTAAGACAACTGATTACTTCCAAGCATCCGGGAAGTAAGTGTTCTTCCAGCAGTCGTTAATCACTTCTGCAATATCTTGAATTGTATTTGGAGGTAAATTTTTCAAAGCACTGTTCTTAATAGAGTTTTTACCTGGAGCTTTTCTCGTTTTTATATTTTTAATGATGCTTAGGACTTCATTTACTTTAATGCTATGTTTTGGGAATTCATTGCCGTGAATATTATAGAAGCCAGTTATGCAGGATTTTACTTTCTCAGACATATCAAGTCCTATTTGCCGACCATCAGTAGGCGTGACATATCACTCGAACTATGTACGTTATTTAGTGGGTCGTCATTATTTTTGAGAATTTATCTAAAAAATTTTTAGTCTTGTTTGAGCCACAATTCTTCTTTGAGGTCAATGTTTACGTTATCAAAATTTAGTGCAACTGGTTTATGGTCTGAGGATAGATCATTGACAGTATAGATACTGAATATTTTGTAGAAGCCTTTCAACAACACAATGTCAAGTACATCACTTGAAGGAGAATGATCACAATAATATGTATCATCCACAGGGCATACTGCAATAATACCAGATTGCCTTTGCACGTAGCCATACAAAAAGACACCGTTTTGTTATGGCATCTTGAATTCCAGTGCGAGTGCTTAGCGTTCAGGTCTCCCGCCATAATAACGGAAATATTCCTGGAAAAGACCTCGTCAAGCTCATTGGCATCGAATTTATGCTTGGGCGCATTATATAGAGCCACTAGTTTCACCCCTCCCTGTGTGGCATCAGTAATGACAGCAGAGGCAGCTTCTATTCCCATATAGTCTCGGGTTGGTTCCTCCCGATGATGAATGCCTTTCTTAATAATAATTGTTGACCCACCTGACGGGGACTTTACTGTAGTAGGAAGAAATCTGTCTTTACGATAGACACAGTATCAGGTAGCCTAAAGTCGCGGTCTGGCCTTAAGTATGTCTCACATAGAAATGCTATGTCTTAATCCTATTGGGTTAGGATGTTGTAAAACTCAATACGCCTCCGGGGGCCCCCCCTGGCGTTCCATATTACGCAACGAAGTTTACCTTGATTTGTAATAGAATAGCATCGATCAGCCATACTGTCAGTGCTTATTCATAAGTATTCCACTCATCAGTGGCATTTTCTTGCCCAGTTCGTTTAACAAATTCCACAGTAGGCTGATTACCTTTTATTGACAGAGCAGAGAATTGATCTTTGAGAAACTGCTCCAACGTTTCTTGTTGGATTCATTACGTGCTACAGATATTTCAGCATTCATATTAGCAATTTTATCGTGGATTTCAGCAATGTTCCTTTTTAGTGACTCGACTTTTCCTTGTAATTTTTCATACTTAGTGCACATTTCTTGGCGCATAACCTCTAGCTTATCTATAATTATAGCATTAAAAGCTTCGAATCTGTAATCTTTACAGGCATCTTTATATATCTCGCCATACGTATATTTACCATCACTTGTTTTTTGGCTTGCAATGCCACTTAACTCTTTGCCTGAGCCTGGCATCATGATAGAATTTAAAATAATAAGTAAAGAATAGTCGACAATCGAACAGTGTAGTGTATCGGTATTCGAGTGGAACTTGAAGCAGAGCTTCCATAATATCACCCTTCATAATCGTATTCCAAGGGAAATACACTGAGCTAGAAAAGAAGCCTGATGTACCCACAAAGGTCATCCAAAGTATGAAAGAAAATTGCCTCCTCTTGGTGGAGGAAATTTGATTGACGACTGTCTAGACTAGAAGCAGACCACTAGTATTAGATAAAACACGACATATGAAGTCCAGTAATCTGGAAATAAGACATTATCAATGTCTTCAAAATCAATATCAAATATATGCCGTGCAGTTCTTTCCATCTAGTCTTACATATTGTGGCCCAGACGGGCATACCATACGTCAAGATAGTCCGAACAATGACCTTATAGAGTAGGAGTTTATTATCAATGTTTAGAGCACTATTCCGGCCCAGCACAGCAATCAAGCTAAACTTGGCTCTCCTGGCTTATTCAACGCATAAGTTGCGTGGTGAGTCCAGGTAAGTTTAGAGTCAATAACAACACCAAGATATTTATAAGTTTCAACCCAGTCCAGTTTTTTGCCATATAGTGTTAGAGAATCTAATGATCTCTTTCTCTTCTTGGAGACAAACATCGCCTTGCATTTGTCTACATTCTATTTTAGCCTCCACTTGCTAAACCAGCTTTCACTCTCCTTTAGAGCCTTCTGCAGCCGCGAGACTACTACGGCTGGTTGACGAGCACAGGTCAGTATAGCAGCGTCATCTGCGTAAAAAAAGAGCTTACATTTAGAAGGACTTGGAAAGTCTCGCATAAAATAATTGAATAATACTGGCCCCAGGACTGAACCCTGTGGGACACCAGCTTTTACTTCATACATA
>JAHWFO010056005.1:213024-233535 GCA_023313115.1 Rhysida immarginata
CTTGAAGGAGAATGATCACAATAATATGTATCATCCACAGGGCCTACTGCAATAATATCAGATTGCTTTTGCACGTAGCCATACAAAAGGACACCGTTTTGGTTATGGCATCTATTTTCAAATTTTTTCTTTGGATTTCATTTTCTTTATTAAATTAAAAGAAAAGAATTCTAAACATAATGTAATGAATTTTTTATTTAAAATAGGTTAAATTACTTTTTAAAGTTTTCACCTTCTGTCAGGCATAACACTGTTAGTCACATCTTCAAGCGCAATGAGCCTGTTAAGCACATTCCATTAAAAAATGTGATTGCAACCATAAAACCTTTTCTTTATTTTTTAAATCAACCTTTTACTAAAGAAAAACGTTTTTTAGGAGTTTTCTGTTAATTTAATACGTCCGAGTTATAAAAAATATGAAAAATTCACAAAATTTACAAGAGCAGGATAATTGAGAGGGGCGATGTGACTGATAGGCCACATTAGATAAGACATGTCTTATTATGAATAGAATTATATAATTACAGAATTTATTTGCTAAACGAATAAAATAATTAAATTTAGTGAATCGATTTTGAAACAATACGGTGCTCAGAAACTTTGCAAAATTAGTTGCAATGTGTCTGATTGAACACTTTTATCACTGTTCTCAATCCAAACTTTTTGACAAGAACTAACGGATATGTATGAAAAAATCACTAAATAAGAGACAGCTATTCAATGTGTCAAGTGTTTCTGGCATCTAGGAGGGCGAATGTGATACATAATATGAGAGCTGTGCCTAATAGATCACTTGCGCCCGACGCAAGGTTAAATTGTTCTTTGACTATTTTACTGCGTGTCAAAGAATGGAATCTATATGTAAGTACGGCAACACATTTTTGTTGTGCACTTTTACCTGTGTTATCGTGGATGAATACCCTTGAAAATTAAATGGTTGGAAAGTTTCTGTGCTGTAGATGCGCACAATATATTTTGTTTGCATATTTGTTCACATTCAAACAGGTAAAAGCGTTTCAAAAAAGGTAGCATTAAGGAAAAAGTTGTGCACCATATTAGTCAACGTATATAGCATTGCCTTTTTTATTCTTTTTTGTAATAATAAATATCAAATTACGTCAAATCATTTTGATGTTTTTATGAAAGAATTTTAATTTTTGTGTTGTTGATGTTAATTGAAAGCATTAGAAAACCGTATAACAAATACTGTGCAGCTTTTAAAAGTAGCATTTTCCATAAAATTTTCACATATTTTGAAAGTAATATTTTTAGTTAAAAATAAAATAAATACCAATTTTGAACTCTTTGATTTTTATTTATTTTTTAAAAATGTTGTTAACACTTACTAGTACGGGAGGAGAGACGCAGAGATAGGGAGGGGACAAGTTAGCTTGAATATAAATATTATATTTAGATAATGATTCGATGCATATATTAAAAGATACCTTTATATTGCTTTAAATGTTATTCCGAGAAATTTTCAAAGTTATCATTGCAGTGAAATGAATCGGGAATGTCAGAAATATCATCCAAAACATTTTTGATACCGGTATTTATTGTGTTATCTATTTTTCTTACTTCAAAGTTAATTTATAAGCAAGATTAAGGCTAGAAATGTGATCAAATTTCGATCACTAGGGGATCCTAGTGATAAAAGATAAAGCTATTAATTATTGATTTAAGGAGTTTAAATAATAGTTTAAATTTGAAATGAATTTAGTCTCCTTATAATGGGGAAAAATTGTGAAATAATAAAACAAAATTAAAAATAAAATTTAAGTCACCAATCTTGAAAAAACTTTGGAGATAAAACTAGTCTATTCAGGATGACGTTCTTGTGTAGTCTATTGAAGATGGTAGAAATAAAACCAGTCTATTGAGGATGTAAATCATTTAGTAAATCATATCAAAGAAAACCACACACCAGATTGGAATAACACAAAAATCATTGGTAAAAAACAAAATTATAAAAAAAGATTAATTAAAGAAACAATAAACATCATTACAAACAACAAAATTTTAGCCAAACCATCAATAGAAATAAACAATAAATGGACACTACTTTTTAACAATCACCCTAACACACAATAGCCAACAATCATAACCAACAATTACAATCAACTTAGCTTCATCACCTTTATATCAATTGTTACATTCTTTTTTAAACTGTTTACAACTGTCAAATACTTTATCAACTGATGATGAGAAAAAAATTCTCGAAAACGTTATTATTTGAAATTTACCCCAAAAATTTGAATCAACCATTCAAAATTTAATCAGTACTTCAAGATCACCGTCTTCTCCTATCAACATCATCTACACAAGAACTTCATCTACATCCTCAATAGACTGGTTTTATTTCTACCATCTTCAATAGACTACACAAGAACTTCATCCTCAATAGACTAGTTTTATCTCCAAAGCTTTTTTCAAGATTGGTGACTTTAATTTTAATTTTAATTTTATTTTATTATTTCACAATTTTTCACCATTATAAGGAGACTAAATTCATTTCAAATTTAAAATAAAGCTATTAAACTAAAAATTTATGACGACTAAATATATTTTTGGATTTTAACAATTTATTGGATTGTATCAATCTGTTTTGTTTTCGTTTGTAGGAAAAAAAAGAAGGTTGGATTGTTTTAGGCGCTATGGAAGTTATCATTATATAAATAATATATTTACTGTAAATTAAAGTACCTATATGGACTGAGAAAAACAAGAACAACAAATAAATGTACTTCTCATTATCCGTTGGAAGCATAAAGAACTATCAGAGGTACCCGGGATAATTACACCTATACATGAAGAGAACAATCTAAAAAAGTTAAATTATTACTTCATATTGGTTAAATAATAACTCAATGCAACACAGAGCAAACAGACTTTCCATTCTACGAAAAACACGAAAAACCGGAAGTCTAAGTGATATACTGGAGCATCTAAACTCTTCTGGACTTGCCTTACCGCTACGTAGCATCACCAGATACTTTAGACTCAAGTTTTTCTTGCCCTTGACGTAGAAGATCTTGCTTTATTTGAAAGTCTCTTTCTTCAGATGTTTCAAATGCCCGTATCGTATTTTCTGTTTTAGTGGCATAGATTCTCTGACCAATACTCGTTCTTTCTTTTTCTTTTCCAGACACATATTATTTTGTAGTCGTATGGACATTTGATAAGGATGCTCAAGGGAGGCACGCGTGAGTCGTTTGCCTCATCAATAGAAGCTGCCTAATTAATGTTCTCTCACTGCTTCATCATTTTATTCTCATGATCACTAATTCTTGGAAACGAACGTTCAGTCATCGCATTATCAGCATCTCAGTTTCCAAAATATACATATTCCCACAGTATATATTCAAGATGTATTTTAACGAAATGTTTGTATCTGTTATGGTGCCAAATAAACTAGGTGAAAATCCTGTCATGACTCGGACTTTTTTTTGGATTAAATTTTGCAATATCTTAAAAATAAACACATTAAAACGCTTAAAATAATTACAGTAAAAATTCTTAATGAAAATGCAAAAAAAAAAATTTATAAAGGCTAACAATGGATGTACCTCTCTAAAGATGCCTCTGCTAGTCTAAATAATTTCTTACTAGTCTTCGAGCAAAGCTTGGCTATTCATCACTTTATGTACTCTAGCAGTCGCCGATTCTTGTAATTACAATTTGCTCAATACACCCCGAGCAAAAAGATTGCTTCCTCTGTCGTGTTTTCCTGCTTTCTCAATAGTTTGCCTAGTCTCCATTATCTCCAGTTACTAAACATTTTAAAGATTCTCAAAAAATTGTTAATTACATAGTAAGAACCCTCTTTTCTAAGAAAAGCCTGAATAGCAAGAATTCTATATTGCACAAACTTTGCCTTGCGTTGTTGGTCATGTGATAATTCTCATTTATATGCCTTGCCATAACCATGAATATCGATTATTTATCAAAAAATTTTTTTTTTTCGAAATCTGGAGTAGACAGTGATCGTCATCATGGTTTGAAGGTCAAGTATGCAAAATTCCATCAAGATCGGAATAAAACTGTAGATTTGTATAAAAAACAAAGAAATCCACAAACAAACATCCTTCTTTATATATGTAGATAAAAGGTCCTTTACAATAAGAACTAGCGCACAGAATTTTGCAACAAACCTCTGACAAGGGATTGTTTTAGAAATAAAATTTGACCGGTTTTATGAAAGTTTTCACTCGTTGATTTGCTATTTGCTAAACTTTAAAAATTTTGCGAAACTTAGCGCGATCTGAATTTCTCCAATGAAACTCCCAGGAATCCGTATTACTTGCTTACTAAGTAAATGACATGTATCTTTTTTAATGGTCTCTTGTGGAAACTCACCTGCATGTGCTTAAGGAAGTTCAAGAAGTCATTTCAGCTAATGTAGATAAATGGTTTCATACAGAAGTTGAATATTTTTTGCAAAAGAGAATTGTTGAGCATGTGCAACCACCTGTAAAACTGGAGCCCAGGAATTGCTAGGTCAAATCGTAGAGACATTAGTGGATAATTTAGCGGGAGATCTTAGGCAGATGAAAAACGTTAGATATGCCGGTTTATCATACTAAGGAGAGATGTTTCGTACGTAAGAATGCTAGAGGTGAAAGCCGCGATACATAGGAATTCCAACGCACATTTTTAAGAGGCTTTTTTGTCGATAGTGCCTCCAAGTATTCGGGCTAGATATATGATGTGATAGCGTGAGTAGTTGGAGTGCTGAGAGGAACACATTAATGGAGATGTTGAGGGAGGAAAGAGCTGTAAAATGCCTTCTGAAAAAACTCTATAATGTGTGCCAGAGAACGAGCGAAACTTTTGGTTTCTGTTTTGTGAGTAAAGTAAGATGCATCTGCAGAATTGATAGAGATAGCCCAAGATTTAGAGTCTGAATGAAAAGATATTTAAATTCTAAAAGAGTCGTAAGTGAGGTTGAGTTTGTCCAATGAGTTTGTCAGGGTTGCCATAAACTCATTTAATTCTTCTTTTTGAGGTGTCCTCTTTAATATTTATTGCCAATCCATGCTCGATTTCTTGAGATTTTTAAGCTCATGGTTCTAACTCCCGTGGGAATTGAGTGCAAGTTTTCTTTATTGATTTTTCTGATCTTGGTATTTATATGAGATATATATATATTTGTGGGAGGAAGAGCATTGTGTGGCCCATTACAAATTTATGACATCTCTTTGTTCAGTCTCCCTTGTGAAGATCGTTGACTGACTAATTCCGCCGATGATATGCATATTTAGTCCGTTTATGGCATAGGGTGGCTTTCTTGGTTAGCAAGGGTCCTTTCTTATGCGCCACTGGTCTCATGCAGGTTCCTAGATCCGGGCCGAACTCTCACGAGCCAGGATCCTGGAAAGCCATCTGCATGGTGCAATAGGAAACGGTTCACCCGACCAGCACACCTTCTTCCAGTCCTGGACAGTCCAGTGGAGGTGATTACGAGCGAATTGAAAACGGTTTATAGCAGTTTTGGGTGGAAATCAAAAGTAACTGAATTAGCCTACAGATGCGGTAACCTGTCCTTGTCAATGTACGTCATGTAATGCGTTCACAAATGTCATTCTTCGTTACAGTTGTTACTCTACGGTTAGTTTCCAATTCGGGACATCTCCATTGGCGTGAACAAGCATTCCCAATCCATGCTCACCCCTTGGATCGACGAGTCGTTTGCGGCCACTGGCTGTGTCTGAGTGGTTGTTTTTTGGTTGTTAACTAGTCCTGGTAAACCCTTGAACTGGCTGTTTGGGAAAGGCCTAGAAGTCGTACGGTTTCGGAAATATTCAGTCCACCTCGCCAGGCACAAACTCTCATCCTGGTCGCGAAGTCGCTCAAATTCTTTGTTTTTCCCATACCGACGATCAAACCACTTGCACTTGATGGGTGTGTTCTTGCTTTATATTGAACCGACTTATACGAAGTAATTGCTATGCCAACGGATTTGCAAAATCATGGATGTTCACAATAAACTGGCCATCAATATGCATATCATAATGATTTGGATTTTCCAGAAATTAAGAGTTTGGCCATTCCGAAAGTAGCCGGATACTGTCTGAGCATGCAGCCTCGCGAGATGGAGATTAATAATAAGATGTGTTTTTTGTCGATGCTCAAAGGTACCTTAGAACAAATGCCTTGCGTTCTATCATGCATCGCTCGCTCGTGCTATGGAGTAATGGAAGTTTTAAGTCTTCCATAATTATATGATTCGCTTAATAGTTTTTTTGATTCACAAAGCGTAAAATATAAATAGTGGGCTAAGGATAGAAGCATGGGGAAGTGTAAACCAGGATATGAACTATAGGCAATAATGTATATATGTATATCATTCTTAAGTATTCTGGGACTTACAAGAGAGTAGAATGTTTCAAATTCAGTCTCAGATTTTTTTTCCTCATCAAAACACAATTCTTCAAATAATATGTTTTCATTTTGCAATGTTTATTCATAGATATTTCTCAAACCAGAGCATTTAGAATTTTTCTCTTTTATCCTTTCAAGATGAACTACTATAAACGCAGAATTGTGAATGGCTATCCGTACTCAGAATCCGAATCTGGTTCGCGCTTGCCTCGTGTGGCAAGTGTGGCAAGGCTTACAACCAAGGCTCCTCGCTCAATCAGTACCTGGCTATTGATATCAAAAAATCTGCTAAGCAAGACATGTTAGCCAAATTAGGGAAAAGGTTTTGGAATATTTACTGCTATTAATAGCAATGATTGCAGTTTTTTTATTTCTAGATTAAAAATAATATTAACATAAAATATGGGATTTTGACCTTTATGAAGATATTAACGCAGAGCAATTGGTTTTATATAAAAATATGTTCTCCAAATTTAAACTGATTAGGTTATTACAAAAATAGATAATTACATTAATGTGTACACATGCGTAGACAAAAAAAATCAAGCAATATGATGAAAATATTTACTTTATATTTTTAAAAATTCAAAATTCGATATGCTTCTTAAGGTTCAAGTATAATGCGTTTTTGCATTGAAGTTTCTGTCAATATCAAGGAAAATTGCGCATAATGATTTTTATCCATTTAGATGTTAATCAATATTTTGAGTGGGAAGTATCTTTGTCAGAGGGTGCCCTTGGACAGGCGGCAGAAATAGCTTCCTAAAAAGATTATTTCATTTCTAACAAATTTGAGCTCATTTAGTAAAAAATTTATTTCATTTCTCTCTCTCAAAACGTATATATAAACCAGTCTGAAAATCTCCAATGCAATACGAATTATAATTTTTGTTATTACTTTACAAATTGCAAATGATCCAAAGGGCAAACATGACGTTCATAAATGTTAGAATAAATGAATAACTATTCTTATTTTCCTTATCAGATGCACCGTAATTATTACTAACGAAGTTCCTGAAACAGAGGTTTTATACGAACAAGACCAAGGACCTGACATTCTCCTTAATATATGGACTAATAACTCTGGAGACACATCTATGATTACAACTATTCAACGACGAGAGTACATTTCTGAGAAAAACTCAACTATCACAATGAAAAACAGTATGACCATGTCAATTGATGTTAAAGTAAGCGTTCATGTCCAGCTGTTTGGCTTTAAAATAGGGAATGCTGAAGTTGGTCTAGGAGTAACACATACTGAAGAATTCCACAAGAGTGTAACTGTGAGTAATGACAGACGTATTAATAATATTAAAAGCTAAGTAATACTAGGCCTATTGTTTTACAAAAGTTTTTATTTTGCAAAGTACTTTGCTATTACATTGAATCGTTGTATGACGAGTCTTTGTTATTGTATAATTAAAGCATATTAGACAACTTTTGAACAATTTCTATTTCATTAAAATTACTTGAGAGCCCTAATATCGTTTTCGGGAAAAGCAGTTGTTTACAGCCGATTCGTTTCAATAAGTTTAGATAAAAATGACTATGTATCTACTTGAAGGTTTTACCTATGCTAAAAATAATTAAATTTCTTAATTCTCTAATGCCACCACTGGGTAATTAAATTAATGCAATAAATCGCAAAGAAGAACGAGTTAACCTTTATTGAAAAAAATAATAAAAATTCTAAGAATTGTGAATCATATTGACATTAACAAGAGACTGTAAAATAGATAATTTTAACATAACTTACTGAAAGAAGTAATATCATTTTCATCACTTTTAACTGTCCCTATTTAAAAAAAAAAACGGAATCTGCATAAGAATATATGGCCCTATAGACTTATAACTCTTTTCAATTTATCCATAATGTGACAGAGAAATAATGATAAAACACCGAAATTAGCATTGAGTCATATTTGGCTCTCTTAGAATTCTTTTAAAAAAATGCTCATCAATTGCATTTAAACGAACAGCAATTTCATATAGATTATTTCCTCAAATAAGCTCTCTATGAAGGTTTCTTAGAGAAAATCATATAAAAGCATACATATTTTTGATAATACATCTTTTTGAATATTAATTGATTGTCTATTATTGTACTTAAAGGGTGTAAGTTCACATTGATCCAAGTTATCTTACGACATTCATTGAAAATGCGTTACTTTTGCGTAAACATTATTTTCTCAACACTATGAGAAATGGAGGATATGGTTTTTAGATTATTGAAATCGCTGAAGTTTTCAGGGAGAACAAAACGGACTGTGAGGATAATTAACGACAAGAATTTTCTCCATAGTAATTTTTCAAAGTCTATTGGGATCATTAACACCACTTACTACCATTACTCTGCGTTAGTTTTTATTACGATGAATACAAAATTGTCTTTTAACTTTTTTCGCAGTCTAGTGTAACCAACAGTCCAGCGGATCTCAGCATCAAGGAGGGCTAGAGGGGCAACGAAGTTCCGCTCCTCATCTCATAGACTGCTTCAAATTTCGATTTGCTAATGCTCAAGCATTGGTATTGCTTTAAATAAAAATCATAACAATTTTGTCTGGCAGAGAAAAAAAATGAAAACCTGACTGTAATAGTGCAGATGACTATAGCTCAAAACTTATCAGATTTAATTTAAAGATTTCATGAAATCTCTGTTAAGTTCAAATTTTCTGCTCAATTGCTCATCATATAACACTGGTCAACAAACAAAATTTCGTGCTGCTGAAGATGTTTCAATGAATTTATATAATATGAAAGATGCTGATTGCAGATATGCACAAAGTTTTTTCAGATTGGCTCTAGTTTTTGAGATACAGGGTGTTCAAGAAATACAGCACCAGAATCATTGAAATAATGTCATCAGCCTATCAAATTTGAATATTCTATACATTATTTTATGTATTTAATTGTATATTTCAAGTAGTTTTTTATTACTTGTAATATTCTTGTATTGTTTTTTGTTTGGAAACGTTAGTCGAGACAATCTGGTTTAGTGATTGGTTGCAGGTGTTGGTTAAGTTGGGGTTTTCTAGTGCCATTTGATACAAACGTGTGACAATTTTGCCAATTTTCTTATCGGTGCTAAAAAAGCTGGTGCCCCAGTGTCTCCTTACAACATCTGGATGTGTGTTTGGGATAGGGACACTGACCAGGGAGAGGGTGAAGACAAAGGACAGTGCCTGGGAGATCCTCCACGCGCAAACTTCAAACTTTAGGTGTCTCCACGCAGCCTTGGAGAGTGACAGTCGTTTCCTTCGTGAACATTCAATCATTGTGCTTTGTCAACCATTCAACATTTGTGTTTCGTACCAATACCATTAAAATAATACGATTGGATTAAAAAATATAGCATTTATTGTGTTGTTTTTTTTCTTTTAAAGAACCTGTTAATGTTTTTTTTTCATTTCAGGATGAGTTCTTCACGAAGAGGCTGCATGAATGACCCTAATGTATTCTGTTACATTTGTGGCGAATATTGCCAGGAGAAACAAAAAAAATATTATACATTTTATGAAGCATGCATATCTGGCATGTTTTGGAATGAAACTCGGAGACCCAGATAAGTCTTGGGCTCCATATGTAGTTTGTAAAATCTGTATTGAAAATCTAGGTCATTGGAAAAATGGAAGTAGAAAAGGTTTAAAATTTGGTGTTCCTATGGTGTGGAGAACACCAAGAGATCATCACAGTGACTATTATTTTTGTGTTGTTAATGTGCAAGGAATGGTAAATGGGAGTACCCAGATTTGCAATCAGCAAGGCGACCTGTTCCACACAGCGACGAAATTCCCATACCAGTGTTCACTACACTCCCCGACCTTACAGCGTCTGATGTTGAAGATACGCAAATTGAATTTAGTGCATGTTCAGGTGCAAGCAGAGGTAGTGAATATGAAGAAAATACATCTACACAGCAACAGTTTTACCACGAAGAACTCAATGATTTAGTACATGACCTATGTATGTCAACGGATTCCTAACTTTTAGTTCCCTGGCTAAAAGAAAAGAACTGTATATCTAAAATACCCTATATCCATATAAGAGAGACTGCACTTCTTCCATATTTTGTTCAAGATGAAGAATTAGTATACTGCAGCAATATTCCTGGGCTCCTTCACCAAATGGGGTTACCTGCATTCCCACCAGAAGATTGGCGACTTTTTATGTAGACAGTTAAGCAGGAACTTGAAATGTGTTTTACTGCATAATGGAAATTTTTATGCATCTATTCCAATAGGCCACTCATACAAACTGAAGGAGGAATATGCAAATATAAAAATGATCTTGCAGGGATTCAGATACAATGACCAGCAGTGGACTATCTGTGTTGATTTAAAGATGGTGAACTTCTTACTTGGGCAGCAAAGTGGATGCACTAATCCCACTGTTTTATGTGCTTGTGGGAGAGCAGGGCAAAAGAAGACCAGTGGATAAAATCTGTATGTGATTCAAGAGAAAATCTTATTGTAGGTCCATCAAACATCATTAGAGAACCACTCGTTGACAGGGAAAAATCATTCTGCCACTACTCTACATAAAGCTGGGACTTATGAAGCAATTTGTTAGGGCCTTAGATAAAGGTGGTGATTGCTTCAAATATATTTGCAGATTTTTTCCTGGTTTAAGCATGGAAAAACTAAAAGCTGGAATCTTTAATGCCCTTCGGATTCGCCATCTCATGAATGATCAAAATTTCGTTAAATCCATGACTGTTATTGAAAAATCTGCCTGGAACAGTTTTGTGTTGGTTATTAAGAACTTCCTCGGTAACCACAAAGCTGACAACTATGAAGAACTCGTAAACACCATGCTTTCAAACTTAAAAAAGTTGGGTGCTACCATGAGCATAAAAGTTCACTTACTTCATAGTCACTTAGATAGAGTTCCAGAAAATCTTGGTGCTTACAGTGAGGAACAAGGGGAGAGGTTCCACTAAGATATAAAAGTTATGGAAGAAAGATACCAAGGAAGATGGACACGCATATGATAGCTGACTATTGTTGAAGTCTTCAACGTGATGGTCCTGATGATCCGCACACAAGAAAATCATACAGATGACGATTTGTTTTGTGAAAATTGTGTTTGTTATTTCTAGTTCCTATTTAATGTTAATCAATTTGATACATATTTATGTATATATTTATGTGATGGTGCATTAAGTAACAGTAAGTGCAATTTGGTTCGTGTTTCTCGTGTATTTCAGTGACATTGTACGTATATCTCAAAAACAAGAGCCAATTTGAAAAAACTAATGTCATGTTCGGAATCAATGCAATAAATTTACCATAAAACGACTTTCAAATGATTGGCCGCAAAATGTGTGTTGACCAGTGTAATACGTTATGTTTTGTCTAAAACAAATTCTAGTTAATTACAGAGGAAAAAGTGAAATCAACACATCAGCAATTTAACTATGACCGTTCACCAGCACGGCACTTAAAATTGAACTACGTGAAAGATCGAATTGCAATGCTGTTGCAAAACGTTCAAATGGACCTACATAAGGCCAAATTTTAGTTATACGATCAGATCAGGCCCTGGACTCGAAAACCGGAAATCCTCCTAAACTTTAAACTGTGAAACAAGCAATTAAATTCAACTCAAAAAGATAAAAATAATTCAAACAAATCCCATTTACAAAATAGAAATGAAAAAAAAAAGTTCCGCGATCTAGACTCAAACCAGCGATTATTCTTTTTGCTAGCAGTGCTCTTACCAAATCAGCTAGCAAATTTCTACTTAGTCAAATATTATTAGCAGTAAAACGGCCTTCCTAAAATAAATTAATAATGATTATTTTACTAATAAATATCAATCAGCATTCTACAGCCATCTATCTGCATGGCATTCGTACACTACACATTAAAAATAAGCAAATAAACTGTATACTGGGATTGGCATGGATATAATAAAATAACAACCCATTAACTTTTGCTGAACTATGCCGAGTTCCAATGTGAACTGATTTTAGAATATAATTTAAAATCTTTCTGTACAAGGCATTGGATCATTAACTAGATATACCGAAATCTAATCCAGGTTATGTTATCAAGAAATGGTAGAAACGTCATACTACAGAAATAAAAGAACTTCTTCGATAAACAAAGAAATTGACAGAGGGTGACAGGTAATGCCTTAGTTCGAGATATCATGGATTCTCGCACTTCGTCTGCCGCTTTATTCGTTGAAAAGGATGGAAATGCATCTATGAATGCCGTTATTACATCAGAATATTTTACAGAATTGGTATCATGGTTGAGCAGCTTTAGCCTACAAAATCCCATGAAAACAAAGATTATTGTATACATCTGTATTGTATTCAAAGAGTTAAACATTGTTAAATGCCCGCTATTGTCAGTGTGGGAAAATAGTAATGCTAAGGAATTGTGATCTCTGTTAAAAAGGCACCATGAAGCTTTTGAAAAGGACAGGAAAATGAAACAGAAAAGACTTAGCGGAAATAATCAATATCAAAAAGATCAAATGCAGCAGAACATTATATTTTATTACCAGCTTAATCAATGACACAAACTTAGGTAGCTGGAATGGAGATTGAAGATAATGAACTGTCATTAAAAATAATGTAAAGTTTTCTGAAAAGTTATAGTGGTGAAGAACTACTGCAATTTCATTCAATCATGAAATTATTGCAATTTCATTATAATATGTCAAATGAAATAATTTGAGAAGCATTAGTAACTAAAGATAGAAAATGTATCAATGAACCACTAAGAGGTAACATAGCCTATACCGAAAGGCCTAACTAGGAGCTTTCGTATAAACCATTGTTTTGTGCTCATTGTTTTGTGCTCATTTACCGTGGTAATAGAAATGTTAAAATATATTAGTCATTTAAATGTTTAATAACTGTAAATATGTAAATTAACTAAATTAAATGGCGTTAAATAAAATAGCCTGACATTATTTTATTGATCAACAAACAGGTAGCAGAGATAGTGGTTTTCCTGCCGTGGTTCCTGCCGTGGTTCCTGCTGTGGTTCCTGCCATCATTGTCTGCTGCAGAGGCTCATTAGGCCCAAAGCCCAGTGGACAATCCGCATGTTCCTGGTATTTCGATTTATTCAAGTGTGACATTTCATGTCAGTGAGTGTCACATGGGTCCGGTGGAGAACGTGTAGGGTTTGTTTAATTTTTAGTCATGGATAATGGGTAGTGTTTAATACTTTTGTGTGAATTTTTCTCTCTTTATTTCTCATGTCTGGTGTTTAATTCTTTGTTAATATTTATTTGTTTTATTCAGGAATAATATATTTTAAGATGCTTAATTTTCGTTTTTAAAGGCTGTGGCCGTTTTAGGTAATTGTTGGCGATTGCTGTTTACGACGATGGTCGTGCAACAGGACTCCCCATTGTTACTGAGAAGACATTGTTTCTGAGATATTTTCTGGGAAACTGTGCGATCTCGGTTTATCTACGTATTGCTGAGGTTTTTGCATTTCTTAGTTTTTATATATTTTTGTTTTGACTGTGAGGAACCGCTGCGAATGGATGTGAAATAGTCAAGATGGTGGGAACGCCGGAACCTTCGACAAATGTTTATTTTAAGTTTATGCTCGCTGCCCGGTTGCTAATGATTTTGATTATCATACTATACTAAAACATTGTACACAATTTTAATTAAAAGATAGTAGTAATCCGAGTACATTGGAATTTCGATGATTATAAGTCCGACTAGTCGTCGCGTTCGATCGGCGATTGAGATTCAACACACCGCTGAAGACAACAAGCCATTAAGATGACCTTGTCGGGTGAATTCGTTTTGTATTGTGTGCCCGGGGAAACCTGCTGATTTAAGCACAGGATTAGTATAATTATAGGATCCATTAGTGAAAGTAAAGCGAATACGTAATAACTAACTGTAACGTGTATCTTGGAGACTGTTCTTATAGAAATAGTGAGAATTGCGTAGCTGAGCATTAGAAAATATGTAGTAATGAGTTCGCGTTGTACTTGTTATGATAATGTCATTATCTAACTGTAATGTGGATAACGAATTTTAGTATTTGCTTAGCATGCATTAATAGTATTAAGGAGAAGTCTTGATTACGCAACTAGACTATATTTCTGTTTCTATGCAGGAGTTCGGGATCCAAGTATTAATTTGACTAAGAGTTGCACATTTTGTCTGCGTGGGCGTGCCTGTTGCTCTTACCGAGCAAAAGCTTATTGGTCACAGCCAGCAGAGCGCATCTAAGCTGTTCTATTGAGTTGCAAATACGTTGGAGTTACAAAAGGAGGTTACTACGGACCTCTTCTCATAAATTAATTAAAAGGTCCGAGCAACGCGACCATACGTCTATTTCTTGGGTACAATAAGCCCTGCCGATGTGTGCTTGAACGAAATAGCAAAATAGCGTTATTCCTTTACAAGGACCCGCTTGCACAACTGAGGTGCGCTCGAGTTGTTGCGCATAGTTATTAGTTGTGAAATCTTGCACACGTTTTGATGAATGCATTAATTTAAGGAGAATAATATTCGATTATTGATGTAGTTACTTTGATTCTGTGAGGGCCCTCTACGGAAGATACATTCTATATAGAGTTAAAGTTCATGCGCCGTGTAAATTGTCACGTTTGATTAGGCAGATTTATATTGCACCTTTTTGAATATTTATGTCTGTGCCAAGGAATATACAGAGATACTTTTTGTAATTTTAAATACAGTACTCATTTCCAAAAAAGTTAGGACAGTGCAAAATATATAGAAAAAACAAAAAGGGATGATGTAACAAAACTTTCTCGCGAATACAAAATAGCAGATACGTTTATGAAATGACATAATTATACTGTGTGCACCAAAACATTTTGTATCGTGGCCGGGACGTTCATTTTGAATGGGGGTGTTGCAACACGTTCCAAATTGTAGGGACATACGTTGTAGAAAGCGCCGTTAGTAGTGGAACCTTCCGAAATGTTCGGGAATAATCTAGAATGATGACGTCGTACTACATTCCGTATAAATAACAGTTGCCATCCGTCGTTCAGGTAACTTATACGGAACGATGGGTCGAGGCAAGCCAGTTAGCAAAAATCTTCGTGTTCAAATCATTCAAGAATTCACAAACAATGTTTCTCAGCGTACAATAGCCAGAAGATTTAACCTGTCATAATCTACAGTACATATTATTATCAAGCGCTACCGAGATAGTGGTGAGATCACAGTTCGGAAAGGTCAAGGTAGAAACCTATTCTGAATGCTCGAGCTCTTCGGGTCCTCCGACGTCACTGCGTCACGCATAGGAATGCTGCGATTACGGACAGAGCCACGTGGGCCCGCGATTATTTTGGGAAGCCATTATCGTTGAATACTGTACGCCGGTGCTTCCACAAATGCAAACTTAAGTTATACTGTGCACAACGGAAGCTATACATCAACAAACGACAGCAACGTCGCCATCTGATATGGGCTCGAGCCCATCGCAATTGATCCCAAGCACGCTGGAAGAACATATTGTCGTCCGATGGATCAACCTTTACGATTGTTTACAGAAATGATGGTCGCCGTACACTCCGGACTAAAGAAGAAAAGGATATTCCCGCGTGCTGCAGGCGTTCGGTACAGAAACCACCGTCTGTCATGGTCTGGGGCTGTATTAGTGGCCATGGAATGGGAAACTTGCACATCTGCAATGGCACCGTCAATGCTGAAGCGTATATACAGATCCAGAAACAAGCTATGGTACCATCTAAGAGGCGCCTGTTTGGACGACGTCAGTGAATATTTCAACAAGACAACGCCAGACCATATGCAGCGCGCATAACTTCTGCATGGCTACGTCGGCAGCGCATTCGTATGTTGGATTGGCCCCTTTGCAGCCCGGATCTGTCGCCTATAGAAAACGTTTGGCATATTATTAAACGAAAACTATGACAGCGGCGACCCCGGACAGTTCAACAGCTGAAAACCTATATCCAACAGAAATGGGACAGAATTCCGGTTACGGTGTTAGAAAGATTGGGGTCATCGATGCCCAGAAGATTACAGTGTGTCATCAAGAGGAGAGGTGACGCCACACCGTGGTAAACGCCGTGCTGTCCCAACTTTTTTGGGAGTGTGTTGCACGTCAAAACAGGAAAACCACCTGTATCTTTCTTTAAGCATATAAGATATGTGATCCCATGCCTAATTTATCGTTTATGTATTGTAATGCGTTGGAGTTCTTCTTATATGTTGCACTGTCCCAACTTTTTTGGAAATGAGTATTGTAATTAGCTGCTGTAAAATTTTTCTTTTAATTTCAATATTCACACACCGTGTTGTCAATCCCGATCCCTTAAAGCCCGTCTCACCCGACAGCAGTTGTTAATACATTATAATAGGGGGAGAGGTGTCACATTTTTGCACCTGAACAAGGATTGATAATGCGGAATTGCCAGACTATCAGGGTATGAATTCTTTTGCTGTCTTTTGGAGGAAAATCGTGCGGTTTTTTTTTTTGCTGGTTGCTAGTATAGTGGGGGTGATTGTTAAAAGGAATTGTTGTGTGCATCATGCCAAGGAAAGATGGTAAGGCTGTAGAGGGAAGTAATGCTGTGGCAGCAGGTGCTGCACCCGAATTAGCGGGGTTTAAGGGAATAGTCCCCACATTCGCTGTGGAGGATGGAGGAATTACTATCTCTGCCCTCCTGACCAGTGTGAAGGACATGGCAGAGATCGGGCATTGGACCGATAAAGTAAAGCTCACCGTTTCGGATACATGACCTTCATAATTATTGATAAAAAATCGATATTCATGGTTATGGCAGGGCATTTTAATGAGAAATAAATATCTCATGACCAACAATGCAAGACAAAGTTTATGCAAGAATAAGTATCAACAATGGTATCAAAACGTAATTCACAAACACTCTGCACGGACCAACAACACATATCTCATAAACAACAATGCAAATAAAAGTTTGGGCAACAATAGGTAGTAACAATGGTGTCAACACGCAATGCACCAACACTTTGCAAGGATCAACAATATATGTCTCATGACCAGCAACATTGCAAAGTTTGTGCAATATAGAATTCAATGCATAGAATTACTGTATCCCAGGCAATGCCGGGTCCTCTGCTAGTGTTTATATATATAGACTAGTAGAGGTACCCGGCGTTGCCCGGGATAAATACACTTGTAGGTAAAGAGAACAGACTCAAAAAATTAAATTATAACTACCAATTGGTTAAAATAAATAATTACTCAATACAACACAGAGCAAAAAGATTATCCATTGTACTAAAGATACCAGGAGGTTTAGGAGATAAACCGGGAAATTTATGGAAACTCTTCTTGAATTGCCTCACCACTGAGGAGCATCACCAGATATTTTATACGCAATTTTTCTTGCTCTTGATGTAGGAGCTATTGTACCCTCTTGCTCTTTTCGAAACTTCTGCTGTTCAGATGTTTCAAACGCCAGTAGAGCTTTTTCGGTTTTTGTGTTTCTCAGACCAAAACTCGTTCTTTCTCTTTCCTTTCCAGACACATAATTTTTTGTCAATCGTCTGCATGTTTGATAGGGAGGTCAAAGGAGACACGCCTGACACCTATGCCTAATCAATAGATGCTGCCTTAATAATGTTTTCTCACTGCATCTTCACTTTATGCTCATTATCAATAATTCTTGGAAACGAATGTTCAGTCATCGCATTATCAGCATTCTAGTTTCCAAAATATAAAGATTCTCATAGAATATAATCAAAATGTATTTTTATAAATTGTTTGGATCTGCTGTGCCACCAAATAAGATAAGTGATAACCCCGGCATGGGCGTCATCCATATATTACGTAACGGCCAAGGGAGTGGGTGGGTGGGTCTTCAAGCGTTACGGACTGCTTCAGGGGGGTTGGGGGGTGTTTCATATCCCGTTACGTAACACTATAGATTTGCTCAGTTAATCTGTTTCATTAAGCTTATTCATTTTTTATGTTATTTACTTTTATAGCACTTATCATTTCCTCAAAGGGATGATAATAAGTGTTACATTTAATTTTTCTTTACAAAAATCAATAGTAACAATAAAAAAATATGATTTTTCATATTTTAAATATCTTTTTACACGAAAGGTTGGGACCGAATTTAGTCAGCAGCATAGCATTACAAGCTGAAGAAAAATGCACGTTCTCATGAGAAATTCGCTTCAATTCCCAGGAGACTTCCTCTTCAGCACGTGTCTTGTCTAGAATGGAAGCTCACTGAGATTAGGTTTTCCGATTGAAAGCATCGTTATTGTCCAGTAAATAAGATTCGTAAAATTCACAAAATGGAGCAACTCTTTCATCAACTAATTAATTCATTTTCGACTGCATACCCTGAGAAGAGCGGAAAAGCAGTGCAGTTAGAAGTGAGTGCAATATGGCGAGAAATTAAAAAGAAATCAGAAAAAAATGTGAAATCAGTGGAAACTCAGGCAAAAACTTACATTAGCAACTGGAACGCCATTGCCCTAAAAAAAAAGGAAAGCTGCTTTCTTTCTGGGGAAAGGTAAATATAGAGTATTAATATGGTCAAAAATTCAGATGATCCCAAGTCTTTTTATAACAGGCAGTCTTTTAGAGCTGCATGCTGCATGTTTTGGTTGCATTACATTCAGTAAATGTTGCTGAAAATGAAATCTATATAGCCTAATCATTTTATTAGTTATTTTGATTAATTCTGAATAATGTAAAAACCTTTCAATAAATATTCAGGCAGCAGAAAAATCCACCACGCATACTGAAAAACAACAAAGCCTGAATGAAGAACCTTCACAATCAAGTTTAACTTTGAACAATGAAACTGAGTCTGCTTCGGTATCTGACCTTTCTCTTCCATCAACGTCAACTTCTTCCTCAGCCACACCTAGTCAAGACCTTATCAAACAGCAAATCACAAAGTTAGAAAGTGAATTAAATCTTCTTTATAAGAAGAAAGATTCGTCTGTTTTCAGTGTGGATGAAGCAAAAGTGTTAAAAATTAAAGACAAAAAACTGAAGGAACTAAAAAAGAAGTTACACACTTTGATGCTGAATCAAGCTCGTCAGAAGAAACATCGTGAGGAATGCAAACGCAGATTGGAAGATGTCATTTCTGAAAATCCTTCCCTGAAAGGAAAACTGAGGAAACGGGATATTGTTGGTCGGCCTACTATTGAAGCGGATCAGCCTGAAGTACTTCGCTGCATTGTTGATATAGCAATGGCAGGTTGTGCTGCCGACGAACGTCGAAGATCAGATACCATTCGTACTGTTCGAACTCTGGATGACCTGACAATGGAGTTACAGAAAATTGGATATACTATTTCTCGAAGTGCAGTTTATTTAAGGCTTCTTCCACATAATGCCTTAACAGCTGAAGGTAAACGGCATATCAATACTGTCCCAGTCAAGCTGCTAAAAGCTCGTAATGATGCTCACGAGAAACATCCCGATGGCCCATTTTGCAGGGCAACAATTCGAAACATGGAAGAAATTGCTTCAGTGCTTGGTCCATGGCAAGTGTCATTCATCAGTCAAGATGACAAAGCCAAAGTGCCAATCGGGGTCACAGCTGCTACAAAACAAGCACCTCTTGTCATGCACCTGGATTACAAAATAAAACTAAGCGATCATGACTGGGTGGTGGCTCCCCGGCACAAACTAATACCATCAGTTTATGCAGGCATCAATATACAAAGTAACAAACTTGGCGATCCAACTGCAGTTACGTATTCGGGTCCTACATATGTAGCAGTTCGTAGCGCAAGACATTCTTCCTCAACAGCTTTTGCACATTCATATGACCTAAAACACCTGTACAAATTGAAGTCCTTCGAGGAGATACTCTTGCTTCCTGATGGTACCACGAAACCAGTCCTAATGCTCACAGTTGACGGGGGTCCTGATGAGAACCCTCGTTACTCAAAAACTATTCAGTGTGCAATCGATCATTTCATTGATTTTAATCTAGACGCTCTATTTATCGCCACAAATGCCCCTGGCCGAAGCGCGTTTAATCGTGTTGAGAGACGAATGTCTTCATTGAGTAAACAGCTGGCAGGTCTCTTACTCCCACATGATCATTATGGGTCTCACTTGGACAACAAGGGAAATACAGTTGATGAAGAAAGAGAGAGATTAAACTTTGCTTACGCAGGCA
>JAHWFO010056006.1:760-11290 GCA_023313115.1 Rhysida immarginata
TTTTTTTCTGTATTTCGAACATTAATGTTTTTACTTATTACTTTTTAAATTCTGTAATTCTGTAATATTTTGATACCGAAATTGTTCATGCCGCCATATATTATGCGTATATTTTATAAGACAAGTTAAACCGACTTCAACAATGAAATTAATATGGGACCATCTTGGTGCTAAACCGAATCCAACGTAAAAAGAATTTTTAAAATCGGTTTATAAATGACGGAAATATCGATGAACATACATAAAAAAATACATACAAACGAACATAGAATCTCCTCCTTTTTGAAGTTGGTTAAAAAAGAAAGCCATTACGATATACCGTATTGTAAACAGCATATTGTATACTGCATAAATATATGCTTTCTTCATACAGGGTGAGTTTTTTAAAAGTGGGCCGGCGCGAAATACTGCGCAGTAAGTTTTCAAATGATTTGTCATTCATGTGATATTGGGCAGTTGATATTGCGCAGTGGAGAGTGACATTGGGGTGCATGGTATTCGTTTGTGCGAAGTGGCACTAAAATGGCGTTATCTCTGCAACAGCGCATTTTTGTGGTAGAGCACTATGCACGGCATTGGTCATGGAAACAGTGTGCAGACGAGTTTAAAATTAAGTTTCAAGTTGATGCTGTGCCTGCAAAACCTCCTGCTAAGAGTGCAATGCAAAACTTAAATGCGAAATGGCATGCAACGGGATCAGTACTTGACTGCAAAGAAAGTGCGCAAAAAAGACGGTCCGTACGACAGCAACCATTGCTGCTGCTGAAGAACACATGCTACGCAGTCCTAAAACGTCATCATGGCGGCTGTCTCAGCAACTGGGTTTGTCTCAGTCAAGTACAATGAAGAACATGAAACAGGATTTACACTTACATCCCTTCAAAATGACACTATGCATCAGTTGCAAGATGTGGAAAGCCGGCCAGGTGTCAGTTTTGTGAATGGTTCCTGAGCACCATTGCTCCGGAGGTGCTGGAGGATGGTTATGTGTTCATCTCAGATGAAGCGTGGTTCCATCTGTCCGGTTACGTCAACTCACAGAACATGCGCCACTGGCCTTCCGTCAATCTGCGTGTGTTCATGGAGTCTCCACTGCATCCACAAAAAATTGGAGTGTGGTGTGCTGTCTCCGCCTGCCGCATCATCCCTGTTCTTCAATGAAACTGTGAATAGTGACCGTTATGTGCGCAACATCTTCAACGTGTTTCCGCACAACTTACTGATGACGAGCGTGCCAATGCTTACTTTCAGCAAGATGGTACAATAGCCCATTCTGCACAGGCAACACTTGCCATCCAGGAAGTGTTTCCACCCGAATATGTGATCAGTCGAGGAAGAGAACACCCCTGGCTATCGATCTCCGATTTCTTCCTCTGGGGTGTACTGAAAGGTGTGGTCTACCAGGACAATCCGCGCACAGTCGCCGACCTTCAACAAAACGTCCAGGCAGCCATTTAGGCCATTCCAGCGGAAACCCTTCCTCGTGTCTTTAGGAACATGTGGACACGCCTTTACACGTGCCTCGAGGTCAATGGAGGATACTTCCAGCACCTACTCTAGGTTATTTGCACTGATCTTTGATCATTGTTATTTCTTTTCATGATCATTTTTACACATTGTTCATCGGGCCACTTAAAAAAACTCACCCTGTATATAAGATACTGTATTATCATACATTATTTTTCCCGTCATGGATAAGAATACGTTATTTTTTTAAGCATAAACCCAGAAGATACTGTATTTCATTTCGAAAGATTGGTAGCTATTCCCTATGAAATAACATAATAGATTTATACGTTTTTTTTTATATATTTTGTTAAATGTGCAGAAAACTTAGTTAATTTTCGACTACTGATTATCTCATGAAAAACATCTAATGGATTTATAATTCGTGTATTCGCCATTATATTGTTGAGCGTGCTTTGCCAACTTATCGCTTACTTCCTCGTGTGGTTTTTTCACGTTATTATACAGCATTTCTGCTAAAATATTAATAATATACATTGATATATTAATAACTAGCTGACGCCCGCGATTTCATCTGCATAAATTCTAAATCGGGATATAGTTTAAAAAAAGTTGGAAAGTATAGAAATTATGATAGGTATAAGTACTTGAATATAACCTTTGTATAAATACAATACAAACATTCTTTATTGACAAAAAGGAACACATATACAAAGAACATAAAACAGAATAAAAGAGGTAAGCCAACACGTTTTTATCACTTAAGGATATAGCTTAATTTGACGTTTATTTAAAGACTTCTTTATTAAAACGTTTTCCGTTTTTCCCACAGAAGCTGCTATGAACAGATTATCTTCGACCCGAGAGCAGGCTAAATAAACTGTCCGTGCGAGAAGCAGCTGGTTCTGAGATCTAGGCTAGCGGCCCGGAATAATTGCCTTTGTGACTTCTTAATGGTCATAGCAAAACAGACGCTGGCTGGGAATCGCACGCCCATAATTGAAAGTGAAAGTTATTAGGAATGAGAGGTATATCGAGTATGAAAATTATCTCATCAGTAACACAGCCCATTAGGATCTCCGCTTCAATAATATTATTTTGTAGCGATACTACTTTAAGCCGAGTTCCATTACACAACTTCTGAGGGGTTATGTTCTGAAGAAGCATCATCGGAACACCGACTTTCAGGGCAATATTATGCGCGGTAAGTCCGGATGTGTTAAGAAACTCTACCGGATAAGTGGTGGCATCAGTTTGATCCAAGACCATATTTATAGAATTATACGTATATCACCTCATTCCCTTCAATGTTTTGCAAAATGCTGCGGTTTGTTGCAGTCGCTTGCACATTTTTAGGCTCTTTCACACAACCAGTAGTTTTCTTGAGTTCTTATTTGGGTAAAATATTATGCTATTTTGATAAACCATGTTTTTGCCTTTCTATTGAGCACATGTAGCATCGGAGCTCCAAATACCTTCTCTTTTGTAAGAAAGTCTATCAGACGCTTCTGTTTAGGTGATTGGAGGGTTTCCTATGAATATCAAAATGCAGACGCTTCTGTTTAAATGAAATACCCGAGAAATGAAGTCGTTCCTGTCATAGGATGTCTGCCCAGGAAGCCAGTTGGTGTTTATGTCAAGCCACCTAGGATTGGTCATCATGGTAATAAATAAATCTGCTCCACCATAAAGCATCTTGAGTGCGCTCGTGCATATATCTAGGACTCCAATGATTTTGGATGAGAGAATCACCATTCTGCCCACGTTTACACCATCGATATCCCGCTGCTAATCGTCTCTAAGGTCAACATAATTGTCCGCACGTAATTGTCTTTGATTATTGCGGTGGAAAATCAAACGCTCAGTTTCAATTTTGGCATACATATCTAACTAAAACTGACTGAAAAGTCCACGAAATCTGTCAAGATAGATATGGTTCCTCTGACGCAACTGGATTATAAAACTGTAGTACTGCACAGCAGAAGTTTTCTTGTTGAAATTTGTAGCAAATATTTGTGGTGAAAATCATAAAGGGAAAAGTATAGCAGTTATCCCCTCGACAAAACATTAAAGGGTACTCTAATGAACCACAGGGGCGATGTGTTTCGCTGATCCTTTGAAGACGATCATCCTGTGTACGTAAAAAATATCCCTCCTATCACAAGGACCAAAAGGACGGCTACTTCGTTCGTGGTATGAGCACTGTATCGACCTAGGTGAGCTCCTGTTAGTCTTTGTCGGCAGCAATTACAAACTTGTGGTTATTCCGATTATCATTAGGTTGTATTTTTCTTTTTACTTAATTTTTGTTGTGGTTAAAGAGTTGTTATTTACTTTGTCTTTATTTATCATATCCACATTTTCTTCCCATTTGTATATTTATTTCTGGTTTCCCCAGGAGTTTATACTTTTATCATTGGGAACAGAATCAAGTGCAAGTTTCAAAAGTTAACATACTGGTTCACACAATGGAGCATATATTCTCAATGGCTCTGGTAGTTCTCGCATTCTTTCTAGTTGAACTTCCCTGAAGAACAGCACATTCTCTTAGGTTCTCTCTTCCACTTGAAGGCACGACAGTATGTACACATTTCGTCCATAGGGCCTAGTCGAGAATAATCGGAATATTTAATTACTGAATCATAATTAAATTCGCTCTTTTCTTTTTCTAGCTACGGCAACAATTCAGGTTTATAAACCATTGACATGTTAAACAACCTGTAAACGGCATGACGCAGCCGATCTTCCTCTAACTATATAGTTCAGTTCTGGGTAGACTATTTGCTGCACTTCCTGCAAACGACTGTGTTCTTGTGTCAAATGATTCACTACCACAACTTGTCTCTCATGGTACCAACGCCGGGTGGCAGACAAACGAAGCTTATACTGCTCTTCTGTCTCCAATAAGCGCGAAAGTTCATGGCTGAAACGCTCAGTAGACAAATTAATTCCTGTTCCTCATCAGTTTCCAGAGATTGTGATATTTTATGTCGTAGAGAGTAAAAGAAATTCACAATCTTCTTTAGTTTCCACACTTCAGGCTTCACCGTGGCGAGACCGGTCGCCACTCAAACGACCTTCTACATGGTGATCCAAAAATCGCGTACATCCTAATTCGATTGTCTACAATTAAATTAATAGTTGAAAAGTTTCATCGGCTGCTTTGAAACATTTATATCTTGTGCATCTGTTGTAAAAATATAGACGTGTTGTATAATTAGTATATTATATAGTAGTAAATAGTATTATTTAATGTCATCTGGTTTTTATTTATTTCGGTGTGCACGACTTTTGGATCAATCTGCATTAGCATCCAAACGTTGATTGCGTGTCTCTAGAGAGCGACCGCGAGCGGTATGCGTTCGGGAGTAATTCAACCGCGCTTCACGCTCGGATAGAGTTTCTAGAGATCGAGACATCGCACTTCTAGATTGCTGCGACTCTAAACGCTGGACGTTACGGTTAGCTTTCTGCTGGACGTCTCAATCGTGCTCGTTTAGGTCGTTCAGAAACAGAAGTAAGATTAGATCGTTTGCGTGAAACCATTTTTTTTTGTAGCTATTATTTTTTCTTTAAATTTTGTTTACAATAATTACAATAATAAACCTTATTAAATATATAAATCTCTGGGCCAAAGATGGCTGAAATAAACTCACGTGATCTCAGTTAACCAATCAACAACCGGTATTATCTGCTAGCATTGGGAAAGGTAGTTGCCGTACTCTAGTAATCCAGAGTTTTACTGAAGAGTCGAATTTGCCCGCTCTATAGCATAAGTTTGGTTACAGTCCAAACTTAACAATGTACTTACAACGTAACAAAACTGTCAGCTAATGCTACGTATTTGTTGCTGAACTCGTAACACATTGTTACATAGTTGATTGTTTTATGAACTATTATATACCTTGAACTATTATTCAACCACCAGCTTAAGAGATTTTGGCCTAGAACTCGGCTTCTAGATGGCGTATTACGATAAAACATACACCAGATTCTAAGTTACACCTAAAATAATGCGACTGTGAAAATCACGTTAATTTTCGTGTAGTAGTTTTTGCGTGATGAGATAACAAACAAACATACAGACAGACAGACAAAAATTCTAAAAATGATCGTTTTGGCTTCTGGTAGTGTTAGTAAAAGCTGGGACATAAGATTTTCTTAAATTTGTTTTATGTACAGACACGGGGTCGGCTACAGTTTTATTATATGTATAGATTATATGTATAGATAGATAAAGAAAAACTTTCCTAATAAAGGCTCAAAATCAGATTTCAATTAAAACAGTTTGACGTCACTCATTATGCCTACCTATCCCTGTTGCTAAGAAACAATAAATGACATCGTCTAACCAAGAGCACATAAGCAAGGATCCTTATGTGCTCTTGGTCTAATGTGATTCGAAATCGATTTCTTGCTTGGAGCGATTAATCTCACTGATTTAATGCAATGCAAGGAAGCCGAACATCGTTCACCTAACAAGGAGACTTCACGTACTCTGACTCACCGATTTTGATAAAAAAAATATTCTACGAGTAGCTTTCACCTAATTAAACACCTGTGTAAAGCCATTCGACGCACTTCTCAAAATTTTCCGAGAAAAAAATTTATAAAGTTTGTTATAATTACCCACACTTTATAAATGCTCGAATTATAGCATAGATTTTTATCTTGTACAGGTGGTCTAGTGGTAAAACGCTTGAGTTCTATTTTGTAGATACGGGTTCAAATCCCGTTTTCGATATTTTTTTTCTCTTCGTAAATTTTTTAACATGTATGGGAAAGTGGAATTCATTTACTAAATATATTTCCGATTTTCCAATTTTCTACCATCACTTTCTTTATAAAATGCATTTACGAATTCTCATAATTAATGATCCGCAGTGATAAATGAGCATTTAAAAGAAAAGGTTTACTCGTACATTTTTAATTATTTTTATAAATTTTGCAACTTTTGACATTTAACTCACACAAAGATTAAATAATTGCACCATGTACTTACTAAATATAATGCATCATTTTGGTATCTATAGTTTATCAATCACCTTTCATTAACGTTTTTAAATAGCTATCAAATTACAATTTCTTATTTCTAAGAACAGAAGTTAACTATTATATTAAGCTTTCTGTCTTTACCTACACGTGAATTGTAACTTCTTTTGTGTTTTTTTTAAAAAGGAAATAAATATAACTTATAACAACCTTTCAATTTATGCAAAATTAACCTTAGCAAATCGGAAATATTTGATTATGTTTAATTATGTTTAATGTAATAATTCTTATATGCATTTTATAAAAAAAAATGATAGTAGCAAATTGGAAAATCGGAAAAATATTTAGTAAATGAATTACACATTCCCATACGAGTTAAAAAAAATTTACGAAGAGAAAAAAAAAATTATCGAAGACGGAATTTGAACTCATACCTGCAAAACAGAACTCAAGCGTTTTACCACTAGACCACCTGTACACGATAAAAATCTATGCTATAATTCGAGCATTTATAAAGTGTGGATAATTATAACAAACTTTATAAATTTTTTTCTCGGAAAATTTTGAGAAGTGCGTCGAATGGCTTTGCATGGGTCTTTAATTTGGTGAAAGCTACTCGTAAAATATTTTTTATCAAAATCGGTGAGTCAGAGTACGTGGAGTTTCCTTGTAAGCGAAAACGCTTTTGAAATAAACTGTTAGGCCTGGGTTACACTGGCGTAAAACGCCGCGTAAATACGCCGACGTAACGACGTCGCCAAGAGCGGCACCATGCTATTTACCGGAAGTGACATCACTGGCGTCGTTACGCGGTGTTTTACGCCGACGTAAATACGTCGCAGAAAAAACGTCGACATTCAGCTGTTCACACTGACAGCGTATAACGCGGCGCAATTTGTGAAGTCGTTTCGCTATTGCTTTAAACCATGGCATCACTTGAAATAGCTTCAGCATAAATGCCAACAGTATCGAGCTTTATAACAAAGTCTGGCAATATTTTAATAGCCTGGACTTTTTTTTTAATCACAAAATTAGCTAAACTTCCTCACTATTTCTACAAAGCATTCACTATTGTACATCGCTCTTTTGTCGGCCATCTTGATGGCGGGCCAATCGCTCTTCTGATTGGCTGATGTTCGGCGTAAGATTTTACGCAACGTAAAAAGTTGAACAAAATTCAACTTCGGCGTAAAGCGCGGCGCCAAGCTATTCAGCGGAAGTGACATCACTGGCGTCGTTACGTCGGCGTATTTACGCGGCGTTTTACGCCAATGTGACCCAGGCCGAACGCCGACGTTTTTTCTGCGACGTATTTACGTTGGCATTTTTACGCGACGTTTTACGCCAGGGTGACCCAGGCCTCAGACCACATTTTGCTCCATCCATCGTAATTTCGCTAACGGCAAGATTTGTTCCCCGCAGAAGGCAGTTGCTACTCTTACCGCCATCTACTGACGCAATTGCGAGGGGAAAAAATAATAGAAAACACCATTTCGCTTACTAACCGTCATTTCCCTTGAATGCAGTGCGAACGGAAATTGCTTGATTAGCTAACCACGGTGATTAAGCTGCAGTGCGAACATAGCATTACTGCCAAGTTTTTTGAACTTTTCATTTCCGGAGCGCTACTGCTGCCGCGCAATGCCATCGTTTCCAAAGTATGCTTGCGCGCAAAAAAAAAAAGTGTGTTCGAACAACTTTGTGGGATTTCTTTGTAAGATCAATTTAAGATAACTCCATAAATCAATAAAGACCAATTAAAAGAACATAAAACATCTGTAAAGGAATTTCCTTTACTATTCTACTAATTTTGCTACGCCACTGCTTTCACCACCCTGTAGTAGGGTTTCTGTAATGCGATTTTAAGAAGGAGCTGACTGAAGAGCCACACCTCTGTGTTTAGTTATTAATTAGTCAAACAGTAAATCGGCATTTGTTATCTTGATATTCTGAAACGGTTACCAAGAAGAAGTGATTTAATGTCGGAGAAATGGACACTGCATCACAACAACAAACCATTTCACGCTTCCCTGCTGAAACGATTGTCTATGGCAAAAACAAAATTATTTTTCCCGCTCGACTCTAAAAATCGAGTTATTTGGATGTAGTATCTAAATTAAAAACGAAGAGCTCGTTAAAAGGTCGCCTTTTTTAAACATCCGAAGAGACAAAAGAAAATTCGGACACCGATATCGATTGCTTCCCGAAAGTGCCCACAAGGATTGCTGCTACCAGAGACTATTTCGAAAGGAGTAGCTTATTATAAGTAAGATTATTATGGCGCTAATTCGGTATTTTTAACCAAACCTCATATAGGCATTTTAATAACAATTTTAAGACGGAGAATTTTAAAATATTCATTTATAACATTAATAGATTTAATTCAGGGCGACAACCCAAAAACCGATTAAATATGCACTTCACTTACTATATTTAGAAGTTGATGCTCTAATGATTCGTGTGGTTTTGGATACAAAGGTGAATTGTGGCCTGTGAACTTCTCCCATGCTCCATGGTAATCATATGTCATGACATTGATTATATGCAAATATCTGTAAAAGTTAATAATTAAAATGAACTTTATTTTTACTTAAGAATGTACATCGTAGTTGCTTAGAAACTTACTTTGCGACACTTGGAACGTCATAAGCAGTGTCTATCGTCGCTTTTCCAGCTGAAACTGCAGCAGTCAATAAAAATCCATGTTGGTCAAACGCCTCGCGCAGTTCCTAAGAAAATAAAATATATTAACATATAAGTAATGCAGAAAGCTACGGGGGTAAGACTCAAACCCTATAAAATAACCATAACTTTGAAGCAATACATATAACTAAAGTAACTCGTACATAAGGCACTTTTTCAAGACCAGTTTTCCCAAAGGCATCATTTTTTACAAAGATTTATTTTTGATCTAATTGCCCATAAAAGGGAGAAAATTATACTTTACTGATCTCTTACAAAACGAAATAAACCTTCGCAAAATATCGTTTGCCGAAATAATGTTCAGCGAAATAAACTAATTATGTAAATGTCAAAATAAAAACAATGAAATTCATCGCCTCTGCACAGACCAGGGGATTAAAAGACTATGCTATTATACAGCAAATTCAAAATTGTTACAAAATGTATTAATACGTTTTCAAAAATAAGAAAACAAATGAGTACATATAAGGTACGTAAAGAAAGTATAGACACACTTCCCAAAATGCTGGTTTATTTAAATAGCTGTCACGTGGATTTCGTCGAGAGAGATCGCTCTCAAGAGGAAAGGATGAGGATGACGTAGAGGACGCGTCGACGAATGCTGATATCATCTCGAAGGAATCACGTGGGAAAAGAGAATGGGAAAGGAAAAAAGAAAGATGGACGCGGGGAAGACGGCAAGAAAATGTGTCTCCAGCTAGTTTTCGAGAATTGCATTGCTCAAATTATGGGCCTCGACAAACTCAGCGAGCCCGTAAGAAATCCCACGGAACGTACGTGCCACGAACGGGGTCGAGGGGATTTTCATGGAGAAGCGAGACGTTCGGCGACGACTTCGTAAAAACGGTCGGCGAGAGGGGTGAACGATACGAGGTGACGGAAGCGAGCAGCGAGCCCAAGGACGGAGATTTTCGACGGGAGCCAGCATCATTGCAAGGTAGGCTCGAACAAGCCTTGGAAAATCTCATCGTATATTTGGAGGCCGCATCTCCAGCAGCGGAGAATTTCTCGAGCGAAGAGAAGCCATCTCGTCAGCGAAACGACGTCCCCACACCGGAGAATGGAAGGCGCCGGCTGTTAAGAGTCGACGGAGAAAGCGACAGAGCTGGATACGTAATTAACGGTAGGACCTTTTCCTGCATAGATTTTGGAATTAATGCCCAGACACAGGGCCTAAGAAACTTGACGATATTCCGCGTTCAAGTACGGACAGTTGTAATTAAAGACTTTAAAACATTATTCTCTCCGGACGCTGACGAACTTGTAGAAAATAGCGAAGCTCTTGGAGTGTTTCCCCTTTCCGTGTTAACTTACCTCTACAGCGGCGCAGGAGGGATCATTCCAGGGTATTCGTCTGATTTTCTTGCA
>JAHWFO010056006.1:11300-26783 GCA_023313115.1 Rhysida immarginata
GTTAGCATATATAATGGTGCCAGCAATTTAAAAGCCCAGAGTGGCCTCGCAACGTGAATGTTGTGTAATTCTTGTGGTGTTATTTATTTCTTTACGAGTAATTTTGGTGATACAAAAATATTGATGTGAAGTCGACCCAAAGTGCCTATTTCTAATAATTGCTTAAAATTAAGGTGCAATTGTGTTACGTTTGAAAGTGCTTCTGTGAAAAACGTAATAAAATTTGCTGTTTATCCTCCTGGTGCCATAAGGAGGTTATTGGTTTCTAATTTACTGTGTTATTTCGACGACCGGGGAAATCACCGATATTTATGCGAGTATTTACCTAAATGAAAAATTGCCTTTGCATCCCGCGGGGTAGCTCTTCTTGTGTTGTGTCAGCGATTCTTCCCATAGTGCCGTCTACTTCCGGATCACCATAAGTCGGATTGCCTTCGCATCCCGTGAGGTAGTTCGTCTTTGGGGATCCCAATTACATCTTTCTTCACATCAACTGACGAGTATTCTTCTCAGATCTTCTCTACCCGGCTACAACATCTTAATTCAACGTTCTCGACATTCAAGAGCCACCACTTCGAATTTGGAGCGGCGTGAATCTTCTATGCGAGCCTCAATTATTCTTGCTTCGTAATTGAAGTTAATTACGTAGGACTATTAGTCAAGGGCAAGTTACCCAGCTACAGTTTCCACTGCATTGACATTATAGATTTGAACGACTTTTGCAACTTTATCTTATTTATCAATTTTCTTCTTATACTGTTATTCAAATCCGAAATAAAAAGACTTATTTATCAATTCTCGTTTTCTGCCTCTTGTCGTTGTTACTCTGCAAATCCACGTGACAAGAGCACAGTTTAAACAAAAAAAATTAAAAATGACATATAATAATCAACCAAAAGAAACACCAATCATGCAAAAGAATAAAAAAATTATCTGATAGTTATTAAGAAATACGCAAAAAACTCTAGTTTGATAATTTGCAAGTGAAAAACATTTATAGACACAGGACATTATTGTTACAATGGAGTTTGTTTTTACATTGTTTATTAACCAACAAAGCCTCCATTAGCTTAAATAAGATTAAATATGCAATTGGGCATAGTTTCTATTAACTTCGATAAATATTCCAACTTTTTCTCCCAACAATCATAAATAGCTTATTTCAACTCATTGCTTGATATTAGCATATACAAGTTTAGTTAATGTAGCCCAGATGTTTATTTATTTTTATTTATTTATTAATTTATCGTAATCCAATACCCTGATATTTTCAATTTTAAACCATTGTTTTGTTGCTTTTGATACATGGCATTGGGGCATTGTCTTCCTGATAACACCATTCACCTCCTCCAATGAGTGGGCCAAATGGGATGAGATGATCATATAGCATCTGATGATATAGCTTTGAGTCCATTCGCTGGTTTATCTTCACACTGTCAGTCTTTCATTCATAAGCAAATGCCGCCCACACAATGACTCCACCACTTCCTGTTTGCCTGATGAAAATTCAGGTTTCTCCGTTCTTATTTCTCCAGAAATGCCTGTTTCCATTGGGGCCGTCCAAATTAAACATTTTTTTCATCCGAAAAAACAATTCTTTCCATTGATCTTTCAGTATTCGAGGGCAATTGCGCTGGAGTTAATTTTGGTTTTCCCTTCAGTTTTACGTATCCAGCGTTATCATTGGTGCATAAGCACTTTGCCACTGTGATGTGTGATACAGGGGTGCTTAACTCTTGGGCAATGATTCGGGTTAACATCTGTTTTTTGGTGGCAAGATGGAAAATGCGATGCTTTGCTCTTGTGGATAACACAGGTTTTCGTTCAGTGCGTTTTTCTTGTCCACACTAGTCTCCTTTTTTCAACACATTACGAGCCTAACCTAACCTAACACATTCATGGATCGGTTGAGTGCTGCAGCAATTTCTCTGTAGGATTTTCCCTGACCATGGTACACTTTTCGAATCTCTCATTCCTTTTAACTGAATTCCTCGTGGTATTTTCGTTTGTTTAGCTTTCTGTTCAGCTAGTAAGTTTATATGGCTTATTTGAGTGCTTTCTTGCCCTCGAATAATTGAATGGAATAATCTATGGTGTGTCCCATTCGATTATTACTTGTTTTTGAAGATGTGTCTATAAATGTTTTACACCTGCAGAACATCAAACTAGAGTTTTTTGCGTATTTCTTAATAGCTATAAGATGATTTTTTATTCTTTTGCATGATTGGTGTTTCTTTTGGTTGATTATTATGTCATTATTAATTTTTTTGTTATCATTGGTGCATAAGCACTTTGCCACTGTGGTGTGTGATACAGGCTTGCTTAACTCTTGGGCAATGATTCGGGTTGACATCTGTTTTTTGGTGGCAAGATGGAAAATGCGATGCTTTGCTCTTGTGGATAACACAGGTTTTCGTTCAGCATTTTGGAAAGTGTGTCTGTACTTTCTTTACGCACTTTAATAAAAATAGGAACGTATGACCTCAGCGAACAATGTATCCTGTTTGGAATCTTTTGAAGAAATATCAAAAATCGTAAAATTTAGCAATATAGTTTGGAGAATGTCTTAGTCCGAAGTCTTAAAGCTGTCCGCCATCCTCAAGTTTTCTTGCCTTTTATGTCCAACTCATTTCTAAAATGAAGTCGGTATGAGAACAGTCCAGAAATAGATGGATTATAGAGTGATATTAGATTAACTTCATTTGAAAAAATATGAAAGGAAAAATTCTGCGACCTGGATTCGAAACAGGAATCACGAGTATCACTCGACGCCTCTGCTAATTGGGCTATCGCAGACACTATACAGCCATGTTGTCACTAAGTGACTTAAAGACAACCAAGTTGTCAAGAAGGAAAACCACATTGTAGGGCGGGCACCCAGTTCACAGATCGGAAATTTCTCCTACCCAACCATCAGAAAGTTTGAGGAACACACAGAAGAATTAATGAATGAGAACTGGAGTTAATTCATTATTTCTTTTTTATTTCAAAAGTCCATCCACTTACAACGTGTGGCAGAAAGGTTCGACTAATGATATTGTTACAGTTGAAGCGGTATAGTATAGAAAGGCAATACACATCTACAGCTCCGGCCAAAAAGTTTGTCATCTCACCGATATGTTCGGCGCTTAGTTGAATGTGAGAAAAGTTTTGGCCGGAGTTGTACATTACACTGAATATAAAGCTGAATATGAAATCTGCATGTGCAGCTCCGGCCAAAAAGTTCGTCACATTTAACTAAGCGCCGAACGTATCGGTGAGCTAACAAACTTTTTGGCCGGAGCTGTACATGTATGATATCGCCATGTTATACGAGGCGTGATTTTTAAGTAAATACCGTTTTGATATACGATTTTTAACACCTTCATTTTTATATGAAAACTTGGACCTTAATCTACTTTCAACATAATTTCCACCTATATTAAGGTACGATCAGCATCTGAATTCCATCTTCATAGAAATCGGCCGCTTGATTTGCTAACCACTCCTGCACGGCCGTTTTGACGTCGCCATCGTCCAAAACATAGTGCACATTATTTATTGTGCTGAAATTGCTTGCTTGAACTTCACTTTCTGTGGTGATGTTGAATGTCTGCATTCCATGGACTGCTGTTTTGATTCCGGTATAACGTGAGCAATCCATGTTTCGTCACAAGTGACAATTAGGCTGACACGGTATCTCTCGAGGAAATCAAAGCACAGGCTAAATGATAAGTTTTGTGCAGCTCCATGCATCGCTGCTGCCTTGTGGAGGACACTTACTACTGCGACCATTTGCCTACTATTGATGTGCTAGATATCGCACTTTCGAAAGGATTCTATAAACCAACCTAACCTTCGATAATTTTGATATCAATCTGAACGAAGTACTGAACTATCAGCAAGATTCGAAACTTTTCAGAGGACTGTTATCGGATTGTAGCGACCCGCTCGACGATATATACTGTACGGATGACATTGACCATAATGTCGAAGCCATCACCAAGCGTATAAGAGATGATGTCGATGCTAACGCTTTCCCTTGATTAACAAGCCTCCCAGACACGTCGAGTTCACTCCAGGTATTCATAATCAAATTGATCAAAGGAACAAGACCCGAAGACTTTGATAATGCTCAAGGCTAAGTGCAACAGACTAGCGCGAAAAGTCCATGAGGAGGTACAACTCTTCGCAACGACCTATGGAGAGATAAAGTTTAAAGCTTGACGACCAGCGACAACTCGATCTGGAGCATGGTTCGTGCCTTGCGGAACAAGAAGAATGACAAGCTCCCATCACTGTGTACCCCAACAAGTGAGTATGTGCTCGGTGAACAGGACAAAGCACGTCTTATTGCGGATTCTCTTGCAGGACAGTTTGTTACGCCTGGGATCAGCTGCCCCGAGAATGCGGAGTATGTGAAGGATGGTCTTACGAAGTATTATGAAGGGCCACAGCAATTGACGAAGGCGAATATCCAAGCTGGGGAGATCAACAGCATAATTACGAAGCTCAAGAACAAGAAGGGCCCAGGTAGAGATCAAGTGAGAACTAATGCTCCAAAGAACTGTTTTGTGATATTGCCAAGGCTATTAATGATTGTTGGAAGTTACTTACTTTCTAAATGCTTGGAAGAAATCTCTCGTCATAAATATTTCAAAGCATGGGCAAAATCCAGCGTTTCCTGTGAATTACAAGCTTTCTCTCGTCTATCTCTAACGTTCTAGAGAAGTTCTGACCAGATTTCGGGATCACTATAGTGCCAAGAACCTACTACGCCAAGAACAATTTGTTTTTCTTACCAGTCATTCGTGCAGATGCAGGAAGCTCGTCGAAGATTTGAGCAACCCCCTCTCAATCACTCCATGGATTGCGGTATTATCTTTCTGGAGGTAACGTGTGCCTTAGATCAAATTTGGCATGAAGACTTTCTTTCCCTCGGACTTAGTCGGGATGTAACATTCTTTCCTTACCAATAAGTATCATCAAATCAAAGTTGTCGAGAAAGTTTCCTCACCACGTGAAGTGAAAGCCGGTGTACCTGAAGGCTCTGTTCTTGGATCTGATCTATTGAACTATTTTGTTCACGACTTTCCAAAGCCCGACCGATGCAAATTATACTTTTTTTCAGATGATATCGCTGTGATGACTTGGGTGCGTTGTCCTTCCCATGTTATATCTCGTCTACAGAAGGCCCTAAAAGACTTCGAATGCTGATTCAATAACTGGAGATTGCAATTGAACGTCGGTGAGTGCAAAGCTATGTACGAGGGGGCGTTCAAATTTGACCTGGACTTTATATTTTGTAAATTTCATTGTTGTAAAAATCTAAACAGTCATTTTGGGATGACAACTAACGCCCGTCATGCAAATGCAGCACCACTCATCCGGTTGCCATGACAACCGATTGTTTGTTTAAACAAAACGGCAGACAGGGATGTGTTGACCAAAGTGGAACAACGAATAATCATCAAGTTTCTCCACAACGAATGTGTGAAAGCATCTGAAATTCATCAGAGACTTCAAAGACAGTTCACGAGTCATGTTTGTCTCGATCATCCGGCTTTGCTTGGTGCCAAAAGTTTGGAGGGCGAGAATCCACCGGCAATGAACCTCATAAGGCAAAGGCAGCAACTGCTGTCAATGATGGCATCATCGCACGAACAAATGAGCTGATAAGGGACAACAGGCAGATTCATGTCCGAGAATTGGCTTCAGTACTGAACATCAGCACTGGCTGTATGGAGACCATCATTCACGATAAGCTAAAATCAACAAAATCTGTGCCGCGTCGGCCCTAAGCAACTCTCCGAGGATCACAAAACCACCCGGGTGGAAATCTGTTCCATGCTGCCGCAACGATATGACTGGGAAGGTGATAGCTTCCTAAGGCGTGTTGTGACCATCGACGAGACATGGATTCATCACCATACTCCCAAAAGCAAGCGTGCGAGCATGGAGTGCGACATACTGACTCATCACGACCCAAGAAATTCAAGATGATACCGTCGGCAACGAAAGTGATGGCGACTATATTCTGGGACGTTAATGGTATCATTCATGTCGATTTTCTGGAAGAACTTCGAACCATAAACGCACCCTACTACAGTGACATTTTGAGAACTAGAGAAAAAGCGACCAGGACTCCTTACCAGTGGTGTTTATTTTCTGCAATACCATACACAGCCAAACTGACTATGGACACACTGACGAAACTCAAATGGGACATCTTACCACATCCTCCATATAGCCCGGATGTCTCTCCTTTCGACTATCATCTTTTTGGATCATTGAAAGAGTTCTTGGGAGGGCAGAGGTTCGGCTCCAATGAGGAAGTGTCCTTACGTAGTTTTGACATCAGCCTGAAGATTACTACAGAACCCTTACCGGTTCTGTAGAGAAACAAGGAGAGTTCTTTGAGAAATAACTTGTGTGTGTGTGTGTTTGTATTTCCTGATTTTATAAAAAATAAAGTCCAGATCAAATTTGAACGCCTCTCGTATTTGAACAGGAAGCGTAAACGTCCCTCGAACTCGCTCGTTATATGCGACAAGAAACTAGACTGGGTCGATAACTACAAATACCTTGGTCTGATTGTGGACTCTAAGCTCTGCTAGAACCATCATGTGACGTATGCCCTGAACAAAGTGAAAAAGGCCAAGTTCAGTCTGATTTTTGTCATTGGCCGCAACAGTGCCTTCGGCATCGACAACAAGCTATTCCTGTATAAGACGGTTATCCGGACCCTTCTGCTCTATGGCATGCCGGCGTGGGCGACCATGTGTAGGAGTAGATGGAGCGAGATTCAATCATTTCAGAATGTTACCCTGAGGACAACTGCCCAGCTAAACAGGCGAATTGCGAAGAATCAATCTATCCACAGCGACCTGGAAGTGACACATATTGGCAAAGTTGTTTGGGACCTTTTTGAAAAAAATGCTGGAGAAAATGAAGTGCCATAGCAACGACCTAGTGACAGGAATTTTAAAGTACTTTCTGGGTATTAATTTTGAGGACGTAGACACTGTTTTCTTCCCGGACTATTGGGTAATGTGATCTTCCTCTTTTTTCCTTCTCCCTCCTTTTTTGTGGCTTCCTTGTTTCTTCTTTTCTATTTTTTTTAAGATTTCAATCGTTAATTTTATTTTACAAGTTTCATTATGTGGATGACTACTTGGATCCATCAGGCTTCTTACCTATTTCAGTGTATTTCCTTTAATATTTATTAAGTTAGGATGAGCTTTATGAAGCGTGCACTCCGCTGTTCGATTATCTATCAATTGAAAGGGTACACCCCACTTCCTCGAACCACACATCCTCGAACCACACATCCCCTAACCTCATATCCTCCAGAGACGATCAATTAACGAGACCTGAAATTTGAGCAATTTTTGTGTTATACGCATCTCTCTCTCTGCGCAGGTTTGTGTTGCATTCGACAACTCCAGGGGGCAACAGAGCCCAATGACGTCATCAAGAGAGTCAGTTTCGGTTTTTCCATCTTGAGCGCTTATTAGGTCAGAGACGATCTATTAGCCAATTGAAAGTTGAGTCACGTGTTTGAGTACTTGCAAGCAGAGACGATCTTCACCGTATTTCAATTTACCAGCGACCGTTAAAGAATTTCTCTGGCTGTCTCTGCATTTTACTTTCATTTTTACTGAATGCAACTACGGGAGCCATTGCAACTTCATTTATACTTCATTCATTCACAGTTCATTCATTTAATCTTCTCACAAACGTTTTTAGGCAAGTTCTTGACACTTGTAGAAAATAATTACTTGGGTTTTAAAACACGCTTCTTAAATTTTGTATTGAAATTTTCCTAAACTGATGGCATTCTGTTGCAATGTGTGAATTATCAGATTTCAGAAATTTAAATTATGTAATGAAAAAGTAAATTAAATACTTCATTTACTAATATAAATAAATATATAAATAAAAATAAATAAATAATCTGTACAGCGGGGGGAACAGAGACCGTTAAGTAAAGAGACTTGGCAGTTCGAGCTACTTCCTGTAATGAGTTTTCGACTAAAGTAATTTTCGTAAATTTGACTGTTGGTGCGATTAACCAGACGGCGCTGTTTGAAAGTTCGGTTTCATTTTCCCTCGTCGCGTTGATTACTGTACGAGACGAGACTTCAAGGAGAAAAATTTGAGTTTTCATGTAACGGGCTTCATGGAGAGACCGTTAAAGAAAAATTTAGCTTTCTAACGATCTCTGGCTTCAAACCTTTAGGGACTCAAAGGCTGAAGTAGCCAAATTCATGCAATAGAGGGGACTGAAATCGCTTCTTCCATAAATACAGCAATACAATTGTTGACTACAACAAAAGAATTTGCGCGTGTGCACAGACCAGGGGGTAAAAGACCGTGCTAAAACTTAGTTATATACTATTGTAACTTAAATTTGACATATTAATATTATTCTATAAACTAATTTCGTTTATAGAAGCAAAATTTCTACATAATGATTAAAGGGACCATAGCTTAAATTTCAGCATCAATAATGCAAAATTTCATCATACAAACCAATGACATATATTAAAGTAAGACCCGGAAACCTGCAGCATACTTGAAGTGGGAAGGTCCGAAAGTGAGCAAAACACATGGCTAAACACGAGGGTATCTGATTAATAATTCTTTCACACTCCGAACATGGAATGATAAGTTTATCTCTTCGTTAACTTTGTATTTGAAGTATTTTATAATATTTTATAAACAATTTTTCAATCAGGGTTTCAATTTCAATTTCGTTTCGATCATCTTTTGGTACGTATTTTTGATTTATGGTTGTGGAAAGTGATTTCTGATCTTTTTTCGTGACTTTTCGTACGGTTGTATGCGAAAACTTTGAGGAATGGTTTTGAATTAATTATTCCTCGGGCCCAAAATCGTCAAAAACAGCTAACAACACCACGGCTCACTGGTGCCCAGAACTGCCATGGCGTCAAATGGCTTCACTTTGGTGGCGATGTTAACAATAGGATTCGAAATCTACCTTTAATATACGTCATTGGAACAAACAGCCCGAGCAATGGCAACGCCTCCTATAGATAAGGCCTGAGCGCGAAAACGTCATACATCGTTACATCATCATCCGAAGACGTGTTTAATCGCATTTCTACCAATAATAATATTTAAATTATGTCTTCGCATGATGATGTAACAATATATGACGTTTTCGCCCTCAGGCCTTATCTTTAGGAGGCCTTGGCAATGCCCGACGGACATATCAGCTATACTTTTGTTTTCAAAGGATGACACTAGATGGCGATGCCAGACGAAGAGTGTTTCATTTTATTCAATTTTTCCAGACTTTCAAGGTCGCAAGTATATATTTTCAGGAAGCTTGCTTCTCTCATGGTCACTTATACGTTGCTTGCTCCCGCGTGTCCAGCTGTCGAATTCTACATGTTTATGTGCCACAGGGGAAGACATACAACGTTGTTTACCGAAATGGACTTGAATGCGCAACTACTTGACAATCCATGCCCAGCTTACATGTGTAGCCTGATTCATTTATCTTATCATTTTTTTTTCATTATTTACTTTTGTACATATAATTTAATTTTCTTTTGTTCCCAGTTCATTGTTCAAAAATCATCATTTTTAGTTTAAAATGATTATGAAAAGTTTGGAGAAGGCTTTCTAGACTGTTTCTCATTTTCTTGCATTTCGTTCATACTTTGTTAATCATAGTTCAATGTATAACATAACAAACTATCGTTAAAAAATAACTCAACGCATCTTTTCCACCCGGGCGAAGCCGGGTAATATTGCTAGTTTGTTAATAAATTTTCGTTTTTCCCGTTCGAACATCGTCCGCCACATGCGACCAAGAGGCAACAGTTATTAACAATTTACTTTTATTATTTAATAAATACATGTATTACCAATAATCGATATATCGATGTTAAAAAAGTATCAATTTCTTAACATCAACCACTTCATCAAAAAAAATTGTTATATGTACCTTACGCTATACTTTTTCCATGAATTTTACAGACTTTTTTACCTGTTTCAAGGTACACAATAGAAAATCATTTACGCGTTAGTCGGTACTGAACAGAACACGGAGCAAAGGATCAATACCTGCCTTAAATTTTGAATTATGACGATATTTGGTTGTTTCAAAAATATTTACCATAGCCTGAAGTATAGGGTGAGGTAAGAGTCGCGCACCATAGGATATAAGGTGAATTTGGAATAGTAATTACTATAGATCGTAATTACTTTTAGACTGACTCTCTTCTGTTATTCGATTTAGCTCAAACAGATGACTTTTTATTCTTAAAGCTGAACTTCGTTTAATGGTGAATAATTTTAATGGTGTTTTAAAAGACACTTCGTTCGATGGGGATTTATTTTTCCAGATCACTGAACGAACTTTTCTGACAGATATTGTATTTTTTTAAGAATTTGGAGGAAGCATTAATAATAAAAAAAATTTTCTTTCTAAAACCAAAGTTGCTAAAAATTTCACTATGGAAGCGAATGAATGAATAAATATAAAAAAGTTTGATAATCCTACAAACCTTCAACAAAAGTACGAAGTTTGCCTTATCTTCAGGGGTTCCACCTCTATTAGCTGGATATTCCCAATCCATATCGAGCCCGTTGAAACCGTGTAAGGTCAAAAACCTTATGACAGAATTGACGAATATGGTTCGTGTGTGGGCATTTGCTGCCATTTTTGAATACTTAACAGAGCCTTCATTCCAACCTCCAATAGCAAGAATAGTTTTCAGAGCAGGATTCTTAAGACGCAGAGCGTTGAATCGTTTGTATGCGGCTATAGAAAAAAAAATATTAAAGTTAGACTTTCAATATTAAAAATTATGCAATATTTTATTTATTTGATTTCGTAGATGCTGATTGTGGAAACTCGGATTTGAAGATGATGATCATACTATCTACTCGTGCAACCCTCGTAAATGCTAAATTTAATTATTTCAGTTAAAACTTCAGCCAAGAGTTAGCTTAATGCACTCTTGTTTCAACTACATAACAGATCATTGTCCAGTAATGAGTGATAGGTGGAACTGTTCTGCAAACTAGAAGACATAATAAGTACCTCGTAAGGAATCTAACTAATACTAATTATCTAGTAATTGAATTTTTACTTTTTGAATATAAAACAACTATTCTATTATCATAATATAACGAAACTGCAAGCCGCAGTTCTGTTCTAAAAAGCCAATGGTAATGGATGAAAGCTGAAGGAATAAGCATGGAATGTGCAAGTGCGAAAGATAACAGCGCAGCAGATCACTAAGGATATAAAAGGATAAGAGACAGCATGTCTAAGGACTGAAAATGTCTCGATGACCATGTTACCAATTCTGTCATCTGTCGAATGCATTTGAGAGAGATTTATTTGAAGCTGGGCACTCGATGTCCTTAATCGCAGCAAATGTGTACCGAGTTGCTAAGACAATCGCACTTACCTTGGTAACTGTTTTCAGGGATAGTACTATTCAGGGACCTTATAGTCCGATGGGCATCTCCAGAGATATACTGGCATATTGGTAATAGGCTATTGAGTATTCACAAGTTTTTACAGGGAGGTTTGACGGGTTTTAACTGCACCTATGGATATCTCTATCAGAACTTGGAGGGTGAAGAGCTGCTACTGCAGAACGCAGCCAAGTCCTTACTTCTCGAAAATCGTCTGATGACGATGAGCCATAAAACGGCTAAATTATTCAGCTATTAAGCGCGAAGAGCACACTCTCACCAATGAAGCATTATCATACAGGATTAAGCTAGCATACAGTAAAATAACTGAGCGTCACATCAACGATGTTTTATTGTGAGTTGGTACCCTGGCAGCATTTTCCAGCACGATAGCGGACGGTTACATATTGCTACCATTTCAAATCGTTTTGCAAGATCTGTAGACCTATTAGCCATTGAACAAACAGGCTTAGTCAAAATTATATTAACATGCAAATATTAGAAACCATTTATTCACAAGCATACAAAATGTGTGCAAAATGATTTATAGGACGGTGTCATCCTATTCGCCATTGTGTTCAATATACAAAAACCAGCGAGCAATAGTACCATTTAAAGCCCATATACTCTGTCACAAAATTATAAGACCAGGTGGAAATTGAATATTTTGAACAACTGTTGAAATGATTTTAATTTTCACCTATTGTAAAGTATTAGTGACAGAACATAAATGTTGTTTATGAACAAATAACCTGTTTATTCATTACTATCTAGTCAAACAACCAAACAAATAAAATTGTACTGTTCCAAAATTATGAAAGACCACGCTGATATCCCTTTTTGCGAACGAAATCTGTCCACATAGTTTAAATTTGCATACTATTAATTAAGATGCAACCAATATATAGTAGCATTTGAGTTAGTGCAAAAATTGTAACAACACAAGGATGCCCAGCGGCACAGAGCTGTCACAGATTGAAGTACGCCGAATCCATCGTTTGCATGGATCTGGAAAGTCAGAAAAAGAAATTTCCACCTTGGTTTGTCGCTCCAAGAATGCAGTTCACAATGTCCTGTCAAAAGACGAGTATTATGGAACAGCAAAACACCGAGGCCGCAAGAAATCCCTCACTGCCCGAGATGAACGACATCAACAAACCCAACAAATGTCTATACGTCAAATTGCAGCTGCAGTACGGACAAGCACCAGTCACTCAACAGTTTGGAGAAGCCTACAATCAAATCATTTGGTTATCCGAGAGATGATGAAGGTGAAGCACAGCTTACACCGGTTCACAAAGCAGCACGGTTAGAATGGTGCAGCAAACGAATGCATTGGACATCAGAATGGCAGAATGTTGTGTTTTCTGACGAGAAAAGGTTTTGCTTAGGCAGTCCAGACGGATATTCATACTATTGACATGACTTACGGAAGGAAAAGCAGTTTTGGTGTGGAGCGCCATCGGCTATTGTGGGAAAGCTGATCTTTCTGGTTATATACCAGAAAATGCTATTCGAACAATTAATTCCTTTGGACCACTCATTGGAGGCGATAATTGATGTTTCTATCAGAACAATGCTCTGTGCCATGCTCCACGAACCATTAAACAATGGTTTCAAGATCAACAAATCAAATTGCATTCCATGGCCATCACGTAGTCTGGATATGAACCCTGTTGAAAATGTGTGGGGCACAAAGATCCAAAAGTTAATAGATTCAATGCCTGATCGGTTATTTGATTGTTAGATCTTTTCCTCTTAAATTCAAAAATTAATTGTAAGATCTAATGGTCGCACAACAAAAGTATTGAACGGCTTAAAAATGGACAAAAGTGTGGTGGTCTTATAACTTTGAAACAGTGCAATTTTTTTGTTTGGTTGTTTGACTAGATAATAATGAATAAACAGGTTATTTGTTCATAAACAACATTTATGTTCTGTCACTAATACTTCACAATAGGTGAAAATTCAAATCATTTCAGCATTTGCTCAAAATATTCAATTTCCATCTGGTCTTACAATTTTTGACAGAGTGTATTATGTATGTGTTATAAATAAATGGTCTTTATCACTTAAGTGTTAACATAAATTTGACTAATCCTGTATATAGAACCATTAGACCACTCTTATAAGCGTCTTCTCATTTGATGCGTGTTCTACTGAATACCATTTAATGATTAAGCATTTCTTAGTTCTGGTTCATCATCAATGGTGTGCTTAGCTTTCTATCATGCTAACCCTGATTGCTCTGTATAATTACGTTATTTTGCAATATGTTGTCCTCAAACATCGTGAGGAAACACCGTTTCTGCGTCGCATCGTTACTGTTGACGCATTTTCTGATGAATGTCATCAGAAATTGCGAGCAAAACAACCGTCACTGGTGAATCGTCCAGGTCCAATATTCCTCCAAGATGGTGCTCGTCCACATGTTACAACCTTGAAAAAAAATTAATGCTTTGGGTTACCAGGTTCTCCTTTATTCTGCGTATTCACTAGATTTGGCCTCAACTGATTTCCACATGATTCGTTATTTGGACAATTTCTTGCAGGACAAACGGTTCACTGATCGAGATGCTGACATTACTGCTGTCACCAGTTTTTTGGAACCTGGTAATGCCGACTTCTGCCTCTGTGGAATTTTTTCATTGCCAACACATTGGATTGATTATAACAAGGCATTCGATTCAGTTCCTCAGAGCTATACCAAGCTGCCACTTTATTACGGACAAAAAATATGCAAAAAATACAAAAAATATGAGTTACCGCCTGATTTGCATGTAACATGATCACAAATCACGGTATAAGCATCCTGAAGCAAAATTTCTACTGTTAGTTGAGCGTGAAACCATAATAAAAATGGGGAAAACAAGTGATCTGACTGATTTCTAGCGTGGCCTGGTGGTAGTTGCAAGATGGGCTGGAATGAGCATTTCAGAAACGGCGTTTCAAAGACCATTGGGCATAATAGTTTGGTTTTGGTTAACCCACTGGAGTCGCGGGAGTTAAAGGGGCCCACTTGGTCTATATTGTATATAGCTATGTAAACGAACGAAATTCGCTATGTAGATTCATCTAGGCAATATCAACATTATTTTGAAGTTTCGGCCAAATTTTCCTAGTGGGTGTGGAGTTCTGGGGGTAGCAGTCATGCGGTCTTTAGAACTGTTATCATTTTCAAATGGTAAGATGAGACTTGTCATTCGATTGGAAATGATGAGAAACGAAAAAAGATAGAACTCTTTAACATTTTCTAAATACCACGTTCGAGAATATCATTATTTGATTAAAAAAATAAGGTTAAAAAGTGGGGATAAAAGGGATACAAACTAGAGGAGCTTCCGCCATTTTCCTATACCTCCTGGGGGGAGGGGGGGGGTTAATTTCTTGTTTACAATGAAATTGTCACCGATAATAAACAAACAATGGCTATGTTTACATATGAAGAGAGTATGTAGATATGATTTTATTGAGAAGCCAAATTCATTGGATTATTTTTACTCAAGCCCAGGAACACTTCCAAGGGGACATTTATCTCACAGTTTCACAGCAAATTGGAATATTTTATTCACCTAAAACTACTCTTTCAAAATAAACCGCGAAAATGAAAAAAATTACGCGACAAAGACCACATTATTACACCATAGTTAAAGCTGTGTGTGTATTAATGTGCTTGACGGAATTTCTTTACTTGACGGAATAACATGCACGAATCCACTTCACATAAAAGCAATGGAACTACTTCCTACGAAGGAGCAGCAGACGACAATTGAATGGATTCTGAAGTTTCTAAACAATTTTTTATTTTTTTAATAGATTATTAATTATTAATTGCTATCCAGTAAAAAAAATTTGTATAGCAATTAATAACTATTTCTTTGATTTATTATTTTATTATATTAATATTAATAATTCGGCAATCTTCGTACATTTTTTGGGACTAACATCTCGTATTCGCGAGTAAAACGAGGTTAGGGAAGTCGAGTGATCTAATGGGGCAGCCGAGAACAAAAATATGCATTGGTGAGAGGGGGGGGGGGG
>JAHWFO010056006.1:27183-43109 GCA_023313115.1 Rhysida immarginata
AGGAGCAGCAGACGACAATTGAATGGATTCTGAAGTTTCTAAACAAATTTTAATTTTTTTAATAGATTATTAATTATTAATTGCTATCCAGTAAAAAAAATTTGTATAGCAATTAATAACTATTTCTTTGATTTATTATTTTATTATATTAATATTAATAATTCGGCAATCTTCGTACATTTTTTGGGACTAACATCTCGTATTCGCGAGTAAAACGAGGTTAGGGAAGTCGAGTGATCTAATGGGGCAGCCGAGAACAAAAATATGCATTGGTGAGAGGGGGGGGGGGGGGTTATATATCACGGTGCTTTATAATTTTAAATAAATAAATATTTATAGATGCTTACCTTATCTTATAAATTCTTTTGGGACAAATAATTGTACAGCAAGGTTTTGTGCTTAATAACGCTTTGGCGACCGCTGGTAACGATTTTGCTTTCCCTTTACCGCCATGTTTTTTTTTCTTTTCACTTCTTATACCACCACCGACCAATGCAATCGCTTTTCGGATGGTTCCCTTGTCAGTGAAATATGGACATCCTATTGTGGGATAGTAGTACAAGGTATTGACTTTGTTTTGCAACTTATTTATCTTATTACATGTATGCTGCCTTGAAAATTATGGTGTTCTGCTGTTTGATGTTCTGGCCTTTGGCAATTTTTTACTGATTTGGCTAGTTCTTTACAGAAGACAATATATGTGGCGAGCATTATACTCTATTCCAAATAATTAGAGGGAGACCCTATTAAAAATCTATTTTTATTTCTTCTTAAGAATAGATTCAGGATAACATTTTTTTTTATCTTTGCGCATGAATTAATTAATATGTGTAACTCGTAATATTTCGCGTTTATTTTAAAACCTTCTTTGGTTAAGAGCGGAGGTTGCATTTAATTTTTGAATTTGTATTTTCTCCGGCTTGCGAAATACAACTTTTTTCTAAGCAAAAGGTTGTATGAAATGGTTGCAAAATACCGTCTGTGCAAACCATTTTCTTTTATCCAGCATTGACAAGTATTTTGCAATATTCAAATAAGCCACCTCGGTGGCCGAGAACGCTGAGGCGCAGGTCTTATCGCTCTCGCAACCAAAGAGTCGTGAGTTCGAATCCCGCAGAGGGCATCATGTTTGTGTTCATGCCTGGTTTAGGCGCAATATTCCCTTGAGGAATCAGTGCTAAGGTTATCGTGGTTTTGTACGACGATAACACAGGGTAACGATAAAAAACTTTTTGAATGAATTGACCTTATTCTTGAGGTGTTTTGTGTGCTGAATTCAAATCTGTTTTTAGATTTTTTTCTATCACGTCATCTTTCCAACTTATGTACATAGAGACTGCATTGTTAAAGTAATGGGTGTGAAGAGAAACGGCTGCAATGTTTAAGCATCCATATTTTTGGGAACTCTGAATAATTTTAAATGTTTCATTGAAAAACAAGAAATCTGTGGGCGATAAAAAAACTGAGGTCAGATACGGACTCAGTACAAAAAAAGCATAAAAAGAATAAGCTTTTAACGTTAAAAAAGTTTTTTAAAAGTTATTTTTGTTGGCCTGTGTAATTTAACCCATAATAATAATAATAATAATAATAATAATAATAATAATAATAATAGTAATTTTATTTATTTATTTATTTATTTATTTATTTATTTATTTATTTAAAATTCTATACAATTCAACAATTCATATGTATCCCAAAATATCCCACATCCCGACGCCTACTATAAAGCTTGTATGGAATTATAGAGACAAAAAGTTTCATAATCAAGAACAAAAAAAAAATATACAAAAACAATTTCAACTTTATACAAAATAAAGTTCACAAATAACAATAATAATAATAATAATAATAATAATAATAATAATAATAATAATAATAACAAGAAGTTAATCTCCCAAGGAAGGTATAGGAAAGTAGCGGAAGCCGGATCATCTATATTTACCCTTTTATCTCACTTTTAACCCCCCTCTTCCCCAATTTTTTAAATCGAAAAATTGGTTTTCTCGAACGTAGTATTTAGAAAGTGTAAAAGAACTCTATCTTCTTTCGTTTCTCATCATTTCCAATCGAATGAATTACGACATGCCATATGTTGCCATAGTTCTAAAGACCAAGTAACAGCCACCCCCACAATTCCGACCCCACTGGGACAATTTGGCCCAAACTTCATAGTAATGTTGATCTTGCTTAGAGGAATCTGCATACCGAATTTCACTCCTTTATATGCATATATCTGCGTAGACCGTTTGGTCCCCTCTAATTTCCGCCCCCAAAACTCTGACCCCAGTGGGCCAATAGAAACCAAACTAAATAGTGAAGGTGCACATTCCCACAATAAGCTACATTCCGAATTTCAACCTTCTACCTCAAAAAATGCGGAAATTATGAAGGGGACGGTCGGACAGACGGACGGACGGACGGACAGACAGATGGACATTGTGAAAACAATAAGTAGCTCCATTCTTCCACTACTTAATAATAATCATAGTGAGGAAATTTTTACATCCAAACATTAATACTCCCACGAGCACGTAGGCTAATATTTCCCTTCCTTGCATCTGAGCCCTATGGGCTTAGTCCCCCTCTTGGGTCCGCCTCTGGGACTTGGCTTCCAGACTTGATCCGAGTTTGATTTTCCAAAAGCAGTAATAATAATAATAATAATAATAATAATAATAATAATAATAATAAAAATAATAATTTATTTATTTAAACTTCTACATATACAACACTAACATCAAAATTCAAAGAACAAAATCAAAAGGAAAATCCAAATTATTTTCAATCAAAATTTCCGAAGCCCCTATAATAATAATAACAATCAAATAAAATTTTCAATAAGGTGTGCAATATTCACGTGGTGTTTTTAATACAATAATCCCGTTTCGCATCTATTCACCACTTTGTGGGTCCTCCTTTTCCAGCATACAGGTCAGCAACCCTCTTATCTACTGGATAGCGCGTTTATATTTATTACGCTCTAGTTTTGGGCGTATTATTATTATTATTTTTTTGTTACAGTGTATTATCAAACGTAAACAAATCTTTATTTATTGTTGTTCAAGTGGAGTAATTTATAAATAAAATACTTTTATTTCATAGACAAACAATGTCATTTTTATTTTCAGTGAATAACAACAGCTCATCACGTGTCCACATCGGCAAGGTAGTAAACTCACTGCAGATAAACGATTTTCTCCTCCACTTTCATGTGAATTTGGATTGCGTTCGTGTTTTACAGTATCATGGAGACGCCCCATCTCCCCTGGCTGGTAGTATTTTCGTTCCATCTCTTTTACGTATGTCTTTGCATACTTTGCATGGACATCTTATTAGCGAAATACTAGCGCTCGAAACATAAACAAAATGCTGAATTGTGAAAAATCTGATTGCGTTACACAACAACTGATACTGTTTTCTAATAAGAGAAAGACATATATCATAAAATTATTATTGCCGGAAGATCTTCGCAGGGCAATGTTTTAAACAGGGAGAACTCACTAACTTACAAAGAAACCAAAGTTTATGAATTCTAAACTTTTACGGATGGTAATGCAAAAGTTGTGCAGGGATGCTTTCTTCATCTCCACTGGACAGATGTTCTCTGATCTAAAGTCCTGGAAAATGAATGCATGGGACCTACTAGACCATCCCATTCCATCCAGCGCAAAATAATAATTGATAGTGATTTTTTAGTTACCATCTGCATTTAAAATTCAAATTTATTTACCTCGACCCCAATTTTCTTCCAGTTCATTCCAGGGATCCAGCGCTTTAATTTCATTGGTCGTTTCATGTAGGCCAGCGAATCCGAAGATCAGATGAGTGCAGACACTCGTGAGAGGTTCGATGTTCTCTACGTCAAATTTTCCAGCTCCTGGTCGATAAACAGCCCAGCTCCCGTAATAGCATAGGAAATTATTAGTCGTTGCTTTACAAAATTAAACAGACATTACAAAAGATGAGAGCAAATTTCTTATGTGTAATTGAAATGTGTAAGTGTTGAAGTTTTAAGAGAAACTGAAAATATAATTTTACCTGAAATATTTTTCAGAAACAAGGACAGCAAAAAGGCAAGAATAATTCTTCTCATTATGTCTATCCAGGATGTAATAATGGCAATCAGTAGGAGTTAAAATTTTTTTGGTGGAAAACGCAACAGACGTATCTGTAACATCGTAAACATGCATATAAATAAATCAAACTTTTTTAAAGTTCGAAAAACACATTTATTTTTTATTTTAATTTTTTTTAATTGATAGAAAAATTACAAATGCGGACTGATGGCAAAGCCGACAAAGTAGGTCTCAGGCCGGAAAAAAAATCAATGGATACAAAAAACAACTAAAAAAAGAAAAGATATAAAACAATAAAATGTCAAAAATTCAAAGAAGGAAAATAATGAGGGTTAGTAAAGTGATGAAGTTAAGATGAAGGTGGTTAATAAAAAGAACGGATTTTAAGATCCGCTTAAACTTTTTTATAGACTTAAAGGAGGGGATGGTATCAGGTAAGATGGACCGCCATCTTATACACCAACAAAGGAAGTACTATGACATAAATAATTCCGTCTGGCTAAAGGGACTCTAATAGACAAGTTGTTCGAGTCGAATAAGAGTGATAATCACAATTACGAGAAATAGAGAGAGCAGAAGAAGTGAGAAAATTATTAGAAAGTTTGAAAATAAATAATGATAATTGCAGGATATACAGCTGATGGATATCAATGATCCCAAAGAAGTTAAGTAAATGAGAAACGGACGCTGATTTAGGGAGCCTTAAAAGAATTCTGAACCCGAAAAAGTTGTTGAAGATTGAAGTTAGAAGTTGCGCCCCAAAAAATAATACCGAATCAAAGAGAAGAATGAATAAGCGAAAAATATAAACACGAAATGGTGCCTAATCATTGACTCAATGTTTTGGTTAAGGTATTAACATGAAGGTCCCAGAGATAAGTATAAACCCAAATATTTGAAAGAGGAGGTCGAAGAAAGAGAATTATTGTAGGAAATAAGTTCAGAAGGGATATAACGTTTATTATATTGGGAAAAATCATATATTTAGTTTTATTCACGAAATTGAGATTTAAGGAAGTCATGAAATTCCAATGGCTGAGAGTGGAAAAAATTACGTTAATTTTAGATTGCAAACTGAGAATAGAGAGGTCAGTGGAGGAAAGAATAACATCATCAGCGTAGAGGGTAATTGCATCGGGAGAAAGAACAAAAGGTAAATCGTTAATAAAGAGGTTAAATAACATAGGGGAAAGAATAGAACCCTGAGTGACACCAATATTTAGCGAGTTGAATAAAAATTTAATTCAATTATAAGAACAAGCCGATCATCAACCATTCTAAATTTTAATATAAAACGATCTTATTGGGTGGCATTTGCGTTTTAGAAATCATGGTCTCAAGTAATCAGGAAGAAACAGTGGAAAATACAGAGGTTGAGTCAAAAGTAATGGCCGACTCGGGAGGGGGGGGGTAGAGTTTGACGAATTCTGGGCGAAGACCATTTTCCACAAGGGTATATCGCAGTTTATTAAGAGAAAAGAGTGTGAAGAAACGTCAGTACGAATTTGAATGCAATAGACATTGTGCCACCTGCGTCAGCCAGTGTAAAAATATGGCAAAAAATGGTGATACGCGGGCTCCTTCGTCACTAATGGAAAAAGGGGACCAGTGCGCGAGCAGCAGCCGCCGAAATTTGCAGGGTGGAAGGTCAGGGTGTGAGCAATGAACGGACAGCACGACGGTGGTTTTCCCGCTTTTCGTCTGGAGACATGGGCCTGGAAGACGCGCCAAGGAACGAAAGACCCAAAGAAGTGGATGCAAAGGTCTGGTGCACTTTGAGCTGGTCCCTGATGGTCCTGGTGTCACCGCTGACCTGTATGCTGAACAGCTCGAGCGAATGTACGCCGCCCTGGCCGTCCAGCAGCCTGCCCTGGTCAACTGAAAGAGAGCCCTCCTGCAGTAGGGCAATGCTCCACCGCACCGGGCGCGAAGAACATCGCTTAAGTTGCAGGAGTTAGAGGGCATCGAGGTTCTGCCACATCCAGCATACAGCCCCGACCTTGCACCTTCCGACTACCATCTCTTCCGGTCCATGGCGCACTTTCTGCGTGGACGGTGCTTTGCCAATGTCAGTGAGGTTAAATGCTGTGCGTGACTTTTTCGCCCAGAAACCGGAGAAGTGGTTTCGCGAGGGCATCCGCCAACTGTCTGATCGTTGGATGAAGACTATCGAGCATGATGGACTCTACTTTGAAGATTAGCAATGAGTGGTTGCTGTCTGATGCCCATTTAAAATTTGCGCGGTAATCGGCCACTACTTTTGGCTCAACCTCTGTATTAAAGAATAGTGTCGATAAGATAGAAATCCCGACAGCCAATTAAGAGGAAAACCAAGAATATTATAGAGAGAGGAAAGATCAAAAGAGGAATTGGAATGAGATCAAAAGCTTTTGAGTAATCAATGAAAAACGAGACCGCGGTTTTGTTATTATTCCACATATTTAAAGGAACTCATTAAGATCAAAACACGCGGTCTCGTCACTCCTTTTGGAAGTGAAGCCATGCTGATAGTAGGAGATTAACGAGTTGGTAGAAATGAAGTCAGAAAGCCTATGAAAAAATAATTTTTCAAAAATTTTCGAGAATATGGGTAAAATAGAAATAGGGTGATAATTGTTAAAATCGGTTGGATCGCCACTTTTATGCACAGGGATTTATTCTAGAGGTCCTTATACATTTAGGAAAAGAACCGATGGTTAAAGAGAAATTAGATAGACAATCAATGAGTATATTAAACAAAAGTTACAAAAATAAATAAATTTACATAATCTTAATTTAGATTGATTTTAATTACCTTAAGTTTATGAAACTTCGAACGTTTTCACCCTAAGTCAAGAAAGTAAAAAGTAAATGCCAAAGCTAATACGATGCATCATCAATGAGAAAATTAGCTTCTAAAGACCTCCTTTATTATAAAGCCTCAACTCCTTGATTGGTCGCTAATTCTGATAAATTTATTTGTATTTGATTATCATTAATGCGATAAAGAACACTTTAAAGACTTTTTATCTTTGTAAATAATTATTTTAATGATCTCCAGTCTATGTTTTATTAAAAGAAAATTCTAAAAATACTTTAAACAACCAATATGCGCATTTCGTTACCTAGTTTTCTAGCCCTTATTAATTTACTATACAAATTAATTTATATAAAAATTATTAACATCGCATACTATTAAATGTGTCAGATATTACAAAATTGTGAGTCGTCTTTGATAAAAAGGGTGCGTCACCACTTCACATAGTACGGACATAAATCATTGATGCTTTTATCAAACTTTGTCGTTCTGTCATTTACTTCAACAACTAAAGTAATGAGTAAATCATCTTTTGATATATTAATCAGTATATTAATCATCGTATATTTTCTGGATTAATCCTGTATATGTTTTAAATTAATGACTAAGTTTATCTATATAAAAACAGAAAATTTTATCACTCTTAAGTCAGTGAAAGCCGAAAAAGCGGCGAAAACCGGTAGGAGGGGGTTGACGAATAGAATTATTTTTAATACTAATTTAAAAAAAAAAGTCACAATTGTAAATATTTTGTGGAATAAAAGCCCACTCCCTCTACGTAGTTTTTAAAGCATTTAAGAATTCACCTGCGTATTTTTTCATAATTGCCGTCTATATTCATGTATAAGACGGTCCCCTTTTTTGAGGCCAAAAAGGGAAAGGATGGATTGTCCCATGTATAAGCCAAAGACTAAAATCACTTCTAGACTGATGTCGAAATTAAAAAAGTTTATTGACAAAATTACCGTAAATTTATACATTTAAAAAATAAGTGCCATCCAATTAACAGATTCCTGCATTGTCACGGTCAGAATTTGTATTCTCAAAAATGGGATCGATGTCTTCAAAAAGAGCATCGTCTTCCGTTCCATCAAGAGCATTTCTGATGCCACACTTCAAAAATGATTTTCTAACCATTTCTGAAGGGATGTCATCCCAAACCTTCTTCACCCATCTGACAACCAACTCAAGATCAGGTCTCATCATGTTGCCTGCCTTTGTGAATTTCTGTTGCCCAGAACACACCCATTCTTGCCGCTTCTTCCTCACTCTATCTTTAAATGGCTTATTGAGGCAAACATATAAGGACTGCACTAATGAGGTTAAGCCACTATGTATCACTGCTAATGTTGTGTTTATCCTAAAATGATCATAATAACAACCCCACTCTTTAGATAAATATTTGGTGACGACAAATGCATGATTGTTTCAAAAATTTAGCAAGCTATCGACAATCGAACAGCGCAGGGAAAGAACGAGTGGCCCGGAAGCAATGCTTTCACTGCCATACTCGTCCAGAAAGTAACCAGGGGAAGTAAACTGAATTAGCTAAGAAGCCAGATGAGATCTAGTTCAGTCATCCAGAGGATAAAAAGGAGTCTCTTCCTATCAGGACGATAAACAGATTGTTGATTGACGAGGAACATGGAGGAGCTAGGAGATCCAGTATTCTGGAAAGATGGACTTTTGGATGTCGTCAAAGTTGACGTCAAGGACGTGACGAGGCCTGAGCGGGTGATCCAGAATGTCTGCAACCAGGAGATTGAGATGGTCCTTAATCTTCGGAAGCAGCTTCTTCAGCGACTCTGGGACGTGGTTTCCAATGGTAGTATACCGAAATCTTCAGCAATGGAAGTATTAGTTGCTATTCTCCTGTCGAGATTGGCAATGGTCCTCAGGGTAATTTTTTGGAATCCTTCCATCTGGATTTGCATATTGGAGCCCAGACAGACATACCATACACAAGAATAGTTCGGATTATCATTTTATATAGCAAAAGTTTGCTATCCACTCCAAGCGCGCTGTTACACCCCAGAAGAGCAACCAGACTAAACGTTAATCTACCCACTCGAGCTCCTTACCAGTGGCTTCGGGGGTTTTCTAAGCTTTTTGGTAATGAGCATAGCCTTGCATTTATCAACGTTTAGGTTTAACCTCCATTTGAGGAGCACTTGCGCAAAACGCAACATGTCACACAGATATAGTTTTAGGTAAAACGAAAAAGTTTTCGATTCACTTGTATGGCTGAGTTAAAATGATTCTTAACCTGTTATTGGATAAAACAGTCATAGATTAGTGTATTTCCATTACGTCACAAAATCACATGACCATAATAGTGTGGAAAAACAATTTTTAAGTTTTTTACATGTTGCATTTTGCATCGTCACATTCGAAGTGTTGTGTCTTGCTTTGGCCCTCGTGGGTTTTATGTGGTTGTAATAGCCAGGCAAAGCAAAGCATGCAATCAGGGGACTAATAAAAAACTGCAATACATGCCTACAATTACTTCAAGATCTTTTTTAATAACACCTTGCCCATAATGTTATAAAAACGTACAATAATGTCAGTAGTGCTTTCAAACCCGAAATTGGTATTCATCTTCTGCGCAAATGCAAGCTTCCTCTCCTGTAGTTTCTTGGTCATGTTTCGTGTAGTAAGTACTGGCGATGTTGTTCAAATTATTGGCATACCATTATATTTTCTCCACCTTTTGTTACTCTGAACAGTAGTCTTTTTCCAAAAGCATGGCGACGTCCTTGGCTTTCTCTGGTGAGACATGTAAGCTTTTTTTTCCAAGGTCGCTTTTGTAAAAATTTTCGCCTCGATCCTGTTTCTTGCCTTCGTTATGATGATTCGTTTCATTTTTGAGATTTCTGCAAGGCTAAAATCGCTGCATTGGAATTTCTTTCCATTGTGGTTGCAAGACTGATGAAAGTTTTGTAAATTAGGATCACAGTCAGTGTACCTGAAAATTATTTCATGCGTTAATCTGACTATTTCCTGCTAAGTTTAACAATATGACAAGCAAGCAAATCGTTTTTGACTTGGCAATGCTCCTTTTTGAAGGCTTCCTGGTCTTTTTTCGTGAATCAGATGATAGCTTGCCCACAGTTGAATCTTTCATATTCACATCAGCCATTAAAAAAATCGTCTTTTTTGATAATAGCTGTAACGTCAATAGCTTTTAGCGTTTTATCGAAATTAATAAAATATCATAATCCAGATGTATAATAAGTCACGTGATATAATCACTGAATTTTCATTGGTCGACAGAACAGGTTTCACTTTGTTTCAGTATGGATGGAGGACATGATGCATTTTGAAACGGTCATCATTTTTCAAAACAAATGTTTACTATTAATTTTGAAGCGATTTACAACAAGGCATACTAGAAAATGAGATAAATATGATTCCCTAACAGAATATCAGAGAATTTTAAAATTTCCCAAAGTGGACATGTTGCGTTTTGTGCAAGTGCTCGTCATTTAGTAAACCATTTCTCACGCTGATGCAAAGCATTTTGTAACCGAGATATTACATTAGATAGAACGCTAACCATTTTGCTTCCTTTTTAACCGACTTCAAAAAAGGAGGTTATCAATTCGACTCGTATGTATGTAATATTGTTAGAATTGCACAACATTGGTATATGTTAGTCTATGTGGGCTTCTAAACAGGTGTGCCAAATTTCATAAGTGTGTGTATTTTTGTATGTTTGTCCATGTATTTCTCAGAAGCTAGAAATCTAATTGCAATAATTCTGTTTTTATTGGATTAAGTATCTTTCAACTTAGGGAACAGTCCAAGTTTCATCAAAATCGGTTCAGTAGTTTTCAAGATATGGACTGATATAGCTAGGCGATATTGAAAGTTTTATCAAAGTCGTTTTTTTTATACTCTGTTTAATCTTGTTCACATTGTCAGTACTATGACATCTGTATAGCCAATACGGATCCATTCTAATAATAAACCATTAAGGAATGACATAACCAAGTACCGAAAGGTTAAACTAAACCATTCGCGGAATTATATTTTTAAACCGCCCTATGTTAACATTGGAAGTTTCTAATGGACCATAATGATACCATTAAACCACGTACCTTTGAAATAATTTCAACTATCATTAATATTACGTTATATTCATTCATGACACATTATTCCAAGTTGTTTGATATATTACATGCCATATTTTAGCATTGAAAGTTCCAATGAATCATAATGGTTCTAGTAAACCAGGTTCCTTGAAACCAATTTCGACTATCGTTAATTTTACATTATATTAATTCATGACACATCATTCCAAGTCGTTTGATATATTACATGCCATATTTTAGCATTGAAAGTTCCAATGAACCATAATGGTTCCACTAAACCAGGTTCCTTGAAACCAATTTGGACTATCATTAATTTTACGTTATATTCCTTCATGACACCTTGTTCCAAGTCGTTTGATATATTACATGATATATTTTAGCATTGAAAGTTCCAATGAACCATAATGGTTCCACTAAACCAGGTTCCTTGAAACCAATTTCGACTATCATTATTTTACGTTATATTCATTCATGACACATCATTCCAAGTCGTTTGATATATTACATGCCATATTTTAGAATTGAAAGTTCCAATGAGCCATGATGGTTCCACTAAACCAGGTTCCTTAAAAACAATTTCGACTACCATTAATGTCAGTTTCTATTCATTCTTGACACATCATTCAAAGTCGTTTGATATATCACATGCCATATTTTAGCACTGAAAATTTTTGAGGGTGTCATAAGGGTACTATTAGAGCACGTGTCATTGTTTCGATTTCAACCATTTTCAAAATGGTTCATTCCCGGAGCCTTATTTATTAATTGGCCAAAATAGTAATTTATATCCGCTTCTATCTCGTCATTACGATTTGTTTGATATATTACTTAATATATTTCTTCTATTTTCTTTTTTTATGCTGTCTGTGATGTTCTTTGACTTGGCTCTATTTGTTGCCATTTTTTATATTTTATTTTATTTATTTATTTATTTCTTCTTGTTTTTTTATGGTTTTTCACTACCACTTATTTTATGTATGCTTTATGTATTTAATTGTTCCATTAACCCCATTTTGGGCATTTAGCCTGTTGGGGGACAACATTGGGTACCTCTTCCGGTATATTTGGTCTGGGTTTCCCAGTGATGTTGTTACATTATTATTAATTTATATTAGAGCTCCCTCTTTCACGTGTACCAAAATACACGGGTACGCGTTTATTTAATACGTCCGTGTATTGACCCGTGTATTTACAACATCACGGGTACCCGTGTATCAGTGTACCGTGTAGCTACACATCTACACGGGTAGCCGTGTATTTCAGTTCCATGGATACTCAAGCGTTTAAATTGTTGAATCAGATATCAGAAAGAACAACACAATAAAAAATAATATTCAAGAAAAAAACAATACACTTACACTATGTACATTTGCTAAATGATCACAGTAATATGTCTTATTTTCTAAAATCGTAAAATAATTTGGTTCACTTCACTGATAAATGTATTTAAAATTCTACCATGATCTCATGTAGAATTTTGTAAATTTATATTTGCATAAGAGGAATAAACCATTTAAGCTCAGTGGGGTGATTTTACTAACCAAATGCTGATCATGTATCACACACTTTCATTAAGAACTGAAGAAATTGAATGCCAATTCAGAAAATTTTATCACTGCTCAATAAGTAAAAACAACAGAATACATCTCATATTATAACAGAACCTCCATCGGTTCCGATGGCATACCCTCTTACGTCTACAAAGCCTGCAGTGCTTTTCTCATCTGCCCTCTAAAACACATCTTCAATTTTTCAATTAAAACCGGCACTTTTCCTCAATTATGGAAAAATACCAAAGTTGTTCCTTTGTACATAAACAGAGGTGATTCAAACAATATCAAAAATTACCGCCCCATTTCTATACTTTGTTTTCCAACAAAAATTTTTGAGTAAGCAGTCTATCAAAGAATCTATCCCACTGTCTCGCCCCATATTTCTGCCTATCAGTATGGCTTCATGAACGATAGATCAACTCAAACGAATCTCATGGATTGTATACATCTCATTGGTGATGGGGTTGCCCAAAACTGTCAGGTTGACCTAATATACATCGATTTTGAGAAGGCGTTTGACAAGGTGGACCATTTTCGCCTTATTAAAAAACTTTTACAATTTGGATTCCATCAGTCGCTTGTCAAATGGTTATGCTCATACCTTACTGAACGAACAAATTATGTGGGCATAAATGGCACTACCTCCAAAAGCTTTATATCCTCCTCAGGAGTCCCCCAGGGTTCAATCTTAGGACCATGATTATTTCTCCTGTTCATTAATGACATTCAAGATGTAGTAAAATCATCCTCTTTGTTTTTGTTCGCAGATGACATCAAAGTGGGCAAAATTATTCGTACCCCTCTTGACTGCTTTGATTTGCAACTTGGGACACCATCACTTTAATAGAAACACTCAAAAATATACATATTTTAATATCTTGTCGGTCCACCTTTTGCTGCTATCACAGCTTCTACTTTCTGGGGCATACTGTTCACAAGTTTTTGATATATTTCGACAGGTAATTTTCGCCATTCTGCCATAAGTGTCTTGGACAGCTCGGTCACGGATTTCGGGCGTTCTGCACAAGCGCGCAATCGACGTTCCAACACGTCCCACAGATGTTCGATGGGGTTCAGATCGGGGCTGTGGGCAGGCCAGTCAAGTTCTCGAACCCCCTTTTCATCAAACCATGTGCCTACAGCCCTTGCTTTATGGCAAGGTGCGTTATCGTGCTGAAACAGAAAAGGGCCATTGCCAAAGTGCTGCCAGAGAGATGGGAGTGCTGCCTTGTCCAGAATGTTTTGGTAACGCTCTGCATTTAGATGTCCGTCCACAGAAACGATTGCACCCAGCCCCGTCCATCCGATTACCAGAGTCCAATGTTGTCGCTCTAACGGTTTTGCGAGATGTCACCCAACAATTGTACCTCTTTTGAAGTCTGAAAGCTCTTTTCTTTGAGACATTCTTACAGCATTCACGCAAACATCATCTCATAATAGCATACTCTGTTATGTAGTGCAGGGAAGAATGCCAACAGTGAAATTGCAAAGGAATGTCTCATTTTCCTTCAAATCAGGGTTGTCCCATGACTTTTGATAGGGTAGTGTATTCTCTATTAGCTCTTGGTGTATCGAAAATAAAATGTATACTAAGGAAAAGTGTCATTCGGTCACTTACTCACTGAAACATTCTCTTCATAGCTTCTCGTACATCCTTAAGGGTTCTTCTCTTGATAAACAAACTACCACAAAGGATCTAGGGGGTCTTTTTAAGCACAACCTATCTTTCACCGACCATATAAACCATATTATCTTTAAAGCCTATAGGATCTCCTATTTCATTGTTCGAAACTCTACGCGTTTCAATAGCACAGAATTTTCTATTTTCTTATTCAACTCCCTAGAAAGACCCGGCTTAGAGTATGCTTCGACTATCTGGTCTCCGTGCAATGTTACGTTACAGAGGCGTCTTGAGAAAGTTCAAACAGATTTTCTAAGCTCCCTTCTTCACTTATCTACAAACTCTTACCTCAGAGATCACTTTCGTTGTGAAACGCTACTTAACAGACGTACATGTATTTATCTCGACGCCTACTGTTTATTCGAGTTATATAATCATATAACCTACTCTGTTAGATTTCTCAATTTCATAAAACTACGCATTACCAAACTAAACTCAAGAAACACTGATATATTTTATTTACCACTGACTAAGAAGATAAATAATCGGAAGACATATTTAAAACCCGTAAAATATGACGAACCGAAATAAGAGATTGTATGTGGATATTGACAATGAAATAACGACAAATAACGACAAGAAACTTGAAAACATCGAAATCAAGGAAGGGGAAATTCTCGTTTCGTTCGACGTTGTGTCCTTATTCCCTAGTGTACCGATTCCCGATACCGTCAAATTTGTCCAAGATATTTTGATTAATAATTCAGTCCCTCAATCTAATATTGACGAATGCCTCAGATTGGTCAACCTATGTGTTAAGAACAACGTGTTTAAGTTCAATAATAAGTTCTACAAAATGGAAGAGGGTACTCCTATGGGATCGTGTTTGAGCCCAATATTGGCTGAGATTTTTCTCAAAAAATTTGAAGAAAAATTAAAAACTTGCGGTTTTTACTTTCCTAACACTTGGTTCAGATACGTAGACGATGTGTTTACTATCTTTGATACCAAGGTGTGCAACGTATCGGATTTCTTGCAACATCTTAATAGTTTCTATTCTACTGTGAAATTTACATTTGAATTAGAAAATAATAACAGTCTACCTTTCTTCGATATTTTGATTACCAGAAACAACCAACGTTTATCTTTTGATATTTACAGAAAACCCACTAACCATCTCAATTATATCACTGTAGATTCTAGCCACCCCTGGAGTCAAAAGATGGCAGCATTTATTTTCATGATAGATAGGGCTATCAATTTACCTTTGGATGAACAAACACGCAACAAGGAACTGGCATTTATCAGGAAAATAGCGAGCAAGAACGGATACGATTCAATAACCATATCGAACTTAATTAGAAAAAGGAACTTCAAAAAATTTTTATCGGACATGACCACATTGAAATCCTTAAAAGATAAGGATAAAATCATTTATTTACCTTTTAATAACTCTCCCATCAAAAATTTAGCTCCTGTTTTTAAAAAATTTAACTTCTCTTTAGCTTACAGTAACCCCAACCAATTGAAGAATTTGTTAGGCGGACCTAAGGACAAAACACCGGACCTACAGAAGTCGGGCATTTACACAGTTCAATGTTCTCAATGTCCGAAACATTACGAAGGACAAACCAAACGAAGTATCCACACCAGATGGAAAGAACACCTCGCACATAGACGTTTTGGTAGGATCCATCAATCTGCCGTCGCCAAACACTCAATAGAAAGTGGACATAGCTTCTCGATAAAAAACTTGAAACTGGTGCAGCCGATTAATAATCA
>JAHWFO010056006.1:44796-68994 GCA_023313115.1 Rhysida immarginata
GATTATGTAAATTAGGCAATATATTCTCAAATTTAATTGATATTAACTTTTTAAATTATAATGAATTTAAAGTTATAATTTATGAACATGTAAACTCTTTTTGTTATTACTGATGCTTATTGTAAAATTTTTGTTTCAATATTTGTTTTGATGTTTCAATTATTTGGGCATTTGTTTTGATGTTTCTATGGTATTTGTTTTCCTGTAAGCTGTCATTGGGCGTTTCTAAGCCTGTTGCTTGCAATAAATAAATAAATAAATAAATAAATAAATAAATAAATAAATAAATAAATAACTGCATGGCTTCATTTAAAAATTATTTAACAGGATGCCATTATAGCATTCAAAAGAGGTAAGAAAATATTGAGTTTCATAAAAAAGGCCTAGGATTGACAGCGATAAGTAAATGAACCTACAAGAAAATTCCTGCAGTTCAATCAATAGTAAAAAAAAAATGGAAAAATCATAATATCAAATTTGCTCCAAAAAGCTATGTTTTAATATATGTACAAAGTTAACTTAAAACAGAAACTAATTTTCATGATAACTGTTTAAAAAATAAATACTTTTTTATATAAAAGTTTATAGTTTTATTCGACTCCTGTTTTTCAGAAAACAAACGTATCGTTTGCAACATGATTTTAGCTTGAATGTCTTGAACGGACACGTGTATGAAAATACACGGATGACGGTACCCGTCTATACGGATACAAGGGTACCGTCATTCATATTTACAAGTGTATTAAGAACACGGATCCTTAAGTCACAGGTACACGGGACCCGTGTACCCGTGTGCTTTTATTACCCGTCAAAAATTGTAGGCTCTAATTTATATCTCTCAATTGAAAATTGCTAGGTGGGGTCGTAAAGGTACCATTTGTGCACGTGCTATTGAACAGATTTAGATAATATTTGTGATTGATTAGTGCCATGCACCATGTTCATCGACAGACGAAAATAATAATGAATATCCGCATCTATCTCGTCATTACGATTTGTTTGATATATTACTCAGTATATCTTCCCATTGAAAATTGCTAGCGAGAAAATAGGAGTACCATTTGTGCACGTGCCAATGAACCGATTTAGATAATATTTGTAACTGGTTCGTGCCATGAACCATATTCATCGACTGACGAAAACAGATTTTGAAAATCTTTCATAGCCTCGGAGGAGTTTGAGTTACAGACAGACAGACACGTTTCACCTTTCGGTACTTAATAATCGACATAATGTTTTAACGTTATTGAGCCTAGAACGTTTTCTCTCTAGCAGCCATTTTGTTCTTTAAATTTTCATTGGCTCATGGATAATACGAATTCGATTTTTGAACCCATTTTTGGGAATAAATTTCTCGTCTTATACGTGAGTATCACAGTATATTTCAATATCCTGAAATTGGATTGGGCTCGTCAAAAGGTGAAAAAAGTTCCTACAAACGTCATTCCAAAAATGCTTCCTTCAACAGTTAAGACGCATTGAATGATTAATACTGGAAGACCATGAAAGGAAAAAATATTTTTATTTAGAAGTTCATGAAAAAAATACACTGTTAAGAACCAGTCTCTCAGAGATGTTGATGAATGCTAGCAAAATTTATTCTTAGTAGGAACACTGACTGACGCTGCAGATACAGTCGATGGGCTAAATTCGAATTTCCATTCGCACTTCGGCCACACGTAAAATGAATATCAGGCAACACGGTATTTGAATCATGGTCCATGTTAATGGTATTTGGCTTAAATGAGCACGAATTAAACTGCTTGTTGGACACATTAATTTAAAAAAATACAAATCTTAGTACGTACGATCAAAACTTTACAGTCAAAAATCACTGGACATAGCTGTATTTCGGAAATGATGTGTAAAACGAACGATATGACTAGGCTTGAAGGGAATAGGATAGGTGCTCTATCTTTTGGGACAGTTTTGGAGTTTGCTGCCATCTTGAATAACACCAATCGGAGTTATTATTAAGGAGTTCACTTGCAATCGGATTTCAGTTTGTATTGTGCTTCACGAATTATTAAAAAAAAAAAAAGACTGATACTTTCCAAACAAAAACACACACCGAAAACTGGGTTGCAGCAGTAAACTGGGTTCAACATGTCCCTGCTGCTGGACACAGAGCTCAAGGCGCTTTATCCATTAATTAAGCACGCGCACAAGAATGTCGGGGGTAATGCTGTCACAGACCTATAGGATGTATTACTGAAGCTGATGTTTTTGGATTTTCACAGCATACACAAGTTGTTTCAAGTGACCCCACAGGTAAAAATCTAGCAATGTGAGGTCTGGAGTAACGTGGTGACGACCAGGTAATTGCCCATTCTTTACGTTCGCAGTGTGATGGTCACCATCCTGCTGGAAAAAAACTTGGGAAACTATCATCTTCATTCAACAGTGACGGGAACACAGTGTTCTGTGACATTTAGGGTACCATATATGAAAATTGGTCCAATTAAACAGGTGCCTCTTATCCCACTCCACACCTTAAGCTTTGACATCACCAACGATTTTGGGTGAATCTGTCCAATGAGGGTTTGTATCGCTCCAATATCTCATGTTCTGACGGTTCAACTCGCCATGGATATAAAAATTTGCCTCATCACTGAACACAATGGTTATATGCAAATAAAGGATCCAGTCGATAGTTACCCAGGTACAGAACTTCTCACGTATGTCCGGGTCATCCTCGGATAGTTTTTGCTGCATTTGAACTTTGAATGGATGCTACTTGTTGGTACCCAGAATTTGTGCTATTAATGATTGACTGAGTCCACACTCACAAGTCAGTTGCAAGCCGTCTTGTGGTGAGTTGTGGATCTTTGCAAATGCTGCCAACACCATTGTTGAGGTTAGTTCATCGGTTGATGTTTTTGGCCGGCCTGTACGAACTTTATATTCAACAGTCCCAGTATCTCTAAAATGTGAAATCATATATGCGACAGTACTGATCCTCTTTCAAACTGAAATCAGCAGCAATGCTACGGTAGGGGCGTTCCCCGTACATCAGGATCAGCTCAATCGTCTCCTCCTTCATTAGTGCCATCTCAAATTACCTGCAACAAACAATGGTACAGTGTCAATGTTTTTGTTAATAAGTCTTGAACCATATCATATATCGAAATCCGATTGCAGGAATGAACTCCTGAGAAAAAAAATAGTGTTATTTGATATGTATGCCACATGACTCCCTTCCCATTTAAAAAAAATGAATCTTAACCGATTCATTTACTGTCCCAAAAGATAGAGCATCTATCCTATTCCCTGCTAGTATGGTCACATCGTTCATTTTGCACATAATTTACGAAATACAGCTATGTGCAGTGACTTTTGACTTATTTTGTAGTTACTCTTCGAAGGTAATAATAAATTGCGCCTTAACTCCTGAAGGATGCGTTTTTGGACTAACGTCTAAGGGGACAACAATCGAGCAGCGTATTCGAGTGGCACTTGAAGCTAAGCTTCCGTAATCTTACCCTTCCTAAATAAATGCCATTGACGGGTGTAAAGGAGAAGGACGAGAGACAAGAACCCTGAATACAATAAATAATAGATAAGTAATAAGTATTTTTTATTTCTTATTTCTTATTTTTGATTTATTTTATTTTTTATTACTTATCTATTATTAAATAAACGCCAAGAGGAATTACACTGAAGTAGCTAAGAAGCATGATGTACCCATACAGATCATCCATAATATGACAGAAGAAAATATCCCCTCTTGGTAGCAGATGATTCTGATTGACGACTGTCTACACTAGAAACAAACCACTAGTAGAGGATAGAACACGACCTATGAAGTCTATGGAAACTTTTTTCATCCTTTATGACGAGCCCAATCCAATCCCTGAGTTTGCTTTGGACTTAACATGGTCCTTTTTTTTTTCCAATGGTGCAACCTGCTTTTGAAAAAAGTCTTGCTGCAGGCACAGATGTTGCTGGTGGCGTTAAAAATCTTTGGGCCATCATTCTAAATGCAATATTATTTCCGTGCATCATCTTCCAAGCATGCATTGGATTACTATTATGAGGAGTCAGTGGCGATTTGTGCTGCAGTTCTCTTTGACCACAAATCATTACTATCAGTGGCAGTTACATCGTCATCTGTTGTTTGATCACTTGCAGGTTTAGACTTGAGGCCATTATTCACAAAGTTAAAGGCTGTGGCGCACTCTTGAAGTCCATATTTTTGAATCATACTGTCTGACACTCCTCACCTTATTTATCTGGTATAAAGCACCAATGGGAGGCCAGCGCCAAATCTCGAAACCGCATTGGTCATCTCGTCTAGTGATTGACTGGTGATTTGACTTAACCAACCATTTACCATCGAAATGCAATCGAAATTTCCATCGATGGTTTGTAAACCACCATCGCTAGCAATTGATGTTTTGTAAAAATCGTTCGATGGTTGAAAACCATCGAAATTTCGATTGATCGACGAACAAAACCATCGATGGATCGATGGTTTTCGATGGATCGCACACCACTAATACTTAATTACGCTTATCCACATACCTCTTTATTCTTGGTTTCAATTGTGGACATTTGCCCTTGTTTTACTTTCTCGGACAATTGCCTCAGTTATACTTTTTTGTATAATTTCGATTTACTAGAATTATCATCAGTTATGGCTACTCAGGTTTCTTTGTTTAATAGCGAGTTAAATCAATTTTGCAGGCTTAATTTCAGAATTAGATCTTTAAAAGCAGTTTATCCACCAGATTTAAGGAACACCTCGACCACAGAAGATTCGGTAGATGCAGTCAATCAGCCATAGCCAAACATTCAATAGAGGCGGGTCACGATTTTTCCATCGACAACTTAAAACTGTTACAATCTATCAATAAAAAACACTTGCTAGATGCTTTCGAGAGCATGGCTATCCATAAATCCAAGAACAACACGTTATTAAACTCCGACTTAGGCCCTATTGGTGATTCCCCTCTAATTCAGTGGTGGTCTCAATTAGCCAACCAATAATATTGTTTTTATTTCTTTTCTATTATTGGTCTGCCTTGTATTTCTCTCGCTATATAAACCGCTTTCTTCGGTTCCTAAATGCAAGACAATGTTCATTACAAAGAAACTTCGGAAACCCCCGAGTCCTCTCTTCCTTTCTGGTAGAGAGCTCGAATGGGTAAAACATTACAAATACCTCGGAGTGGTAATAGATGCCAACCTAAATTGGGGTGACCATGTCTCCTACGCCGTCAACAAGGCAAAGTTCAGTCTGGTAGCTCTTCTGGGGCGAAACAGCGCGCTTGGATTGGACTGCAAACTATTGCTGTATAGGACGGTAATCCGAACCATCTTACTTTATGGTATGCCTGCATGGGCTACAATATGTAAGTCCAGATGGAAGGACCTCCAAACTTTCCAAAACGTTACCTTGAGGACCATTGCAACAAATACTTCTATTGCCGACGATTTTGAGATACCTCCCATTGGGAATCACGTCCATGAATTGATGAAAAAGCCGCTTCCGAAGATGAAGGACCATCCCAATCCTCTGGTTGCAGGTATTCTTGAGCACCCGCTTACCTTCAGAAGCCTTCTTAGACATCGCAGGCCGCGTCACCTCCTGGACATCAATTTCGACGACATCCAAAAGGCGATATTTCCCGAATATTGGATCTCCTAGCTCCTCGTGTCCCTTGTCCCTCGTCAATCAACAATCAACACTATCGTCCTGATAGGAAAGGACTCCATCTTATCCTCTGGATGAATTAACTAGGTTTCATCTGGCTTCTTGCCTAGTTCAGTATACTTCCCGTGGTTACTTTCAGCGTTGCTTTCGGACCACTCGTTTCGTTTTACCTGCACTGTTCGATTGCCATTTGTCGTTCCTAATCAGTTCACTTTGGGTTTTCCACGTGTTCTCCTTGGTTCCTGCCGAATGATGAGAGCTTTGCTCTCGAAAAGCGCTTCCAGGTTGTATTTTTCCGTTATTTTTGTTTTTGTTATATTCTTCATTACTTTTGTTGTGGTAAAAGAGCCCTTCTTTATACTTAATTACGATTATCCACATACCTCTTTATTCTTGGTTTCAATTGTGGACATTTGCCCTTGTTTTACTTTCTCGGACAATTGCCCCAGTTATACTTTTTTGTATAATTTTGATTTACTAAAATTATCATCAATTTTAATATCGTTTTAATCTCGTTTTCATTTTATTTAGATTGACCCATCTTGTAGAAAGCGCGATATTTTATCTGAAGCTTGCAACGTTTTTTTAGGGGTGCAAGACGAAAAAAGGTTGAAAAACGTTGCCTAATCTTCTTAAGTGCCCTCTCCCCACCCCGCAGAGGAATTTCTAGGGACGCTACTGGTTCTATTAAATATGAGAATTAACTGTAAAAGGATTATCAGGTTCTAACAGCTTTTTCAAAGAGACCTAATCATATACTGTGCCCGCGCCACGAGAAGGCGGCTGCGTTTCCAAAATATCTCACATAGCACGCTAGCTGCCTTTTGCCAATTTGCCTTTGGCCAATCCATTTTGCTAAAGGGTAGGAGTAGTATACTGCAAAGTTACTCAGGGCTTGGAAAAAAGTTATTTTTGTATATGGAAATTCGTGCAAAAATGGTAAAAGGGAAAACGTTACATTATGAAGGAAGGAAGGTTGCTCTGAACGTCATTTCATATTTTGATGATGTTGCGAAAAAGAAACTGACAATGAAATGATGGGGCCGCTGTCTTCAAAAATATGAAGAATTAATTCTTCTACATGACGATGGGATATTAATAACACGAGCCGAAAAGGTGTAATACTGTATTGAATAAATGATGTCTTGTTTTATTATTTCATTGAGTTAATTAAATTGTTTTCGATTAGGCATTTAAATACGTGAATATTTCTAGGGATGGTTTTCCCTTAATTTTGAAATAACTATTGAAAATATGAAACTCTGCACTGAAAAGTTAATTTAAAATAACGAACAAAAATTGATTGGGAAGTTAATTTAAAATAACGAACAAAAAGTTCTGTAGGGAAGCATTTGTTTCTTTCTCCAGCATAACTACTTCTACCCTATAGAAAAATGGATTGGCCAAAGCACCTAGCGCGCCATGTGAGAGATTTTGGAAACGCAACCGCCTTCTCGTGGCGCGGGCACAGTACTTACATATGATTGTTGGTTTGATAATTTATAGAATTCCACAACTCTTATTTACCTTCCCTGTTTTTTTTTGTGTGTTTTTTTTTCCATCTTTGGTGATTGATTGTTCTGGTGAATATCTAACTTAGGGTCATTGAATCAAGTCCTTTTCTGAGTATTCTATAGAGAAGGGCTTAAGCTTGCGAACGGCGCACGGATCAGCCAGATATGGGTCAGAACCAGCCTTGGTTGAAATTATTTATTAAATGTTGTTCAGTGAATATCCATTTTAAACGGCGGCGATCTCACTCTTGATTGACTGTCTTTGAAAAAAAAAAAATTCTTTCTTTTAGAAGAAGATTGTGGCTCATTTTCCAGTCAGTTGCTTCTTTGTTTCAAACGTGGCTCCAGGTAGACGAGCACCAACAACGAGTCCCTTTTCGAAATCGGTTAGGTCTTTCTTTTTCCTGATAAATTCTACAAACATTGTTCAATGGAGCTTATTCATGAGCCTTACAATATGGCGGTAGCAGCTTCAGCTCCGACTTTGATTGGCGGCAGCAGCTTCATCTCTGCCGTTGATTGGCAGCTGAAGCTGCTGCCACCATGTTGTATACCAGTTTCACGCTGTGATTGGTTGCTGCGGAACCACGTCACTCTGATGAATAAGCTCTATAGAAACACGTTTAGAGGCAGGGAAGCCATTTTTATTCATGAACATTACGGCACGAGTCCCATTAATTCACTAATCTATAGATTCCTATCTGATAAAAACCCTGCGGTTGTTGGCGGAATCACTACGTAAACAGCAAACTCTACGTCAGTGCCGGAATGGAATGGACAGTTTCCACACAGAAGCTCAACATTTCAGAAAGTTCCCTAATGTTATTGAGCCTGTTGGCGCGTAAAACAATTTCCAACTATCTCTCATTTTCATCTGATGCTGCAACACGAGCATGTGCTGGATGAGCCAAATCTTTCGTGGATTCCCTTCCTTGTCGAAATTTCTTGTAACAAACACCAAATGCCGTATTAGAGTAACTATGGTCAGCTTTCATTCTCGTAAAAAATTCCAATGACTGATGCCCTTCAGCGGGCAAAAATTGAATAACAGCACGTAGATTATCTTTGGAAGGATTGTCAACCATGAACGCCATCATCCAACTTTATCACAACTCTTAGCCTACAACAATAGAAGAAAGCCTGTCCATTAAGGCTGAAACACGACTTTCTGGTAGTTTCTAGAAGGCCGTGTCGACAAATTTATAAGAAGTTGCTTTGTTTTCTCTCGGTATGACGCTATTGGTGCTCTGTTATTGCGTTGATGGGGTATTCACCATTTTCCAGAGCCGCCATTGCTGTAGTGTGCAAGACTGCGTGTGAGTCTCTGAGCAATACCGCCTAGAGAGAGAGCCTGCTCACGGAAAAATCATACATTGTTACATCACCTACAGTAGGGACAATTTCGGGCTTATTATTGGTAGAAATATGATTAACAATACCCTACCGTAGGTGATGTAACAATGTATGACGTTTTCGCGCTCAGGCTTTGAGTAGAGGTGGTGTTGCTCTGACGTGAGACGGACTGAATTGCGAGTAGTGAGGTAGTGAGAAACAGTGACAGAAGGAAGGGAGTGCCTCCAAACAAATTATTGCTAATAATACTGGCCAACAAAATTTAAGATTTTTCTTGGCACAAAATGAAAGTGGGTGATTTTTGGTGGTATTTTATCTGCTGATAACGAACATAATTTTTAAATTTCTCTAGCACGCACAGCTTTCTTGTTTTACAACGAAACATTCTTAAATCATTCAGTGTTTGGGGCCTGGTAAATTTCCTTGCGGTCCCAAAATATGGATACTTTAACATTGTAGCCGCTTCTCTTCACACCCATTACTTTAACATAGAAGTCTCGATGTGCATAACTTGGAAACTTGACGTGATAGAAAAAATCTAAAAGCAGATTTGGATTCTACCTACAAATTACTACTAAGAACATTACGTATGGTTTTAGTTACAAAATGTGTGTTGGCTAGTGTAATTAACGTTTTAGAGAAATTCGGTTAATATTCATGCGAATCAAATTCTCAATGAGTATCTTCATTTCATATTAAGTGTAAATGAGTTTAAATTATTTTGAAAAAACTTTTGATAATCGCGAGAACATGTTAAGATGTGTGAATTTTCTGTGTTATTAGAGTTGTCCCGTCACTGTTTCCCACTACCTCATTACTCGCAATTCAGGCCGTCTCAGACTCACTCGCAGTCTCGCACACTACATCAATGGCGGCACCCATCGAAATCTCTGGAAAATGGTGAATTCTACATTAACGTTATCTTCCAAACTATCATTCAGGACCTTATGAAATTTCCCACGTATATTTCAGATGTATTAAGAAACATAACTACCAAGTTTGATTAAGATATGCTTAATAGTTATTATTGAAAAAAGGGCACTTGTTTCCAGAAGCGATACAAAATTTTGTATCCACAGAATATCTTCCTTAATTTTTTTCCTGGTAAAGAATGACTTCATAAATGAACTAAAAGATTTTTAATATATGGTTCTGCTGCGGAGATATGATTTTTTTAAAATTAATTCTGCGGTAAGGCACATAATCCTTAAGCTCAAAAATGTACGAGGGTGGGCTGAAAAGTAATGCCTCCATGGCTGTAACTTTTTTATTTTTTAACCGATTTTCAAAATTCTTTTTATATCTGATACTCACATTTCTCCTCTATGTAATGCATTATTCACTTTTCGACATAGTCCCCATCCCTTCTCACGCATTGTACCAACGCGTGACTAGTCGGGTGAGCCCGTCGGAGGGGAATTCCGGGGTTGTCGTCGTCAGAACGCAACTCATGCCCCTTAAGGTGCTCTTTCCTCTTTGGGAAGTGGTGAAAGTTGCAAGGTGCATAGTCTTTCATTTTTGAACTGCAGTCTTTTCATCTGTAGGCGCTGCAACCCCCTCTGACGTGTGGCGATCGTGTGCGGACGGGCGTTATCGTGCTGCAGAAGAGGATCCAAAGCTGCCATTCAATCCTCGTGTCGACGACAACCCCAGAATTCCTCTCCGACGGGTTCACCCGACTAATCACGCGTTGGTACAATGCGTGGAAAGGGATGGGAACTATGTCGAAAAGTGAATAGTGCATTACATAGAGGAGAAATGTGAGTATCAGATACAAAAAGAATTTTGAAAATCGGTTAAAAAATAAAAAAGTTACAGCCATGGAGGCATTACTTTTCAGCCCACCCTCGTATAACATAAATTCTATTTCACTTACAGCAAAACTTCTACTTCAAATTATGCCTATATTGCATATTAAAGAATGTGAAAAAAAATTAAGCAAAATCTTTTTTTTAGGTTTGAAGATACAGGTGTACCCTCATTATAACGAACAGCTAGTGAACAAAAAATTCGTTTATTATGATGAAAATTCTGAATAGAAAAAGTCCGAGATCAGCAAAAACTGCGACTCAACTATCTCGGCCACAGAGCCATTATATTCATGTAAAAGCAAAGAACATGTGAGGAATACATCTAATGTCATTTTGAAAAAATTTGTAAAAATTATACCTCTCAAAATATGCCACTACAATGGCTGATCAAATTATAGAATACAGACGAAAATTCATTCAGTAAAAACCAATATCTCGAAAAATGTTAAAACTGTAAAACAGTTAGAAAATGCACGTGAATAACCAAAAAAAAACAAACTGTTGTACAGAACGGGAAATATAAAAAAGCTGTTTCCTATACTAAATCTTGTTTCTTTAATATTAAAAAAAATGAAGTCATTAATTTCCTGTGTTTTTTTAACTTAAAAACATTAAAAACTTAAAAATAATACTTTGACCCATACAGTACAAAAATACAAATTAATGCCTCCTTTTGTGATCTCTTCTAGACTGAGTAGATTTTTCCCCTTCGACACTATTAAGTTTGGAACAATTTGCCTTGTCAATTGAGACTGAATCTCATAGAATGTAAAAATCAGGACTGCGTCAATCACAAGTTTCATGTTAAACGATTACTCCTTCAACATTTAATGTCTAACCAACTTGACGAGTCATGTAATTTCTTTTATTGTTTCATCTCAAAGGGGTGCAGAACAAAATAAATAAATAAATAAATAAATAAAAATAAATAAATAAAGCCATTATAGTCATTAATAAAAACATTTAATTCAATTTAATTGTTTAACGCTTATACGAATTCAATAAATTTAATGGAGCAAAATAAAAACTTGATAATTTTCTTTTTTTGTATTTCCTCCCCAAGAATATGACAATTTCAATATTTTGCAATTTATTTTTTAAAAATTACTTCAATTAATCCCCCCCCCCTCTCTTTTAGATCAATTAACTCTCCCCTCTCTTTTTAATCAACTTCTCCCATGTTTTTCTTAATATTTTTTATTTACTAGTAATTATAACAAATTACTAGCGTAATTTTGAAGAAATAAAAACTTAATGGGATTTTTTTATCATTAAAATTGGAAGATTTTGCTGGGAGAATCTTAGCTTTTCAGCATGTTTTATGTATAGGAAAACAGGTAACTACTAGCGCTCCTAGAGTAAAGAAGACAGCATCTCCAGGAAAATTGGCGACACGTTTACAATAGGAAAGAAAATTGGGCAGGCTTTCACACGTTGAAGGCTTTTGTGTGACAGACGCTTCGTTAATACTTAAACAATGCCTATAAACAATGCTTTTGTCTAGGCGATACCTTCGCGGCTGCGCAGTCCAAGTGTGTTTCTATTGAACAATCCTCGTATGATTATAGTAACACCGCCTATAAAGAATAGGACATCTAAAAGAGTAACCAAAAACAAAGAATTAAAACTAACTAATTTTTTTAAAATCTAAATCTAAATAAAATCTTTAAAATTCCTTAAAACTATCTTTTATTATCATTGTAGATTGCAGCCATCTCATTATCTGATATATCCACCTCAAATTCAGATGTGAGTAGGTATCACAGAACATTCTGACGGAACTCTTCAATTGGGTTATCGTTTCGTCGCTTTCTCTTATTCTAATTTTTATGTTTATTTGGGCATTTTATTACATTCTTCTTGTTTAAATTAGGACTAATATCTTCAGGATCTTTAGACGTTTCCACTGTTTTCCTTGTTTCTACTGCTTGTTGGCAGGGCTCTTTCTTGTCTCTTAGGAGATGATGATTCCCTTATGACTCTCTTCTGAAGTAACCATATTTGCTATGGTTGCAGCCCTCTCCCCTCTTCCTTGTAACTTCCTCATAAGTGAGAGTAGAAGTTTGCAAATGAGACATCCTTTTAGCATCAAAATATGAGCAGTTGTTTTTGGCTCGTATGGCCTGAATCTCTGTTTTGGCCTTCCATATTGAACAATCTCGAGAAACGGGAGAATGGTCATCTGTACAGTTGCTATACAATGATGTAGCTTCACAGTTTTCTCGTTCAGTGCTGCAAATTTTTGGGAGACGACAGTTTGGCTTTGTGTGGTCCTGCCTTAAGCATCTGTAGCAGAGCAACGGATTAGGCACAATGGGTCTAATCCGTGCGCTGAAATACGAGAGCTTAATCACTTCTAATAATTTGTTCCCTTAAAAACTGACAATAAAAGAATGGGTTGGATTCACTCCCCATTCTTTCTCAAATGGATTCATTTAATTGCTCTAATTCGCTGCTCTTCTTCCTAGAGCGTCTCGTCATAACCCCTTTAGCACAGAGTAGAAAGAAGGCTCTTCTTTCTACTCTGTGCCTTTAGGTTATAACGTCTCTGCAGGTAAGCACACCCCTAGCAAAATTTAGGGCTTGGTGAGCGCATAAATGGACACCAAATTCTTGCCCATATTCTTTATAGCAAACATAAGTTGAGCTTGCTTGGAATTGAACATATCTATCAAAAGGCTGCCATTTGACAAGCGTCGCATCATTTTGTATCCCCTAAATATTCTTTTATTGTTCTATCAAAACAAACGGAACATATTCCAAAAGATTTTCCACTAAACATTTCCACAACTATAAATCTTGGGTCTTTTCAATTCAACTCTCTTTTCTCTTTCCTTCCATCCTCAGAAACATTGTTATTGTTTTCCATAACAAAACTGCAGCGCATCTGCCCCCCCCCCCCCCACCCACCCCCTCGGCATCCATCACCGAAACCAACAAGGAGATGCACATTGGCTTAAGGGATAAGGAGGATATAGACATAGCTGGACCTTCAAGGAGACCCGATCAGCGGATTAGTCTGAACGGATTAGTTTCAGGTTCCAGTTTTTCAGAGAAGCAGGGGTCAAAGTGATGTGTTGTTCCGGAATAACCTTCCCGCAAACATCCAAATAACGGACCACCGCGCACGGCAAACACGCGGGTGGACGAAATAGTCACACAGGAAGTTTAAGAAGCCACCGTTCCTAGCACCGATCCTCTGGGCGGGTCCAAACCGACCGGGCAATTTTAGTATGACCTCTCAGTTAAGGCCTGTCTGGCATGGTTGGCCCTGTCCAGATAGTCCCTAAGTCATTGGCACTCACGCCCCTCTACCACTGTAGTAAGTGTCCACGGAGGGGGCGGAGATTGTTAGACGTCCGAGATCGGCCATGAGGGTCGTTAAGAATGTCATTACGCGCAGTCCGAAAAGATAGGTCCGAAAGACACATTAATCTGCTGTAAGAATAACTTTAATAACTCTCCCCGTTTGCTTGCTATTCTATTTTTAAAAACGTTAGTCCTTTTCAATGCTTATTTCGAAATCTAGAACCAACTTCATTTGATAAAACAAAAGATGGGCTTATCTCATTAAAGTTAAAATTACTTTTTCCTTTTAGTAACGGAATATGCTATATATAATCAAAACCAAACAGAACTATAGTTTATCTCTTTCCAACAAGTTAATGATTAAGATTTTTATCAATGAGATTGTAATTTCATTATCGGAATTAAGCTTTTGGTCCTTGTGGATTAAATGTTTTCCTTTTTGGTTGATTTAATGTAATATTGTCAATAACCAAAAATCTTTGTCAGTAGAGGAAAGTCATTTATTATTCGTATGTTTATAAATTTTTTATGCTAAAATAATGAAAGGGAAAAAAGTGAACGCCAATATTGTGGATTATTTTGATATTAATTGTTATCACTATCTTTATCAAAAATGATTAATGAGTTTTGATAAAACACGGTAATATAATAAGAGTAAATGACCAAACAAGGCTAAAGTTTAATCATAGAATACAAAGAAAGCCTCAATTTTTTTATAAATAAGAAATACAGTAACATGATGGAGAATTAGGAAGTAAAAAGCATAAAACAACAACAAAAAAACAGGCCTTTTATTACATAAACCAGATTAAATTTTTTTCATTATTCTTCTACGTAATCTCTCCGTGGGGACCATGTGAACTTCAGTTCTATATCTTATTGTTTGACACCAAATTGAAATATGTTATTCACCTGAAGCTACTAATGATGGTTGCAAAATAAAAAATCGCGATATTCAAAATAACCACGATTTCTTATTTTGCAAGCATCAATAGTAGCTTTAGGTGAATACCATATTTCAATTTGGTGTGAAACTGAGATACCGGTTCGGATGGTTCCCTTGCTTGACCACCTGTGAACTACGTTTTGAATACCGTCTATAAGAAACCTGTTGGTCTCTTTTGCATCTGTATGGGCATCTTTAGGTGTAAATAAAAACATCCGCATCTACTTTTAAGGAACCCACGTTTGTATCCTCTATTGCAGCATAAAGTTTTGAAAAGTCATCAAACGCATACCGGTCGTTGGTTTCTTAAAAGAAGGACATATGGTTGTAACAAACTAAATAAGAACAGAAACCACAATTCCAAAAATGAAATTTTTAATCTGGAGCCACGGATGTAGATGAGGACAGTGTAATGCTGTAACGAGAGCTTGTTCAATTGTGGAATTGTTGTTTCTGATCTTATTTAATTTGTTATTACAACAAGGGCATTTACAAAAAGGAAATAATTGATATTTCCATCCCCAATACACATAATTTACAACATATATACAGAGACAAAATATCTAACGAAATAAAACGCCTTTGGGGAGCCAAAAGAATACACATTGTTCTTAGTTGTTCTTTCTGCTACGAAATTTCTAGAAAAAGGAATCCGAGCTCTTATTTGGAACTTGATTATTTCTTGAGGTAAAAGATTTAATGGTGATTTATTTTTATATTCAAATGGTTTTTAAGAAGTTTAAGAGGTTAATTTATTTCTAATAATGTCTAAAGCTAGATGATTATATTATTAATTCATACTCATTACACAAAAACCTGACAACATTGAATGTAACCCCACACGCATACAAAACCGGAAAATTTTGAATATAAACCCACACGAACGGATATTTTATTGACATTTGACAACAACAGAAGGCTTTATATATGCAAAATGGTCCGCGGTTTCTGCAATAAAATCAAGCAAAAAATTTTTTCCTCTTGTTGATGGTACAGTTCTGTTTGGTTTTGATTATATACAGCATATTCCGTTACTAAAAGGAAAAAAGTAATATTCCGTGTTTTATCAAAACTCATTAATCATTTTTGATAAAGATAGTGATAATAATAATAATAATAAATATCAAGATAATTCACAATATTGGCGTTCACTTTTTTCCTTTCGTTATTTTAGCATAAAATATTTATAAACATACGAATAATAAATGACTTTCCACTATTGACAAAGTTTTTTTTGGTTATTGACAATATTACATTAAAGCAATCAAAAAGGAAACCATTTAATCCACAAGGAGCAAAAACTTAATTCCGAGAATGAATTTGCAATCTCATTGATAAAATCTTAATCATTAACTTGTTGGAAAGAGATAAACTATAGTTCTGTTTGGTTTTGATTATATACAGCATGACACCAAAATTTTCAATACAGTCGAACCCGTATATAAGAACTCCGAATAACAGAGCACTCAGCTTATAATAGAAAATTTTGGTACGTTTTTACAAATTTGACTTCGGAATTAAGAGCCAACCATAATTTTTCTTGCTTTAAATCAAGGCACAGTTTGCATTCGTTCATAAATTCCAGATACTTTTAGCCAATCAGCTGAAATGACTCGATACCGAATGGCTGGTAAATGTTATTTTATGGGAATATTGGAAGTTATTGTTATGCACCAAGGCCAACTCGCAAGGTTAGTGAACAGGTCAAGAGCTACGAAACCAAAGGTGGAACAACAAGATCAAGAGCCTGTCTGTCCAGGACAAATCCCTTTGGTGTACAGTCAGGGCCCTCAAAAACAAGAAAGCCGGCGATCTACCTCCCCTACTTTCTGATAATGGTAACTTTGTTAGCGGCTCCCAGGAAAACGCTCACTTACGCGAACATACTGAAGAGCCAATTCACCATCCCCATTGTAGATAGACTGGTAGGTGTCGAGAATACCCGCCAAGTCAGTGAAGGCTGCATAAATTATGATCTTACTGATCACATGCTTAACCTTCTCCATGCCATAGAAGTAACCCAGGTCTCGATCATCATAAAACGTCTTAAGAGCCGAAAGGCTCCTGGTATCGACTCCATCATCAATGGTGCACTAAGGAATTTACCTCCAAAGGTTATCTGCTTAATTACCAAGATCTTAAACGACTGCTGGAACCGTGGCTACTTCCCCAATGCCTGGAAGGACTCGATCATCCTCACTATACCTAAGCCGGGTCTAAATCCTGCTCTTCCCGTCAGCTATCGGCCCATTAGCTTATTGCCTACGCTTCCTAAGGTCTTCGAGCGCACTATTCTGAAGAGGTTCAATGACTTCTGCGAGTCTAATAATCTTATTCGCAATGAGCAATTCGGCTTTCGCTCGAATCACTCATGCCAACTCCAGATATGGAGGCTTGTTGCAGATTTGAACAGTCCTCTCAATCATGTTTTTGAGAGGAATAGTTTTTCTTGATGTGCATAAGGTCTTCGACCAAGTCTGGCACGACGGACTCATCTTCAAAATGATCAACTGTAGTTTCCCTGATGAGCTGATTGCTCTGGTTCGCTCCTGTTGTTACACATAGATCCTATCGTGTCAAGGTTGGTAACTCCTTGTCTGACCCCTGCGACGTCAAGGCTGGCGTTCCCCAGGGCTCCGTTCTGAGGCCGGCATTGTTCAGTTTTTTCATCCATGACCTTCCGGAGTTTGCTAAGTGTAACTAGTACTTGTTCGCTGATGATGCGGCCATCATGACATGCGCGAGGAACCCAGCCCATGTCATCAGTCGCTTACAAAAGGCCTTGCACCAGTGCGAAGATTGGTTCGACAAATGGCGGCTGAAGCTCAGCGTTGACGAATGCAAAGCGATATTCATCACCACTAAATGGTACAGTGCTGGACAGAATTATAAACTCACATGAATTTTGAACCAAACTTTACTAAAAACAAAAAGATCTACATCAGCTTTTTACATATCATTTCTCAAACATAAATTTACCACTTTGCTTATTGTCATTCGTATATTTTAAAAATTTTGTGAACAACGACAATAAACTCATAATTTCACTTGGACAGAATTATAAACTCACCCTTAGAAAACAGAAGTATGGCGATTATTTTTCAAACATTAGTACTTTGTTGGTCCTCCATTATTTTTTATGACTTCAAACATCCTGTTTGGCTAATCGACAAGTTTATGCAAGTACTCAATGGTGATACATTCCCATCCTTCCATGATGGCAGTGGTGAGCTCTTGACTAGTCTGGAATTGCCGATGATCTTTATAAAGAAGACGTGCTAGTTGTCCCCATACATTCTAAATTGGGCTGAGGGCTGGGGAGCATGACGGCCAACATAAAACATTTATCTGCTGCTCTTGAAACCATTTTTTCATAAGGTTGGAACGATGGCATGGAGCATTACCTTGCTGGAAAGACCAGTTATCTCCACTAAGAATTTCACCATAGCTTGAAAGTGAGTTTCCAGCAGCACTTTGTATCTTGCAGAGTCCATGCATCCATTGATCACTACCATATCACTTTTACTCTGAGCAGAAAACGTCCCCCAAACCATTACTGAGCCACCCCCTATTTGATGACTCAGTTTAAGCTATTCATCTTGTCTGATGCTATGCCAATAATAGTCCCATCCATCGGGACCATCAAGGTTGAATTTCTTTTCATCAGAGAACACCACTGTGTATCCATGCCATTTTTTCTCTACAAAACTCCAATCTTGCATTTTTGTGAGCTTGGTTTAGAGGTGGTTTTCGTAGAAATTTTTTGTAGACAATGATGGGAGTTGTTGTAGAACCTGTGCAACAGTGTGCCGAGAGTAGTTAAGTGAAAGTACATCTGCAATGTGTCCAGCAGAAAGATTGCTTCCAGTTGCCGGTCGTCGAATGAGATTCATCTCGAGAGCTTAAGATTATTTTCCTTCCTGTTCGTTTCTTCGCTTTCCCATCAACTTCCCGTTGTAATACATTTCTGACAGCACACTGGGATCGGTTAAGATGAGCTGCAATTTTCATTTGGGACATTCCACATCCATGCAACATCAATACTGTCCTAATGTCTGTCTCACTAAGCTCTGTTCATCGTGGCAATGTTTTACACAGTATAAATCTGCAGCAGACACTTTCTTACAATAAGTGATTGCAAATACAACCTTTTTTGCAATTTGCATATGATAAAAATAGACGGGCGAACACATTTTTAAGGGTGAGTTTATAATTTTGTCCAAATGAAATTATGAGTTTATTGTCGTTGTTCACAAAATTTTTAAAAATATACGAATGAAAATCAGCAAAATGGTAAATTTATGTTTGATAAACGATTTTTAAAAAGATGATGTAGATCATTTTATTTTTAGTAAAGTTTGGTTCAAAATTTATGTGAGTTTATAATTCTGTCCAGCACTGTATACACCTTGACTGGGTTAAGAATTACAAATGTCTTGGCGTTAAGTTTGATTCTAAATTAAACTGAAATGACCATGTCCAATACGCTCTCAACAAGGCCAAAAAGGCGAAGTTCAGCCTGATTGCACTGTTGGGGAGAAATAGTGCGCTTGGTCTGGATAACAAGCTCTTGCTGTACAAGGTTGTGATCCGCTCCATCTTGCTTCACGGAATGCCTGCCTTGGCTGCTATGTGCAAGTCTAGATGGAAGGAACTTTAATCCTTCCAGAATGTAACTCCCAGGACCATTGTTCAACTCGACAGAAGAATTGCAAACAACTACTCGATATGTGATGATCTCGGTATGGTCCACATTGGTAGCTATGTTCAAGTGCTCCTCAAGAAGTTACTTCTAAAAATCGAGAGTCATGATAATTCCTTGGTAACCTGTATTTTGAATCACTCTCTAACCCTTAAGGGTCACTTATGGTTTCGTAGACTCCGACAGGTCCTGGAAGTCAACTTCGACGATATCAACAGGGCGTCTTCCCCGACTTCTGGATCTCCTAACCCGCAGATGGGTCATAACTACGTCAATCCACAATCTTATCCCTCGTCCTACTAGGTAAGGACCCTATCCTCAGGATGACTCAAGAGGATCATCAGCTAGTGACTTTTTTTCACTTCACTGCTCGATTGTCGATTACTCAGTTTAAATTAATTTTAAAATTACTCAGTTTAAAATTTTTGTTTTAAAAACAATTTTAAAAGTTCAATTATTCAAAAAAAAAAATTTAAAAATAACTGTTTTTACAATCTTGCTTTTCTATTCAAACTGTTTTTCTACTTAACCTATTTCTTGCTTGTGTACAAATATTTCATGCCGTTGAAAACATTCTCTCACTTGGTACACAAGTGGCTACAAATGGTAAATATCTCCTTGCTAACATATACAATGAAGGATAAACTGTATAATTATCCATTGCCATTATTGTAGGTGTTCTTACATGGTAAATAGTCATGGTATTCCCATAAACTATTTTCAGAAGATTGCACTGTTCCAGTCATTTCTTCAGTGCAAGTGTTTGATAAATTGCGTTTTTGAAAATGCAATTTTTTAAATCGTGGATCTAAAATAGTTGCAGCAACTAAAATTGTCACTTGTTTTGTAGCGTACCACCCTCGCAGTAAGTATGAGTACCCACAACCGTTGGAACGAATTGTGCTGGGGGGGCGTGGTCGCTAAGAGTTCGGAACCAAAAGAATGAACGACGCCTGACGCAGTGATACTTTTATCAACAAACAGAAATTTATTCTATTCAAATATACCTTGTACACAATATATAACATTTTCCTTCTTTACAGTATTCTTTTATCGATTGAAGGGGCCCCATCAAAATTACCATAACTCGAAACAAAAAACTCATTACGCTGCGCAAGTCTTAAATGTAACCAACTGACATTCCTCAATCATGTGCATTAACCGAATTTACATAGTGAGGGGAAATCAAAGCTGCAACATTCGCTGAGCTTATTCCCAGGACGGACGAGTTTGTTTCCCAGCCGCTCCGTGCCCCCGAACTAAATATTCCTTCAAATATTCCTTCAAAACGCTCACCAGCGCAAGGCACCTCCTTTTAAGGCAACAAGGGGGAGGACCAGTAACCCTTCTTGGTGAGCTACGGAGCTTTTCGCTCGTCGGCCACTGGCAAGCTGCTGTTGATTCCCGCTCGAGCAGGAGGTAAATACTCTTGTATACCTCCGCGTCAGAGATCGGAACCGGGATTTCAGCGCTCAGTCGAGTATGTGCTCATTTGACCTCCCTCACGGTACGGACTACTACACACGTAAAGGAGCGTTTAAAAAAATCTTATTTAAAAAAATCTATGCTTAACGCTAATTACAGTGTGGCTAAATTCTTTTCACAGTGTTTAAACAGTGGGGGGTGTCCGTCTGAACGGGTGGATAAAATTGCTTTCGTTGTCTTCTCCATTAAGCTAAAAACGTAGCACGGGTGAAAGTGTTACTGGTATGAGCTACCTCCGGCGGGAGGACCGATGGCAACATCAAAACTAGGCCACTCAGAGTGTCTACGTAATTCTTGCGTTGAAAACAAAATATAGAAAGTCACTCACCAGTTAATTACGAGCATTACCCCCTTTTCCGGTTTATCTACTCGAAGCAACAGCATTCCTCTCCATGAAACGGGTACGGCAGCGTTGATAAAACATTTGCGCATCCATCGACCGAAAACACGGCGTTCCAAACAACAAATCTTCAATTCACACTTGCACCGACAAAAACAATAGTCAACTCGCCAAATAATACGAAATTCATGTTCAAAACATATATATGTAACTAATTATGATTATAAGAGTTAATAAAAATTATTAAATAAAGACTGCGGCGCCACGGCCATAACTTTCGAACATGGTCAAAAGAAAAACTTTTTCCTCCCATGGAAGAATGCTACGTCCGCTTCGCTCAAAAACTTTAACGTAAAAAAAAAAAAGATCCTTTTTCTAACAAATAAGAAAAACATATACAACTCAGATCAATAGAACAACACACAACAATCCTCTGCTGGGAACCACATCCCAACAACTGCAGTTCCAACAGAGGAAACACAAAACAGAAACACCTTCGCTAAATAAAACAACAATCACTCGACATAACGCACACGTAATTACACTTTGCAAAACAAATAATAATCAAAAAATTCCTAAATAACTAACAATCGTTTTTTATTCCAACCAAAACAATCCAAATTGAGCATAAAAATCCAAATTCCCCCCCCTTTCGCCAGACACAGGTGACTTCCAGAGCACTGGAACGTCACAGTTTCAAATTTTGAAACCTTTTTTTCTATTTCTTTACAGACATTTTTTTTTCAATTCTTCACTTAAATAGCTTTAGGAGTAAGCATTTCCGTTTTCTTTTGAAGGCAATTTACAATTGCGATCAACAAACTTGAAGTGAAATAATTCAGGCCACTTAATTCCTTACTAACTCTTTCCAATGGTAGCAAAATATTCATAACATTTAATATTGCACATCGGACATATGCCCCAAGGAAAATCGGAAAGAAAGAATCGATTCATTCGATTAATCGGGAAGTCAGAATCGGGTGCATCGAATCGAGAATCGACTTTAATAAAATTGATTAATCGATTTTTTCGATTAATCTCCCATCCCTACTCAGTTATATCACAGTCTACTGTTCGCACCGCAGTAAGAGATGCACTGTACTTAGAATTAGATTAATTCATACCGTGTTATTTTTATTATTATTATTAATAACATCGATGTTGTTGTTGTTTTTTGGTTGATGTTTAATCGGCGTTACGGGTCGTAACTTTAATTATCAACCAAAATGTACTTGTAAGCAGTAATATCAGACAGACATATATTTTCGTAACTCCGTATAAGTCCATATACTAAATTAAAAAAAAAAAAGAAATCTCCCAGTCACGGTAAGGAAACATACAACGCATTTTAAACGATGAAGCTCACGTGTGTTGACCAATCAAAGCGAGTTTTTCTATTTATGGTCATTGTAACTTACCTAGGGAACTTTAATCTGAGTTTTACGTTAAACTGAAACTTTTTAACATTAAAAGAACAGGATTTCTACTGGGAATTTTAAATTTGAACGCTATTTTGAAGTGTACTTTAAAGCGAGGTACGCTATTACATTATTTTACTGTATATGGAAACTGCGTTCTGAATATATAGCGCGTTATAGGTGAGTCGTCTGTACAAAATTGATTCATGCGTTTCCTTCTTCATAATTTTTGAAGATCTTTTGCTTGTTGATGTGAACTTAAAAACAAATATTGAACTCTTTAGATAGGATGGCTAGGTTTTGATAAGATGTTTTTTATGTTGTTTGATAGCAGTGAGATCATTGAATTTAATATTCAAAGAAGTTCGCCGAGTTCATTGGAGAACTTAAGTATTCTAAACCTCACTGAAATGTTATTTCACTTGAACAGTGCAGACATAAGTCCAATTTTCCCCTGGCTGGAGAAGCGCAACAACCCCTTTGTTTGTTTTCCACCCATAGTTTTGGAGGAACTTTTGACGTGCTTCAGTATAATGTTAACTATGAAGAGAATGGCTCTGAAAAGCGAGATGCTAGCCATTTTGATCTGCCGGAAGGATGGATTTGTCGAAATTCTTCATTCAAAAACGCAATGTTCCTTAAGTGTTGCAAACAATCGAAGGCTTAAGTTCCGCGATCGAGCACTTTAGCTTACCCATTCCATATGATTTACTCGGCTAAGAGATGCTCATGATAGATGGTATCAAAAGTTTTGGAAAAGTCCACATATATATTATCAACTTGTAATCCCTTATAGAACGCAGACAAGATGTAATTTTCGTATACCGTCCTCAAAACGTTCGTTCTCGTCTGAAGAGTCTGCCCTACGATATTTCAAGAATTATGGGATCACCTTTTACCTGAGTAGATCATTACAGATGGTGAATTTGATTCACGTGAAGCTGAACGCCTTTTGCACGAACGAAATACTGGAAATCCACTGCCCTCATTTGATTGTCCTAGGAGCCATATCGAAGCTCGTCACAGGCCAAGGAGTGAAAAGACTTTGTAATGATCCTCACCAGGGGAAAGTCAAGCGATGCACGAATCTTCAAAGGATTGATCTGTATCTGCGTTAAGAGCCTCATTTTATTGAGGGTGTTGAGACACTGTTGAAGTCTTTACGTAAGCTTTCATTCATTAGGAACATCTATTCCATACTGTCAAGAATTTTGATTAGATTCAACTGTGAGTCTGAGCTGGCGATTGATTAGAGTTTCAATTTACGTATTGAATATGATGGTTCGAATTTCGAAATTAACGATGCTTTCTTTCTGGATGTTATTGTGAAGATGTGCCCTCATTTGACAGCAAGCATCTGAATTTCCTGAGCAGGCACAACAACATCGACTAAATGAATCCACAGCACGAAGACAACGCCGAGCAGCACAGCAAGCGTCTGAAACTCCTAAGCAGGCAAATCAACATCGACTAAATGAATCTACAACACGAAGATAACGCCGAGCAGCACAGCAAGCGCCTGTAACTCCTGAGCAGGCACCACAATATCGACTAAATGAATCCACAGCACAAAGACAACGCCGAGCAGCACAGCAAATATCTGAAACTCCTGAGAAGGCACCACAACATCGACTAAATGAATCCACAGCACAAAGACAACGCCG
>JAHWFO010056006.1:73994-101211 GCA_023313115.1 Rhysida immarginata
CTCACGTCATATCACGGTTACAAAAGGCCTTACATCTGTGCGAGAAATGGTTTGCAAAGTGGAGACTCGACCTAAACGTTGACAAGTGCAAGGCGATGTTCATTACAAAGAAACTTCGGAAACCCCCGAGTCCTCTGCTCCTTTCTGGTAAAGAGCTCGAATGGGTGAAACATTACAAATACCTCGGAGTGGTAATAGATGCCAAGCTAAACTGGGGCGACCATGTCTCTTACGCCATCAACAAGGCAAAGAAGGCAAAATTCAGTCTGGTAGCTCTTCTGGGGCGAAACAGCGCGCTTGCATTGGACTGCAAACTATTGCTGTACAGGGCGGTAATCCGAACCATCTTGCTTTATGGTATGCCTGCCTGGGCTACAATATGTAAGTCCAGATGGAAGGACCTCCAAACCTTCCAAAACGTTACCTTGAGGACATTTGCCCAACTCGACAGGAGAATTGCAACAAATACTTCTATTTCCGACGATTTTGAGATACCTCCCATTGGTAGCTATGTACAGGAGTCACTGAAGAAGTTTCTTCCGAAGATTAAGGATCATCCCAATCATCTGGTTGCAGATATTCTGGAGCATCCACTCACGTTTAGAAGTTTCCTCAGGCATCGCAGGCCTCGACACGTCCTGGACATCAATTTTGACGACATCCAAAATGCCATCTTTCCCGACTACTGGATCTCATAGCTCCTCGTGCCCCTCGTCAATCAACAATCAACTTATTCGTCCTTATAGGGAAGGACCCAATCTTATCCACTGGATGACTTAACTAGGTCTCATCTGGCTTCTTGCCTAGTTCAGTGTACTTCCCCTGGTTACTTCCTGGATGAGTATGGCAGTGAAAGCGTTGCTTTCGGACCGCTCGTTTCGTTTTTTCCCTGCGCTGTTCGATTGTCGATTGTCGTAAGACACAGGCAAGAAGGATTGGAGAAGAAGGATTGGAGGAGAAGGAATGTAATTGAAGGCACACTCTCTTAAGGTCAGCGGTTTTTTTTTATATCCTATTCTTTAAGGCTGTTTTTTCTACAGATCTTATTCTGGAAAAGCCCTTTTCAGGGCTAGCAGTCTGACTATTCTTTACTGACTATTATTTTAAATTTTATCATAATGCCAGACTCAGGCAAAGCGTTAAGTGGCATTGCAAGCCAAAAAACAAGTGACGGTAAATATACATATGGCGAGATATATAAAGATGCCTGTAAAGATTACAGATTCGAAGCTTTTGATGCTATAATTAAGGATAAGCTAGAGGTTTTGCGCCAAGAAATGTGCACTAAGTATGATATTTTACAAGGAAGAGTCGAGTCACTAAAAGGGAACATAACTGAAATCCACGATAAAATTGCTAATATGAATGCTGAAATATCTGCAGCACGTAATGAAGCCAACAAGAACTTTAATAAGTTGGAGCAGTTCCTCAAAGATCAATTCTCTGCTCTGTCAATGAAAGGTAATCAGCCTACTGGTGTAACTTCTGACTATCTAAGAGACTCTTGTGAAACAGAGAGTGTGAATCCTCAGCCTATGGAAATTATCCCCTCCGGCTCAGGGAGTAATGATAACGATGGCAAAGATAGTCAGAAGTTACACCGATTAGTACAAATCGCAAACGGCTATACAATGATACGGATAAATGGATACCTGCAAAATCTAAAAAGGCTAAAAAAGGGTTGAAAATTGACAACATTAAGGATGTTGTTGATTTAAATGATACAATCGCTGTTGCTTTTCGAGAAAGCAAGTCCGAACAGCGAAAAAATGTTGAAAAGCCAAATACCAAGAGCAGCTCCTATATTCCGCCAATCATAATACGTACTCACGGTCAGCCAATCAAGCAAATCCTGGGCGAGATTCAAAAGCATGTGGCGATTAACCTAATTACTGTACACACAGGCAGAGCAGAGACGATCAAAATAAGGTGTCATGATGAGGAAACTCATAGTAAATTGGTGTCTGGCATTAAGGCTGATAACGTGCTAAAGATTCAGCATCATCAACTGAAATCGGAAAAAGTCCTCAAATACGTTATACGAAATGTAGACGTGACCTATGACCTTAACGATTTTAATGAAGACCTGAAAAAGGCCAACTACTTCCCTGAGAAAGTGATTAGGCTTAAAAAAGCCAAAGGATCAATTGATATGCCCATGATTCTGGTTCTGTTATCAAACACTGAACACAATAAGACACTTAAAAATGTGACCCGCATAGGGCCTTTAGCTGTCAGTGTTGAAATGTTTCGAGGTAATAAGAAACCTTTACAATGCTATAATTGTTTGCGATTTGGCCATGTATCTATGGGTTGCACGGAATCCCCCCGTTGTAACAAATGCGCTAAAGATCATCAGTCAAAAGACTGCCCAAATGTAAAAGGACAAGATCCCCCAAAATGTATTCGATGTAATGGACAACACACCTCCAGTTACACAAAATGTCCTAAATATCCGCAAGTCAGGAGAGTACAAAGTGCTAAAGTGTCCCCGGAGATTTCCTATGCCTCAATGGTCTCCAAACAAGATAAGAGCATTAACGTGAATGATTTTCAAGAAATGTATAAACAAATTGGCAGTGTATGCAATTTGTTAAACGAACTGGGCAAGAAAATGCCACTGATGAGTGGAATACTTACGAATAAACACTGACAGTATGGCTGATCGATGTTATTCTATTACAAATCGAGGTAAACTTCGTTGCGTAATATGGAACGCCAGGGGGGTCCCCCGGAGGCGTATTGAGTTTTACAACTTCCTAACCCAATGGGATATAGACATAGCATTTCTATGTGAGACACACTTAAGGCCAGACCGCGACTTCAGGCTACCTGGTTACTGTGTCTATCGTAAAGACAGAATTCTTCCCACTACAGTAAAGTCCCCGTCAGGTGGGTCAGCAATTATTATTAAGAAAGGCATTCATCATCGGGAGGAACCAACCCGAGACTATATGGGAATGGAAGCTGCCTCTGCTATCATTACTGATGCCAATGAGCTTGACGAGCTGTTTTCCGGGAATATTCCCGTTATTATGGCGGGAGACCTGAACGCTAAGCACTCGCACTGGAATTCAAGATGCCATAACCAAAACGGTGTCCTTTTGTATGGCTACGTGCAAAAGCAATCTGATATTATTGCAGTAGGCCCTGTGGATGATACATATTATTGTGATCATTCTCCTTCAAGCGATGTACTTGATATTGTGTTGTTGAAGGGCTTCTACAAATCATTCAGTATCTATACTGTCAATGATCTATCCTCAGACCATAAACCAGTTGCACTAAATTTTGATAACGTAAACATTGACCTCAAAGAAGAACTGAGGCTCAAACAAGACTGGAAATTTTTTAGAGAAATTCTCAAAAAAGATGACGACCCACTAAATAACGTACATAGTACGAGCGACATAGATACCAATGTGAAAATGCTTACTGAACGTATAAATGCAGCTACTGACTCTAGTGCTTCGCCCTTAGAGTCGAAGCGAGCTGATCACCTTGATCTCACCCCAGAAATCAAACAATTAATTGAGCAAAGGAATAAGGTTAGAAGGCAGTGGTACCGAACTCGTGATTCATGGCTTAAGACCAAGTATAATAGGCTCACAAGAAGAGTTCACGAGGAGGTAAAAGCACTTCGTAATGCCAGATGGAATGATAAAGTTAAGAGTCTGTCGACCCACGATAACTCTATGTGGTGCATGGTTCGAGCCTTGCAAAACAAGAAAGCCATTAATATCCCACCTCTGTTAGCCCAAAATGGCAAATTCATCACGAATGATGATGATAAAGCGCAGCTTATTGCAAGCTCACTTTCAGAACAGTTTGTCACGCCTACTGATGGTCGGCAAATAGGACTTGATATGTCCGAGAAAGTAAAATCCTGCATAACTGGCTTCTATAGTATTCACGGCAATGAATTCTCAAAACATAGCATTGATGTAAATGAAGTCCTAAGCATCATTAAAAATTTAAAAACGAGAAAAGCTCCAGGTAAAGACTCTATTAAGAACACTGCTTTGAAAAATTTACCTCCAAATACAATTCAAGATATTGCAAAAGTAATTAACGACTGCTGGAAGAACACTTACTTCCCGGATGCTTGGAAGCAATCAGTTGTCTTAAGCATTCCTAAGCCAGGACAAAATCCTGCAAATCCTGTTAGCTACAGGCCCATCAGCTTGTTACCATCCATTTCCAAAATCCTGGAAAAAACAATTCTCAAGAGATTCATTGAGCACTGTGATGCCAACGATCTCATCCGCGATGAACAATTTGGCTTTCGCTCAAACCATTCCTGCCAACTCCAAACATGGAGGCTCGCAGCGGATATCAATGAGCCCCTTAATCTCTCTATGTATTGTGGGGTCGTTTTCCTCGATGTACACAAAGCTTTTGACCAAGTCTGGCACGATGGTCTTATTTTTAAAATGATTATGGATGGATTTCCTCAAGACATAATTACTCTGATACACTCGTTTCTCTCCAACCGGTTCTTTCAGGCCAGAGTTGGAGATAATCTATCTCCTATGTATGAAGTAAAAGCTGGTGTCCCACAGGGTTCAGTCCTGGGGCCAGTATTATTCAATTATTTTATGCGAGACTTCCCAAGTCCTTCTAAATGTAAGCTCTTTTTTTACGCAGATGACGCTGCTATACTGACCTGCGCTCGTCAACCAGCCGTAGTAGTCTCGCGGCTGCAGAAGGCTCTAAAGGAGTGTGAAAGCTGGTTTAGCAAGTGGAGGCTAAAATTGAATGTAGACAAATGCAAGGCGATGTTTGTCTCCAAGAAGAGAAAGAGATCATTAGATTCTCTAACACTATATGGCAAAAAACTGGACTGGGTTGAAACTTATAAATATCTTGGTGTTGTTATTGACTCTAAACTTACCTGGACTCCCCACGCAACTTATGCGTTGAATAAGGCCAGGAGAGCCAAGTTTAGCTTGATTGCTCTGCTGGGCCGGAATAGTGCTCTAAACATTGATAATAAACTCCTACTCTATAAGGTCATTGTTCGGACTATCTTGACCTATGGTATGCCCGTCTGGGCCACAATATGTAAAACTAGATGGAAAGAACTGCAAACGTTCCAAAACGTTACCCTTAGGACTATTGCGCAAAAAGATCGGAGAATTGTTCGCAATTCCTCCATTTATAATGACTTCAACATGACTCATATTGGCAAATACGTTCAAGGGCTCATGGAATTCATGCTGCCCAATATAGAAAATCATAGCAACGAGCTAGTCTCGGGCATTTTAAAGCATCCTATGCATAGAAAGAGATATCGTGATCCAAGGCATATACTTGATATTAATTTTGAAGACATTGATAATGTCTTATTTCCAAATTACTGGACTTCATAGGTCGTGTTTTATCTAATGCTAGTGGTCTGCTTCTAGTCTAGACAGTCGTCAATCAAATTTTCCTCCACCAAGAGGAGGCAATTTTCTTTCATACTTTGGATGACCCTTGTGGGTACATCAGGCTTCTTTTCTAGCTCAGTGTATTTCCCTTGGAATATGATTATGAAGGGTGAGATTATGGAAGCTATGCTTCAAGTTCCACTTGAATACCGATACACTACACTGTTCGATTGTCGATTGTCGTAAGACACAGGCAGTTCTCTCAATTTCTGTGAGGTGCTCCTGGGCTGCTGAATGATGGAAGCAATTGCTTCCGAAAAGTACTTCCAGTATCAGGTTGTATATTTTCAATCTATTATCGTTGTGGTGAAAGAGTTTTTTATTTCTAAGTTTACCATCGATGATGTTGTTGTTTTTTTTTACACCGATGTTTAATCGGCGTTACGGATCGTAACTTTAATTATCAACCAAAATGTACTTGTAAGCAGTAATATCAGACAGACATATTTTCGTAATCCCGTATAAATCCATATACTAAATTAAAAAAAAAAGAAATCTCCCAGTCACGGCAAGGAAACATACAACGCATTTTAAACGATGAGGCTCACGTGTGTTGACCAATCAGAGCAAGGTTTTCTATTTATGGTCATTGTAACTTACCTAGGGAACTTTAATCTGAGTTTTACGTTAAACTGAAACTTTTTAACATTAAAAGAACAGGATTTCTACTGGGAATTTTAAATTTGAACGCTATTTTGAAATGTACTTTAAAGCGAGGTACGCTATTACATTATTTTACTGTATATGGAAACTGCGTTCTGAATATATAGCGCGTTATAGGTGAGTCGTCTGTACAAAATTGATTCATGCGTTTCCTTCTTCATAATTTTTGAAGATCTTTTGCTTGTTGATGTGAACTTAAAAACAAATATTGAACTCCTTAGATAGGATGGCTAGGTTTTGACAAGATGTTTTTTATGTTCTTTGATAGCAGTGAGATCATTGAATTTAATATTCAAAGAAGTTCGCCGAGTTCACTGGAGAACTTAAGTATTCTCAACCTCACTGAAATGTTATTTCACTTGAACAGTGCAGACATAAGTCCAAATTTCCCCTGGCTGGAGAAGCGCAACAACCCCTTTGTTTGTTTTCCACCCATAGTTTTGGAGGAACTTTTGACGTGCTTCAGTATAATGTTAACTACGAAGAGGATGGCTCTGAAAAGCGAGATGCTAGCCATTTTGATCTGCCGGAAGGATGGATTTGTCGAAATTCTTCATTCAAAAACGCAATGTTCCTTAAATGTTGCAAACAATCGAAGACTTAAGTTCCGCGATCGAGCACTTTAGCTTACCCATTCCATACGATTTACTTGGCTAAGAGGTGTTCATGACAGATGGTATCAAAAGTTTTGGAACAGGCACAACAACATCGACTAAATGAATCCACAGCACGAAGATAACGCCGAGCAGCACAGCAAATATCTGAAACTTCTGAGCAGGCACCACAACATCGACTAAATGACTCCACCGCACAAAGACAATGCCGAGCAGGATAGCAAGCGTCTGGGACGCCTGAGTAGGTACAACAACGTCGATGTCAGGCCAGTGCTGCACGGGGAGAAGTATCATCATGATTCCTACACAGAGGATTAAATTGCCACTCATTGCAGGTCATTGAACTTTGAAGGGCAAAATATCTACAGACAAGACATTCCGCTTGAAGGGAACAGTGTTGATTAACGATAGCACTAAACCACAACGTCCATTTCCGACACTCTTTATAACCTTATTAAGTGATCCAAATCATCCACAGTTTTGACACTTCAAAGATAATATTCGCAAATACAATTCTTCACTAAGTTTTGCTTCCATGGGTGCTTCGTTAGAGAAAACAATATTTACGCACGTGTTTACCGCACAATGCGAGAGATTGAACTGGAAGAAGAAGCGGCAGCAGAAACAGAAAATCGACCAAATAAATTCAACCCGTCCCTGCATGGTGGAAAATTGTTTCAACAAGGGGCAGTAGATTCCTATATTCAGTTAGAGGCCAATAATCTCGATTTCATTCGCAAGGAGCAAGGACGCTTTCGTGTCGAACAATATCGCGGACTTATGGGTCATTTGAATGATTATATTGCTCAGCAAAGAGGTGACAACGTTGGCCGTCCTGTGATTCTTCCATCTTCTTTTCAAGGATCGCCTCAAAATATGCGCGAAAAATATCACGATGCCATGGCAATTGTTGCGAAATTTGGAAAGCCAGATCTTTTCATCACCAATTGGCCTGGAATACGGGACAACCTCTTTCCTGGACAGCAACCCTGTTATCGACCAGACTTGGTAGCCCGAGTATTTAGCTTGAAGCTGAAGGCAATGCTGCTAAGAATGAAGAATGGGTTGTTCGGTCGAATACAAGTTTATGTGTATACAATTGGATTTCAGAAGCGCGGACTGCCGCATGCGCACATGCTCTTCATTCTCCACGATGAGGATAAAATTGATACTCCGGAGAAGATTGATCGCCACGTTTCCGCTGAACTTCCTGATTTCAACACTGAACCAGTGTTGTATCAAATCGTTCAAACATGTATGATTCACGGTCCATGCGGCAACATCAACCCGTCAGCTCCAAGTATGGAGCATGGAGAATGCACAAAGAAGTTTCCCGAGCAATTTCAACAGCATACAGTTTGTGATGTGAATGGTTATCCGCTCTACCGACGTCTAGAAGGAATAACATTTCAGTTTCGAAACTTCACAGTCGATAACCGTTTTATAGTTCCATACAACAAATTCTTACTGAAAGTGTTCAATTGTCACATCAACGTGGAGTCGGTTCAGTCAATCTACAAATACATTTACAAGGGCTACGACAAAGCTGCTGTTGAATTCAAGGATGCAGGCGACATCAGTCATGATGAGGTCCAACATTTCTTGGATGCTCGATATGTCAGCGCTCCAGAAGCAATATGGAGACCCTTGAAAACCCATGTACGACCGATCTCATGCAGTTTACCGCTTAGCTATTCATCTTCCAGATGAACAATTGGTTTATTTCCTAGATGGGCATGAAAATGAAGCTGCTCAGCATGCAAGCGAGCGAAATATACACCAGACTGCATGGTTTAAACTCAACAGTGACGACAAACATGCTCGACAGTATCTCTACACAGAGATACCTTATTGCTATGTCTACGACAAAAGAAGTGCAAGGTGGAAAAAAAGTGACAAAAAAGGTGGAGAAAAAATAATCTCCAGAGTGTACTTCGTATCTGCACGTGATTCCGAGAGATTTGATACTGCACCATGTTAGAGGAGCTCAAGGATTTGATGAATTGAAGACAGCTAACGATATTCTCTATGCTTCTTTTAAAGAAGCTGCTGAAGCAAGGTGCTTGGTTGAAGACGATGCTGAATGGTTTGCTTGCTTAGAAGAATCATCTGTCTTCAAAATGCCACACCGATTTCGCGAAATGTTGCTGAGATCGTGTATTTTCAATGAACCAAAACATCCACTCAATTCTACACAACACTTTCTTGAATTTATTCTGGAATATTACATCCAAGATTTTCCCAACAACATTGCATAAAACAAAGCTCTGCAAGATATTGATTGTGTCTTCCGGTTGCATCAGAAGCAATTTAAAGACTTTGGCCAACCTGGACCGACAACCCCAACAAATTCTGACTAAACCTTCAATGCAGAACAAGAGGCTGCAGATGCACAAAGACTGACATCAACACTAAATCTTCAGCAGCTCAGAATATTCCACGAAGTTCTGGCAGCTGTACTCAATGACTTGGTTGGTTGGTTTGGTTTGGTTTGGTTTGGTTTGTTTGGTATTAACGTCCTTTTCAACTGCCATGGTCATTTCAGGACGGCGTTATAGGGGCCGCGAATTTTGCCTCGCATGGGTTCTTTAACGTGCAGCCGGCAAACGACTACACGGGACCAACGGCTTTGCTTCCCTTCCGAAGGAAGTGCGTGATCTCAGGATTTTCCCCCTGAAAAAATCCTCGTCGTCCTCGGCCGTGGTCGAACCCGCGTCCTCGGGCATCAGAGGCGACTATGCAACCCCTGAGCCACCGAGTCCGATTCAATGACTTGGCTCCAAGTCGCGTTTTCTTCATCGATGGCCCTGGTGGTTCTGGACAAAATTATTTATACAATACACTCATGAGTTTTCTCCGTGGACAAGGGAAAACTGTTCTTGCTTTTGCAACTATAGGCATAGCAGCAGATCTTCTCAAAGGTGGTCGAACCACACACAGTGGCTTCAAGATTCCAATCTCAACAGCTGAAACATCAACTTCTGCCATGAACACCAAGTCGTTCCATGCCTACAAGCTCAGGAATGCTTCTCTCTTGATCATCGATGAAGCTTCACTGCTCTCCACTCATTCTTTACGTATCATTGATTTGCTTCTTCGTGAAATCATGAGCGATAAAAGGCCATTTGGATGGAAAACTTTGGTTCTTGGAGGCGATTTCCAGCAAACAACCAATGTTGTTCCACATGGCAGCATCACTGATATTTTGGAACTCTGCGTCAAGAACTCTCCGCTATAGCAGTATGTGAAAACATTCAGCCTAATCATTAACATGAGGACAGCTGGCCAGAATCCTTTCAATGAATGGGTCCTGCAGTTGGGAGATGGCACGATCCCCGAGGTTGAACCTGAAATCATCCACATTCAAAATGATTTCGTCCACTTTACCAACGACTCTAATATTATTACGGAACCCAACTTCAATTAACAAGGGAGTTCCATGTTGCCGATGTTGCCAACAGAGTAATTCTAACAACACGAAATGATATTGCGAGCAAACTCAACACAGATCATGAAACTTTTAGATGGTGACGAGAAATGTGACAGTAGCATCGACTCCATTCCCATTGATGATACCAATGATGCCATTGATTTCCCAACAGAGTTCTTGAACCAGCAATGTCCATCTGGTATGCCACCTCATCTTCTGAAGGTCAAGGTTGGAACAATCGTCAATGCTCCGAAACTTGAACCCCAAAAAAGGACTCCTCAATGGCACCAGATTAATCATCAAGGGACTCCACAAACATGTCATTGATGCCGTAATCATTTCAGGAAGCAACAAGGGGGGACGAGTCTTCATCCCCAGAATTAACCTTGAATCTACTGAGTCATCCCTTCCGTTCAGGTCGTCGCCAATTTCCAATCATTCTGGCCTTTGCAATGACTATAAACAAATCACAGGGACAATCTTTCCATCGTGTGGGAATATTCTTACCAGAACCGGTGTTTGCTCATGGTCAGCTGCATGCAGCATTAACTCGATGTCGACATCATGAAGATATCTTTCTCAACATTGGCAACAACCAATACCAGGGACAAATTTATAAGAACGATAGCAGAATCTTCACGAAAAACATTGTCATTCGAGAGCTTCTGAACAAATAAAAATGACGCTTTTCCATATCACTATTAGTTACGCAGAAGCAGTTGTTCTTCAAGGAATAATTATGTCCAGATGTACAGTTTATTACTAGAGGCAAGGCAGGCAGGCTTACAGCCTGTGTAATTTATGTTTTGAGAATTATAGGTATTCTTAGAAGAAATGGATACATTTAAATAATTGCCTTTGAGAATCATTCCATTTTATATTGGTTTGTCCTAACTAATTCATTACCTATTTTCTGGAACTCAATGACGTTCATTCATGCCACCATCTTCCCCAGCACCGAATTTTTAGTCAGGTCGTCGACAAATGCCCTCAATTTCAACCAAAGACTGCCGCGACGATGTCGGGTGTCACGTGTAAAATTTAATGATCGCATAGCCGAGTAGGCGCAGTGGAAAGAGGCACACTACGAGGTGCATTCAAGTTCTAAGGCCTCCGATTTTTTTTCTCCGGATTGGAAAGAGATAGAAACATGCGCATTGTTTTAAAATGAGGCCGCATTCATTGTCAATACATCCCAGAGATGGCAGCACCGTATGGCAGATGGAATTTTACCGCCAGCGGCGAGAATGAGAACTGTTTTAGATACTTAAAATGGCGACGTTTTCCTTACTTGAACAGCGTGCAATCATTCGTTTTCTGAATTTGCGTGGTGTGAAACCAATTGAAATTCATCGACAGTTGAAGGAGACATGTGGTGATGGAGTTATGGATGTGTCGAAAGTGCGTTCTTGGGTGCGACAGTTTAATGAAGGCAGAACATCGTGTGACAACAAACCGAAACAACCTCGGGCTCACACAAGCCGGTCTGACGACATGATCGAGAAAGTGGAGAGAATTGTTTTGGGGGATCGCCGAATGACTGTTGAACAGATCGCCTCCAGAGTTGGCATTTGTGTGGGTTCTGTGCACACAATCCTGCATGACGACCTGAAAATGCGAAAAGTGTCATCCAGTTGGGTGCCACGAATGCTGACGGACGACCACAAGGCTGCCCGTGTGGCATGTTGCCAAGCAATGTTGATGAGCAACGACAGCATGAATGGGACTTTCTTTTCGTCGGTTGTGACAATGGATGAGACGTGGATACCATTTTTCAATCCAGAAACAAAGCGCCAGTCAGCTCAATGGAAGCACACAGATTCACCGCCACCAAAAAAATTTCGGGTAACTGCCAGTGCTGAAAAAATGATGGTGTCCATGTTCTGGGACAGCGAGGGCGTAATCCTTACCCATTGCGTACCAAAGGGCACCACGGTAACAGGTGCATCCTACGAAAATGTTTTGAAGAACAAATTCCTTCCTGCACTGCAACAAAAACGTCCGGGAAGGGCTGCGCGTGTGCTGTTTCACCAAGACAACGCACCCGCACATCGAGCTAATGTTACGCAACAGTTTCTTCGTGATAACAACTTTCAAGTGATTCCTCATGCTCCCTACTCACCTGATCTGGCTCCTAGTGACTTTTGGCTTTTTCCAACAATGAAAGACACTCTCCGTGGCCGCACATTCACCAGCCGTGCTGCTATTGCCTCAGCGATTTTCCAGTGGTCAAAACAGACTCCTAAAGAAGCCTTCGCCGCTGCCATGGAATCATGGCGTCAGCGTTGTGAAAAATGTGTACGTCTGCAGGGCGATTACGTCGAGAAGTAACGCCAGTTTCATCGATTTCGGGTGAGTAGTTAATTAGAAAAAAAATCGGAGGCCTTAGAACTTGAATGCACCTCGTATGACAGTAGGCGAGAGTAGAATTCAAAATATTTATTTGAACAATAAATCAAAAACTAAAGTAAATAAAGCCTTAAAATTAATTAACCTTAATTAACTTGGCACTAACACTCTAAAGCACAGAACACAATAGTAAGGCACTGGTTACTGTATGCAATATAAAGATCACTTTGTAAATTGAAACACATAATAGAATAGCACGCTTGCACACATGAATGGTCGGAAGAACCTCACTTGAGGACCAAGCATCCGACAATAGAGAATAACTCAGCAATAATATAAATATGTATATCACCACAATCACTTAAAAGTAATAGAAGCACAAATAGAGCTGCACTTGTATAATCACTGATCACACAACTGCTCACTAGCGTTGGGCATTCTTATGATGAATTGACGTACGACCTGTACGGTTACTCACAACATTGGGAATCCTTAACTGTGAAGGCACTCGACGTAAAGTAACCTTAACAGCCATTAATTAGTCACAAGTCGGTAGGAGTAGAATCCAAACCAAAGCGCACGGGGTTGAGCATTTCAATAAGGGCACTATGGAAGCATGGAATAAGACGAATTAGACGCAGGTAATAAACGGGGAGAAAATATAAACAGGTCCTTCTGATACTACTCGTCACAAAAGACGGGCGAAGAACACATGCGTAGCTGCAAAAAGCTTAATGTTCAGAAACTTGCACTTTTACAGTCAATACTTCTCTATAAGTGTGAAGCCAAATATGCGTTAAGACCGAACGGCCACAATCCATGAACGTGAGTCCGATAGCGGAGTTCGTAGTAATGAAGCTCTGTAAACGCTGATTTTGCCAGACTTATGCCAGATCCGATAATAAATTTTGCGCTTACCAGATGTAATAGTTCATCATTTAATGTCCGTCGTGGAAGACTTGCTTGTGGCCCGACGATGTTAGGAGAATCTCTTTCGTCGTCGTCGCTGCCACGTCGGCGCTCTCGGGAACCCTCGTTAGAGCGAAGCGTTATCTGCTGCTCTCGACCGCACGCTTACCGGGTTCGTTTCTCGGTGCGAACTCCGCGACGGTTTCCATCGCCGGCATGCATGATGTCGTCGTTCTCGAGATAGTAAGTCGATTTCCATTCCTCGAGTCCTCAATCCGCTTTCCACGACTTTTCTCCGTCGTTTCTCCATGAAAAAGGCCTCGATCTCGGTTCCTCACGTCATCAGCTTGCAAAACTCTCTCTCTCCTCCCATTGGGCTCCTGCATCCGACGACGTTGGTGACGCGCGTTTCGTCGGTTCCCTCCCCGATCTCTACCATAGAAGTAGCGGATATGGAACCGAACGAAAGTGTCATCGGAATTCTTGATGGCGTTTGAATTCCGTGACATCGGGTCTATGCATCGAAGTTTCGTACGGAGCCAGCTGTTCTGTTATTTAAGTCCAATTTGGATTTCATGTAAATGTGATGAAGAGATCTGGTTTTCCGAACTTGGCCACCACCATGGCCATTGCATCCTGATAGTTTTGCTGCAATGCGCGTTTACTTCCGGTAAATGACATAGGTAGAACACGGACCTTTCCTGTTTTAATATTAAAGTTATCAGCCTGATTGAGAACGAAATCCATGAAGCCAAATGGTAAGCCTCCACTCTCAAAGTCTTCTGATTTTCTTTCACCCAATCTCCGCGATCTCCTTCAAATTTTAGAACGCGTCCACAATACACTGCTGAGTAAGTTTCCCCGCGTGAAACACCGGATTAAATAGTCCTGGCATTTCGTACAGTTTGTAGGAGTAGGAGGCTAACATGCTAACTTTCGTCCCTTCAGTCCTCTTGAATTTCATCTTCCAGCCTTCTTCTCCATGAGAAAACAGCAACGGGTAAGTCACTGGATCACAGTTCGGACTCAAAATCGACATTTGTTGTCAGTTGTTCCCCGTGCTTGGATAGATGCATAAATCTCGCTCAATTTGTGGTTAGTTCTCTATCGTCGGCTTCAAACACTCCTGCTACCTCATTGACAATTAGCAACTTATATCTTCTGGGATCGTGCTGTATTATCCACATTTGAACGTTTCCTATGGAGCAGCCACATACATCCTTCATCATCTTGTATGCTCGTGCAAAAGGGTTGATGTTTCTGATGTTCCTGTGAAATTTATGTTTTGAGGATCAGAACCGTATACCTTGAAAATGCGCAGACAACAGAAACTCATGCACCGGTATAGCAACTTCTGTCGAGTTATAAACAGAAAAGAATTAATATAATATCTAAGGCATTGATGATACACTGGCGGAAAAATAAAATTCCAACACCACGAAGGACTTGTGCTACATGAATGAAATTTGGACAGTATATTCAGCTATGGTATTTATTCCAATGATTCAAGTTTCAAGGTTACAACTTATAGAGGGCGCCATCAGCGCCACCCTGTACATGGTGAAAAGCACGGACTTTAGTACCCGCTGTAGTCGCCGCGCTGGTCTATGCAGGCTTGCACATGTTCATGCTTACGGTTGTAGAGATGCCGCATGTCATTTTGTGGTATGGCATTCCATGCCTGTTTTACCTGGATGATCAGATCAGCGACAGTTGCTGCTGGTTGTGGAACAGCCCTGACACGGCGTCCGACCATGTCCCAGACGTTCTCGATGGGCGACAGATCTGGTGATCGTGCCATGGTAGGATGTGGACACCCTGAAGGGCACGTTGGGTTGCAGCGAAAGTGTGGGGTCGAGCGTTATCCTGTTGGAACAGCCCCCCTGGCATACCAGCCATGAATGGCAGCACAATGGGTTCAACAAACATCCGAATGTAAACATTTGCCGTCATGGTGACTGGGATAACCACCAGGGGGTCCTGCTGTCGTAGGAAATCCCTCCCCATACTATAACGCCAGGGGTGGGGCCAGTATGCCGACGACGAATACAGCTCGGTAACAGGACTTCCGCACTCCTCCTCCTGACCCTTCTGCGACATCACTCTGACACAGACAGAAACGACTTTCATCCGTGAAGACCACAGACCTCTATTCTGCCCTCCAAGTCGCTCTGGCTTGACATCACTGAAGACGTGCCGCACGGTGTTAAGGGGTAAGAGGCAAACATGCCATAGGGCGCCTGGAGTGGAGGTTCCTGGCCAGGAGACGGTTCCGAATTGTGCGTGGAGTGACGTTGGGTGCCACAGCAGCCCGAATGTTCGCTGCAGATGCTGTCCGATTTGCCACAGCCATCCTACAGATGCGCCGGTCAACCCTGTCTTCAGTGGCCGGGGGTCGTCCAGATCCTGGTCTCCTGGTAATCCTGCCTTCCCTGGACCATTGCTGCCAACAGTTGTACACAGTGGCAACGTCTCGACCCATGCTTTCTGCAATAGCACGGAACGAAAGTCCACCCTCTCGAAGGCCCACTACACGTCCTTGTTCGAATTGAGTTAGCTGCCCATATTCACGTCGCAGTCGCCTTCGAGGCATGTTTTACGTACTCTATCACTCACGTACACAAGTGTCTGAAGTGACACAGACGCACGTCTGATCTCCTTTATATCTGTCATTGGAATGTCTCATTTGCATGTACAGGGTGGCGCCCCCTATAAGTTGTAACCTTGAAACTTGAATCAATTGAATAAATACCATAGCTGAATATATTGTCCAAATTTCATTCATCTAACACAAGTCCTTCGTGGTGTTGGGATTTATTTTTCCGCCAGTGTATGACCATTAGATTAGGCTTATTATAGTCTTATTCACAGAACAAAAATGCTGTGTAGTGTATTCTACATTTGAGCATCATTTCATTTATCTTAGAAATGTACGTCAATATTAATTACAAATAGATACATGCTAATTATCCTATAAAATTCCACGAATACACAGTTATAAATATAATTTTTAGGATCATGGGGAATATTTTTCCGTGCTTGGAACACGATCTGAACTGAAAACTAAAAGTCGGCTTTGTTTATCCGAGGCATGTAGTTTTGTCAGCTCCGCTTCTGCAGTGGCACGCCAGGCCAACGCCTCCTAGGGTGCGTTCACTTATTCACTTGGAGTCACTTCGAGTGACTCCCGTGACTCTGAGTCATTCGGATTCCGTTTCTTTATTTGCTCCGAGTCATTTGGTCTCCGTTTCTTTATTCGCTCGGAGTTAACTCCCTTGACGTCCGACATCAGGGTACGCTCAGAGTCTTTAGGAGTTTGTTTCTTTATTCGCTTGAGTGCGACTCTGGTTAACTCCCTTAACTCCTGCTTTCAAGCTGGAGTCATCGGAGTCAAAAAATTTAATGAGAAAGACGACGCAACAATGAAGAGTGCCAACAAAGTTGCGACTTCAACGATGATTAATTTTGTTACAATGAGATATCGTTTGCGAGCGCGCTTCTTAGGAGCCGTGGCAACCACACAAACAAGACAAGACTTTATTTCTTCAAGCTGGCGCATACGTTGTTTAACTATCAACATGGCCGCCTCTATCTTTCGAAAGTGCACGACCATAGCTTACCATAATTGGTTAGCCTTCCATTGTTGTAAGGCTTGGCACGATGCAACTTAAATTGATGGAAAATTTGATTCAAGACGATTTCTTCAGCATAATTATTAATTTTTATATGCTCAATCTCAGTTCCATCTTTACGCATGAGGCCACCCTAGCCTCTGTGATATTAAATTAAAATTACAATTATGACCAGAACTTTGTTTTTATAAAAATAATAAAAAATAAAAAATATGTTATTGTTTATTCCTGTTAATACAAAATAACTTAATGTTAAAGGTTCCCCATAACCTAAAGTGCCATGGGCACTGCTCATTCTTTTCTGATGCCCCCGGAGGTTGCGAAGAGGGGGGAAATATCTTGAATCGTTCACAAGCAGTGTTGCAATTTAGCAGGGGTGTGTCCAATTTAAAGGCTCATTTTCATTATTTTATGCATTATACTTTAATTTACGAAATAGTATAATATGTTTATTTATTAATGAATGATTCTATACTCATTTATAAATGGAGAAGATAAAATAACAAATAATAAGAATAAATAATAACAAGTTCACCAATGAATAATGATGAGAGTTTTTGAAGAGAATTGAAGACTTGTAAATGAATGGTAGATGGTTGCTGTACATTGTTTAATTTTTATTAAAAATGTCCAACAAAAGACAAGCGCATGAAAAAAAAGGCTAAATTGGCAATACTGCACACAAATGATTATAATCAATGACGTATATTAAAGATAGACTCCGAATCCTATTGTTGTAACTTGAAGCAAATTGGGAAGCTCCATGTCCAGAACTGTCATGGCCGAAAGTGAGTGAAGATAATGCAAAAGACATGGCTAAACAGAAGAGTAACTGATTAATAATTCTTTCACACGCCGATCACGGAGTGATAAGTTTATCTTTTCGTTTACTTTGTATTTGAAGTATTTTATTATATTTTATAAACAATTTTTCGATCATGGTTTCAATTTCAATTTCGTTTCGATTGTCTTTCAGTTACGTATTTTCATTTTAGTTACGTATTTTTGATTTATTTTTGTGGAAAATGATTCCTGATCCTTTTTCTTGTTTGTTTGTACAGTTGTACGCAGTTTAACTTTGAGAAATGGTTTTGAATTAATTATTTCTCGGGCCCAAAATCTTCAAAAACAAAGCAGCCAGACAGCTGATTACTCCACGGCTCACTCCTGCCCAGAACTATCATGGCTCAATTTGCTTCACTTTTTGCTGCTGTTAACAATAGGATTCGGAGTCTATCTTTAATATACGTCATTGATTATAACGATCAAAGTCTTCGATTGTTACGTCGTTGTGTTGAGCCATGACGCTAGTACTCTGATCACGTGATCACATTGACTCGGAGCATGACTCCAAACGAATAAGTGAACGCACCCCTAAAGATAAGGTCTGAGCGCGAAAACGTCATACATTGTTACATCATCATCCGAAGATACGTTTAATGGCATTACTACCAATAATAAGCCCTGAAATGCAATTAAACGTATCTTCGGATGATGATGTAATTTGAATTTGAAAGGGGTGGTTACCAAGAAACCAAGCACCGCGACCTTATCTTTAGGAGGCTTTGGCCAGGCCAATACCACCTAGACAGAAGGCCTGATAACGAAAACGTCATGCATTGTTACATCATCATTAGTCGACCATTGTTAATCCTATTTCTACCAATAATAAGCACTAAATTTGGTCGACTAATGATGATATAACAATATATCACGTTTCCGTTATCAGCCTTCTGTTTAAGGCGTGGTTTCCACATCACCGGAATCACGCCAGAACGGAACCCTAACGGAAATTTTTATGACGTCACTTCCTTTCCATTCCGTTTTTGATCACCAGAATTTCGATGAAAAGTTTGTTGAGCTGTGTTGAAGAAAAATTTCCATTCCGTTTCGCCACAGAACGTAAAACCAATCAGAAGGCAGCATCGCCATGACGTCATCGCGTCGGCTTCGCTGCTGTCGGTCTGGCGCAGAGACAAATGAAAGAAAGAGACTGGCAGTGCTCTATTGTTTTGCTGAGCGCTATTGGTGCCAGCGGAAGCGCAGCATTAGCCATGTTACGATTGGCAAAAACCTAAGGTGGCATATATTCTCAATGTAATTTCAGCTGTTTTTGTAGATGATTACTGGAAATATTAGTAAGCATAACCTGTTTTCTGATTTTTTAAAAAAAACTTTATTGCATTAACTAACGATAACGTATACTTTTAATAACTCCAAATAACTGATTCAATGCCTAACGAATTTTTAAAAGACAAATATTTTAAAATTTTAACTTAAAAGAAAAGGAAGATATAATTCGCAGTCAATAAAATAATCAATTTATTAATCCACGTATTGTAATAAGGAATTGTTTGCGAGTGTTTCACATCGGCCTCGGTAGCTCAGTGGTTGCGTTATCGCCTCTGAAGCCCGAGGACGCGGGTTCGACTCCGGCCGAGGACGACGAGGATTTTTTCAGGGAGAAAATTCTGAGATCACGCACTTCCTTCGGAAGGGAAGTAAAGATGTTGGTCCCGCGTAGTCGTGTAGAACCCTTGAGAAGCAAAATTTGCCGCCCCTATAACCCTGTCCTGAAATGACCATAGAAGTTGAAAAGGACGTTAATGCCAGCAGCGTTAAAACTCCTGCAGCGTCGCCCTATCGTCAGACAGAAACTTTACTTTCATTTTCAGTTTCAATGAAAAGCCTCTATCGCAGGTCACGATCGGCCCTGGTGCGATCTATGCGACACCTGGCGCGATCTGTTTTCCTTAGCTTCTCGAAACAATGGAAAATGGCCGAAGCTCGATAACCATGAATATCTATAGACCGTGCTATTACTAAAAAAAATTATTTTTTTTTGTCCACAAAAAACGCATTATTGCATAAATTGTTGCATGAAAATGAGTTTCGCGTGGTAAATTTTCAATACCATTGTTGTAGCCGTTGGTTTAACTTTTTTTTCCAAACTTAAGAGCATGCTCATAACAATGCTGTGGCGACATAACTATCAAAACACGTGCTGATCTCCTGATTATTGGCGAAAAAACGAATGCTTATTGATTATTATTCAGATAATATGGATCCCGTACCGGGATCTTCGTGGATGTCTCCATTGGAAGCTGCCATAAGAGAAAGTATTGAACTTGAACGAAAACGAAAAGCTGAAGAGAGAAAAGTTAAAGACAGGGAAATGAAAAGTAAAAAAAGAGAGAATGAAACAGAAGAACAAAGATCTCAAAGACTTGAAACCCAGAGGGAAAGGGAAAGGGAAAGGCAAAGACAACTATTAGATAATGAAACAGAAAGCCAGAGCAACGAAAGAAGGCAATCAGTTCGAGAAAGGTATTCACAATTAACAAAAGATAGACGAGATTTGTATATCGAGGGAATTAAAGAGAGAAACCAAAGACGAAGAGAACAAAGCAGATTCATCGCTAGGCGACCAGAAATGCCAGAGAGGCATCACTTAGGTGAAATGAATGCTGAATGCCGCTGGTGTAAAGCAAAATTTTGGATATGTGAGAAGACATCAGGAAGCATATCATCACCGAAGTTCAATCAACGCTGTAGAGATGGAAAGATAACACTGCCGCCATTGCAAGCGATGCCGGAAGTTTTGAAACATTTATTCGAAGGAACAGATTCACAAAGTAAAAAATTTCGACAACGTATAAGAGCTTACAATTCCCTATTGTCGTTTACATCGTGTGGTGCTAAAGTCGGCGAATCCTTAATGAATGCAAAAGGAACTGGAGTTTTTACTTATCGAATTCATGGAGAGATGTACCACTTGATTGGATCATTGGTACCTTCAACATCACAAGAAAGACCACAATTTCTTCAATTATACTTTTACGATACCGACAACGAAATAGAGAATCGACACAGCAAAATGCCATATCGGGATCGAAGGGTAATACAAATACTACAACAGATGTTACAAGAAAACAATCCTTATATTAATTCATTCAAGAACGCAATCGATTCAGTTGGATTAAATAATATTGTTAATCTTAGGTTACGAATTCGAACGGAAGGAAGAGATCCAAGAACATACAACCTCCCAACATCTTCAGACATCGCAGTTGTTATACCTGGAGAAAATAATGGCAACGACAGAGATATAATCATCGAAGAAAGATCGGATGGTCTAAAAAGAATCAGCGAAATTCATCGTTCCTATGACGCCTTAAGTTACGTTCTGCTATTTCCGTTTGGAGAATTTGAATGGTCGTTAGAAATTAGTGGCCCGCAAAGTTAATGAGAAGATAACACAGCTTAATTATTATTGCTATCGCTTTCACTGCCGTATTGGGAACTATACTCTTCATCGTGGTGGACGTTTATTTCTTCAGTTTGTGGTGGACGCTTTTGCGAAGAACGAGCAGAACAATCTGGCTTTTATTAGAACACATCAGAAGGATATTCGTGCAGAAGTATATCAAGGATTCGTGGACGCAATTAATGATAATACATCATTGGCGAACATTGGAAGAAGCATAATATTGCCCAGTTCGTTTCTTAATTCACCTCGATACATGGTTCAGCAATATCAAGATGCCATGGCAATGGTTCGTGATTTCGGAAGACCTGACTTATTTATAACATTCACCTGTAATCCAAGTTGGTCTGAAATCATCGACAATTTATTAATTCATCAAAAGACAAATGATAGACCGGATCTCATTGCAAGAGTGTTCCACTTAAAGATGAAGTATTTAAAACAAGATTTGATCGATAACTCAATACTTGGAAGAGTTATTGGCTACTGTTTTACCATTGAATTTCAAAAGCGAGGACTACCACATTGTCATTCCCAGAAGACAAGATTCGAAATACTGAAGACATTGAAGAAATTGTTAGTGCTAAAATTCCTGCTCGAAATCAATATCCATTGGCATTTGATACGGTCTGCAAAAATATGATTCATGGGCCGTGTGGAGATATTAATCCTTTTTCGCCATGTATGAAGAATGGAAAGTGCTCCAAAGGTTATCCGAAACCTTTCGCGCCAACAACACAAATGTCTGAAGATGGTTATCCGACATATAAAAGACCTAACGATGGTCAAAAAGTAATCGTGAACAGAGGAAGAATAAGAATGGAAGTTGACAACAGATTTGTAGTACCACACAATCTCTACCTCTGTTCTAAATATAACGCACATATCAATGTTGAAGTATGTACAACTGTTCGATGCGTAAAATATATTTACAAATATATCAACAAAGGATCAGATAAAGCAAATATCGAAATCTCAAACGGTGAAATCAAGACATATTTAGACGCTCGATATATTTCTTCATGTGAAAGTTGCTGGAGAATTTTTAATTAGTCACTTCATGAAACAAAACCAAATATTTATCGTTTGGAGGTTCACATGCCCAATCATCATTTAATTACATTTGATTCAAGAGATACATCTGATGAAGTATTAAATCGCCAAAAGAAAACCAAGCTAATGGCATGGTTCGAATATAATCAGAAGAACAACGATGGTTTATCTTTACTTTATACCGATTTCCCGAAGTATTACACATTTGCTCATAATAAATGGAGTCGCCGGAAAAACCATTTGCATTTTCAAACCATTGGAAGAATGTATTTGGTTAACCCTAATGAAGGGGAAAAGTATTATCTTCGATTATTATTAACCCAAATAAAAGGTTCCACATGTTTTGAAGATCTTAGAAGAGTTAATAATATTTTGTTGTCTACATTTAAAGAAGCTGCGATGTCTTTGGGATTATTGGAAAGCGATGATGAATGAGATAAACTTCTTGAAGAAGCAAGCGGATTTCAAGCACCTAAACGGCTCAGATATTTGTTTACAAATATCCTTTTGTATTGTAACCCGGCTAATCCCCGGCAACTTTAGGGTAAATATTTATAAGAAATGTCAATAGATATTGTAAGAAATATGTCAAGTGAAAATCAAATATTGAGCGAAACTATCAATGAAGAAATTAGAGAAATTATAATAAACTATGCTTTGACAGAAATAGATAATTGTTTAAACTCAAATGGAAGATCATTAACAGAGTTTCCAATGTTCCCACAAATTACAAGAAGAGAACCAGAATTAACACGTTTAATAGCTGAAGAATTGGAGATAAACTTCGACTTAGAAGAAATAGTAAACAAAGTACAACAGGGTGTCCAGCGATCCGGGAAGTACGGGAATTATACGGGAATTCTTCGGTACCGGGAAATATTCGGGAATTATACGGGAAAAATTCAAAAAATCCGGGAAATTAAAAAAAAAATTTGTGCTGGCCTCCCATTGGAGCTTTAATTGTATGTCTGGGATATATATAAACGTGTTGATCGTAACAATTTCAGTAAAATATACGTGAAATTTTTTAAAAAGTACGGGAAATATACGGGAATTTTTTTTGAATAACTCGCTGGACACCCTGTACAACGACTAAATCAAGATCAACGCGCGATCCATGACGAGGTAATCCAATGTGTAACAAATAATATCCCATGTTTATTCTTTATTGATGGACCAGGCGGAAGTAGAAAAACATTTTTATATAATACAATTTTATCATCCCTCAGATCACAAACAAGGATCGCAATAGCTATGGCGTCATCAGGTTTGGTAGCTTTGCTTTTAGAAAAAAGTAGAACAGCGCATTCACGATTGAAAATACCGATTCAAATTAACTAAACCTCTACATGTTTCATATCATCACAATCAGATTTAGCCAAATTACTACGAAGAACTGATTTAGTTTTTGGGGATGAAGCACCTATGATGTCACGTTATGTTTTTGAAGCCGTCGATCGTTGTTTTAGAGATATAATGGAAAGACAAGAACCATTTGGTGGAAAAGTTTTTATATTTGGTGGAGATTTCAGGCAAATATTACCTGTGGTAAAGCATGGATATGATTTCGATTTAATAAACAACTGTTTGAAAAGATCAAGACTTTGGCACCTTATTCAAGTTAGACATCTCACGATCAACATGAGACAGGTTATGCGTTGCAGGTTTTTTAGCCAAAAAAAAATTCTTGAAAAAATGAATGCATTGACTGCAATAGATTTTTTTTTTTCATCTTTTCCACGGTCTAATTTTTTGTGGTGTCTGCTTTTAAATCACTTTTAAAAAAGTAAGTGAATAAAAGTCACGTTAAAATAAACATTTGCTTTCTTTCTAAAATATATTAAAAATTACAGAATTTAAAAAAATTTACCAGATTTCATTATAAAATAATGTTATGGAATAAAATAATTATACTTTCAATATAATAAACCGTATCAGTAAATAAATGAGAAAATAAATGAACAATAATTTAATTTAGCATTTTAAAACTAAATAAAAAAACTTCAATGAATGCAGGTATAACAAAGCATTTGCTGCCCTCTTTGACATGAGCGAGAGCTTCTCTGCATACCATTTTCCCGCCAGGCTGGGATCTACAAACTTACACTAAATCAAGTAGAGCTTTCATTCTTTTCCTTAACGTTCTTTGGTACAACTATGCGGTTTACCCCACTTTGGCCCCGTGAAGTTGGCCCCGTCCACTATCGCCCCTTCCACTTTCACCCCTTCCACACTCGCCCCCTGCAAAAATACTTTTAGGACCCACTTTCATAAAAAAAGACCCTGCAGAGAGGTTAACAAGTCAAATAGAAAACTAAGAATTCAGTTATTTAGAATACTTACCTAACCTAACCCACGAAATTCTCCTTTTAATTAAGAACGATTTAAATTAAAGCTTTCCTAAAATCTAAATTTGTTTTAAAAGAAATAATAGGGTTTAGAAAATTAAAAAAAACGCAAACAATCTTTCAAAAACAAGAAAAAGATGATTTATTAACACATTTTCCCTAAACGTCAGTTATGTGTAACAAATGACTCGCTGCATCTATATATTCAATGAGGCTTTTTGTCCCATTGATGAATTGATTCCTAATATTTTGATGTCTTGTTTCAATGGCTCTGTACTTTTTCTTTTGCACTGGCGGATTTTGCCCAGCATTGGCCAACAACAACAAACCTTAAATAAAATATTAATAAAAGGTTAAAAAAAAGCATACGGTTTAGTTTTCTTATTGATGTTTGTTGCTGTGCTATTAATCCTTAATGTAATTTTAATAATAATAATAATTTAATGATTGACCCGGCATGAAGACGTCATTTACAATAAAAAACGAAATATTTTTTTTTTTTTTTAAAATTTTTTAATTTTTTTTTAAATGTGTTAACTATATTTCGTTCTTCCTATTAATTTTTAATTATGAATCCATAGGATCACAAACCAGATCGTTACAATACAATACATCAGTACACTAAAACAATTACATCGATGGTTCTATTATTTTTTTATCTTATTATTATTTCCCTGATTTTTCCCGGTATATTAGTAGTAATTTAATATAATTGTTATTTTTTGTATAATTTGCATCATAATTATTACACAAAACATAAGTACATTAACGCATAATATATAATATTTATTAAATCATTTATGTTTCATTCATTTAAAATTCCATGGTTTGCTTAGCTTGATCATTATAGGCCCACGGTTTTCAAAAATTTTTGAACAAGTACCACCCCACAAGGACAGCAAACTGAAGTTTAATACCAAATAATCAATCAATCTAACTTTTTTTTATCTGCTTCACAATACATCGTTATAATATTTCTGATTTGTTTGTTATTAAAAAAAATTCATGAATGGCTTCTTCTATGTGTTTATTTTGCCACTCTTTTAACCATGGAAATAAATTACAATAAACAGATTTAATTTTAATATTTTTTAAAATAGATTCAATTTTTCCAGGAATCGATTAATCGTTACTATGCAAAAATAAATTGCATAAAAATTAATTGATTATTAAACGATTCAATTTTTCAGGAATCGCCTACCACTAAAAACCACTTAAAACAATTGGGTGATTATTCGTGAAAAACATTGCTTGAAGTACCATTACAGTTTGAAACCCTGGCTATGTTGTATTCAAGTTACTTGCGTATAGCCTTAGCCTCTCCTCAGGGCCTCGATAAAATATATTGGCGATAAAATTACCATATAATGGCGCCGAGGCGAAAGTGGACTTCGGGGGCGAAAGTGGAACGGGCAAAAATTTAAGGGGCGAAAGTGGGGGACACCAACTATGCATATTATACACTAGTCAAATAATTAAGGGAGTAAGATACACCGTACGTGAAATAATGAGAGACCAACACTGCTTAAATTATAAAATATATTAATTTCAAGATAAAAAGTAAATATAAAATATTTTTATTTAAATTTTTATTTATATAAATTTGAAATTTCCCTAATTTGTCTCCTTATGGAGCTGATTGTACTGTCTTGTAGCTTTTTTTGCCTTTAATATTATTTCTTTTGAAGGTTTCTACTTGTAGCATGGTACTTTACTTTCTGGATAAGCAAATTTAACTGCAAGAATACTAGATAGCGTTCCAAAAAAATAGCTGACGAAGTTGCTGGTGCATCATGGGGAAAGAAGGGAAAATTTTAGGAGTTCTTTTACGAGAGTACTATTCGCCGGGAGAATTTTAGGATCCGTCGGGTGACCGGGTGAGATTGTCAAAATCTGTGTGACACCCGGTGAATCCGGGTGAGTTGGCAGGTCTGTTGTTAGTGTCGTGTGCATCCGCCAAGCACTAGCGACGTGACAGTCCAAACAAGATGGCGGCTCTCATTTCATCATCCAGTGCTTTTGAGCGATGGAGTGTTATGCGTTTTCTTTGTGCAAAAGGACTGAAACCAGTCGATATCCATAAGGACATTGTGTAGGTGTACTGAGATGATAAAGTGCAGCTCCAAACAGTACAACGTGGTGCAAGGCTTTTAAAGAAGGACGACAGGACCTGCTGGACGAACATCGCTCTGGCCGGCCGCGGGAATCCATGACTGACAGCAATATTGCCGCTGTTGGAAGCGCACATGCGGGAGAACCGGCTGATTACCGTGAGAGAAACTGCTGCAAAGTTGGACATTTCATATGAGACGGCGTACAACATTGTTCAGGAGTAGCTCGGCTTTCGCAAAGTGTCTTGCAGATGGGTGCCACGACTGTTGACGGCCGAACATCAAGGTGCTCGTTTCGATGCTTGTTTGCTGCATCTCACCCGATACCAGGAGGAGAGTCAGGATTTTTTTGGATCGAATCATCACAGGCGATGAATCATGGGTCCACCATTTCACGCCCGAAACCAAG
>JAHWFO010056006.1:124346-159098 GCA_023313115.1 Rhysida immarginata
AAGAATTTTTACTGTATTAATTCTAAGCATTTTCATGTGTTTATTTTCAAGATATTGCAAAATTTATTTTAATTTTTGAGATTGTTCTGTTTACATCCCAAGTGTAATACTCCCGGGCAACGCCGGGTACTTCTTCTAGTAGAGAGATAAATCAGACCTGCCAACTATTTCTAGAGGAAAACCGGAAGATAGCAAATTTTTGTAGGATAAAATATACATATCGATAACATAATTAATTGTTACAAAAATTGTGCACTGAAATTTTACTTTTGGGACTTAATTTTACACTATGTGGAACCCGTCAAAATTTGATGGCAGACAACTGTGTGGTTTCAAAAAAAAAATCCTCTCCACAAAGACGTCACAATCAAGAACTTTGCTAGCATTGATGATCAAATTTACTTCAATTACATACAACAATTAACGACGATAACAATGATCAATGCGCGTGCGCAGAAGTGCCGATTTTGCTCTTTAAAAAGTGCTTTGCGTTTTAATATATAGGATTAGGATGTCACAATTACTAGTTAAACTAATTAAGGGAGTAAGATACACCGTACGTGAAATAAGTACTCAGTAAGTTGCTGGTGCATCTTAAGGAAAGAAGGGAAGTTTTTAGGGGTTCTTTTACGAGAGTTCGCCGGGAGATTTTTACGATCCGCCGGGTGACCGGCTGAGATTGTCAAAATCCGGGTAACACCCGATGAATCCGGATGAGTTGGCAGGTCTGATAAATGAATGCAGGTTCGAATCCTGCTATGGACATGGATATTTGTGTTTGTCCCCGGAATGCGTAAAAGAAAATAATCATGTTGAATTCTAGCATTGTTTACAGATATTAGTCATATGAAAGGGCGCAAAATGACCTAACTGTCGATGGGCTTATAAAACCTAACGAAACAAACAATCAAATTTGGATTATACTTTTCCGCATAGGATGGATTGCTCAGGTCTCTCGATCCACAGCCATTGAGACAAACTTTAAACCATTTTCTCGGACTCCAATCAGTTTCATCCTTACTGAAAAAAATGCAAACGAAAAATTGAAACGCTTATATTGATAATGATAACATCGATGAAGGAGCAATAAACAGCTTTAACTAATTAAGAACTGCTACGTGTTGTGGATTGAAATTTAAAAATAATAGCTCTGAAGGCAACTTAATTTTTTCTATACATTACAGTTATCCATTTTTGTCTCTGACGGAAAAGAAAAAATATTTGTTCCTTCTGAAAAAATCCTAGCATATTGGATTCCCAAACAGTACTGTATAAGGATATGAAATCTATTCATAAAATATTAGTACGTAAACGATATCTGTGGTCATGAATTTTGGTTTTGTTTTGCTTTCCAAATGAATGATTTATAGGTATCACAATGTCCGTTTGTCTATCCATCGGTCTGCCCCCTTCATATTTTCTCCATTTTTTTCACGTAGAAAGTTGAAATTTCGAACATAGCTCGCCATAGGCATGTCCTCCTTCACAATTTCATTTGGTTTTGATTCGCCCACTGTGGTTGGGAGTTAGAGGGGACCAAAAGATCTACATGGTACCGGAGTGAAATTCGTTATGCAGATTATTATGAATTTTGGACTAATTGTCCCAGTAGAGTCGGAGTTGTGGGGGTGGCAGTCATATGATATTTCCTTCGATCGGCAATGGTGAGAAACGAAAGAAGACAGAGCTCTTTCGAATAGTACTATGTTCGAGAAAATCAATTTTCTAATAAAAAATTTGGGGGATTTAAAAGTGAAGTTAAAGGGGTAAAATTACGGTACATGACCTCAGGGATTCCGCTACTTTCCTGTACCCTTTTCTGGGGGGGGGGGGGAATTTTTTTTTTTTACGATATAAAAAAACAATACATTTGCATAGTGAATGATCAAAATGGCCTCCGTTAGTTTACAAGGAAGCCTGTGCACGTCGCCACATGGATTGGCGAGCATGTTCGAAAATACCAGGGTATATGACAGACGATGTTGCAACCAAGGTCAGTGGAAGAAAGGTCCCGCAATTCTTGAGCCAAAATTCACCGCTACTGCGCAGGTGACGTCACCGGCACCAAGATCGCTCCCCAGTAGCACGCTTCTACATGATATTTGCCGCGCACAAGCATAAAAATTAATTCTACGATGCCTATCTACGATACAAATCAGCTAAAGATCATCCATGAACTATAAAAAAATAAACTCTTTTTCACACTAATTCCCAACGTCAGCTCAGTGGTTTTATAATTTCTTAACATATGTATATCCGAAAAGGCAAATATTGGAGAAAAAATAAAAAAGAAGGATTAGATTATTTGAATGGCTTCAAAGCACAAAAATTTCGAAAAACAATATTTTGAGTTGTGTGTTTACAAAGGAGTTATAAGCTAAATTTTATTGGTATCACAACTATCAAGAGGGTATTTAAGCTATCTTTCTAATAAGTTACTAAAAACTCCTGAAGTACTGAACGACATTTTTGAAATTTCCATGGTTCTATTTAAGAATAGAACAAAAAATAATAACCAACGTTTTTCAACTAGCTGAAAAAGCGTTAGACCAAAAAGATTACATGTTAACACATGAAATTATACATAAATTTGTTAAGTCGAGAACTTATACTAGATTAAGAGATATGAACCGCATTCTTCTTCATGAATGGAAATAAAAAACTTTTTAAAAAATTATAAACTCTTTTATTTATTTCATTGATTAAATAAAAAAATATTGTATATGCAGATTTTTATAGCACTTTATTACAATTTATCATGTGTGTTTTTCTTGCTCTTACAATTTCTTTTCCCATTAGATTCTTCAATTACAATGTTTTTAAATGCAGGCAATGCTGCGCTTGGTACCCGTGACGTCATGTTGCTTCCCCGTGGTGAAGCCCATCCTGCGCACTGCGAGACCTTTCTTCCACTGATCTTGGTCGCAACCATCCAGGATCCGCTAACGAGGAATTGCAATATCTGGAAACGGGGCAGAATAAACACGCGTTTTCAAATCCCCCCAGAAGAAATCCAAAGGGTTCATGTCAGGAGAACACAATTTTCTTCAGACGTTTCTTTGAATTGTCGTAACTCTTCTTCTACTACAATTCCTCATTGACACCTTCAAACCATTATACCGTAGAAAGAAGCATCTTCGACCCCATGTTCATATGGCATTTTCTGCTTGTTTTGGTCCCTAGAACATATCCTGAAAGTTTGTACACACCATTCAGAAACAAGCGACAGCTTACAACAAAGAAACGTTGTTGTTTATTATTATTCTTGCAAAGAACATGTTTAATTTCTAAATTGGTAGCAAAGCCTACATGAATTAAATATCTTAATCCCATTTGACTTCGGAGTTGGCAAATAAAATACGCAAAAGTAGAATATACAACAATATTAGAGGCGCGTTGTGATGGCATAAGGAGTCGGACCGTCATTGAGCTCGGCAGATAGAAAAGGTGGTACGAAACATTAATAGGCATACGCATAAAAATATATTTCTAAATTTTAAAAAATAGTGCCGATACTATTTACCGATACCCATATTTTTTTTTCGATACCACGATATTATCGAATAATCGATACCGATACTGCCAATATCGAAAGAAAAGTATCGATACTCATATCAGTAGTATCGCAACGTTCCTACTTGTTAGTACAGGAATTGCTCATGCCACTTATTAGTGAGGTATTTGGGGATGAAGAGAAAGTTTATTTCTAACAAGACGGAGCACCTTCCTACTGTCATTGTGATGCGACTATCCTGACGAAAAACTGCGGAACAGATGGATTGGGCGAAGAGGTAGCAATGAATTACCACCAACGTTAACTAGATTTCAAACCTCTGGCTTTTTTTAAATGGAAAAACGTCAAAGGTAAGCTGTACAGTGCAAAACCTGCCACAGCCAACCTGCTAAAAGAGCAGCTATTGTCCACGTCATAAACAACAACATTCATTCGGACACTTAGAATAAATCAAAGATACTGTACTTGTTTTATTTAATAGGGATTATAAAATTTATGTATAATAAATATTGTATTTATAATCATTAAAAGAGTGTGTGTACATTTTTGGGACGCCCTGTATATTTAAGAACTCAGTAACCGCTGAATAAAACAAACGTCGGAATGTCCTGCTAAGATGCTTCTTGCTATCACCCAGAGATCTCCTAAGTAATGTCTAATGTAGTTCACCAGGAGGATAAGCCGCCGTGTATCCATATCCACAGACTCGATTGAGGGATCAAATCTGTTTACGAACAGGAGAGAAATGTACAGTCATCAAAGGGAAATAATCCACACTTGAATTTTAATCTAAGTTTTACCATTTCAATATTAATTTATTTTTAATAATTTAATATTACATTTAGAGCTAACATTATTATGATTATTAAATTTTAATAATTATAATTAAAAAAAGCTATTAAAACAACACATTAGCATGAAATGTAATATTAAGTATTAAATTCGTGTGGATTATTTCCTTTGGTTGACTGCACCTTTCGTACATGGAAGAAATCCTGGGCAGTCCAAAAAAAGAGTAAGTAAAATGCATGGTGTTGCTGAAAGACGTCTTCACGAACCCTATAACATAATATTTTTCGTTTTGTAGATGGTTCGAGAGCCATTCAAACGAGAGAGCAAGTCAATCAATTCCTTTAACTTTGATATCAACCTATCATAAACCCAAGAAATTTCTACTATCCCAGTTCATATGACTCATTTGATACCATTCGTTATAATTTCATTAACTTTTAATATGAACAGAGTAGCGAATCTGGTATTCTCTACTGATACCTTTTTACATGTCTTTGAAAAATAAATATAGTTACTCAGATAATTAAAATTTATTATTTTTTCATTGGCGTGAACATATAAGCATTTTTAATATAATATGCTCCAAAGTAAGCATTTTTTCAACTATTATATATAGACATTACTTTTAAAAATCCACTGGATAAATTTAAATTATATATTTAAAACTGATTTTAATTTTATACTCGTCAGCTGCATATATAAAATACGAGTTAATTATATATGTTAATAAACGCCATCCCAAAAATTTGCTTAAAATGATTCAAATTTTAATCACTAATGTTGTACAATCATAATGGCCACCTTGTTAATTTACATTCAGGCTGAAGTTAACCATACTAAAGGGAAGGTGGATAGAATTTCTGTGGATCTTTTTCTAGTTGGAGTTATTGTTTGTTGACTGCTAATTAAACATTTCGTTTACGTAGATAGTATCACACGATCACAGGGTGTTACTGGACAATGAGGTTTGGTATGTAGTTCACTCTTGATCGAATTCAGAAGAGGGAAGGTTCGGCCATGGCAACTACCATGGAAGTCGTCGTAATCAACTGCCCACGCCACTATTCCACCAAGGCCCAAGCATTTCGCAAATATTGTCTAAAAATGTAAAAAATATTTGTAATAAATTATTTTTTAACATAAAATATAGAATGTATATAGGTATGAAAGCTTTCATAAAAGATCAAATGAATAATTATTTTGAAATAAAAAGAGGATTATGGAGAATTAACACGATAATTAAAAGAATTTCATATCTACCGTCATAATAATTTTCCAATATGTGCTATCATGGCTTTCTTCAAACATTAAACTCAAAGAGAGGTGAAGACGCTGAAGAAAATTCTTCAGATTTCAATAATTACTGTTAGAAAAAATGAGAAGACCTGGTCACTCGAACAATAGACCACGACTTTCGCTGTCAGCGATTTAATCAGTATTTCCATGCTACACAGTTTGAAGTCATGTGATTAAAATGTGTATATTAAGAAGGACTTGGATGAGCATGGGGAAAAAGAAGGACCTAACTGACTTCGAAAAGACTTGTTATTGGTGTTCGTCTAGCTGGCCGAAGATTGAAACAACGAAGCATGTGATTGAATTCTCGAAAGGTGCGAAATCTAGAGTATTCAACCGTTGGAAAAATGATCCACAGTCTTTGTAACTGCGGCTCAAAGACAATCCATCGTGAGCAAGACCGCCGTCGTTTTAAACGATTTGTACGAAAGACATCCACTATGAAGGACACGTGATTTAACGAAGGGAACTGTTAACAAGACAGCCCTATTTGCCTATCAGAAACTGTTAACAGGCATCGTATACGAAATCCCCTGATTTCTGCAAAGAAATTAAAGTTTATCTACAGTAGTGTGTGGAACGACGTGACTGGGCACGTAAAGACTGGAAGAAGGCTAAGTGGTCTGAGGAATCACGATACATATTATAATTTTACAATTAAACAGGTGTCACGCGATCTGAAAGCGAAAACTAGAGCTGACGTTGATGGAAGCGTGAAGTCGCGGGTTCGAAGATTTCCTTTGAGATTTTTCTGGAATTCATCTTTCCAGCTGGGCCCGTTATTGCCCTCGCCGGCGAATGGGATCGCCCAGGGGGGAAAAAAGCGGAGAGCTCATTGAGTGCATTAGAAGCTCGGTCGACGGTAAAGAGGAGGAGAGATACAAAGAGGACGAGAGATACAAACTCGGTCGATGGTGTTCGGAACTGTAATTTGCTCGAGCGCACAGCTCCGTGAATAGCTTTCCAAAGCATGCCAAGGATTATGGCGTGGAGAACGAAGCCAATTAGCTAAGTGACATTCTATTTTATCTTACGAATCGGTGCTCGGGAAATGAGCTTTGTTCTCCGAATGCAAATTATTGGAATTCATCAAATTGCGTAGTAGAGTCTTTACATAAGAATGTTTTTTCGAATATTGGTTTAACGGATGACGTTAGTAAACGCTGCAAAGAGGCAAGCTGTTGCTCAAGACTGCAATTACAAAGTGTTAGTCCGACAGAATTCTAGCGCGCCGATCATGCTAGTCATTGTAACTCGTTGAAGGAGTTTATTCTTCTACATTCAGAGAATGATTTTTGCCAAAGCTTCAATGTCCGTACCTCAATTAACGTTAGTGCTCAGCATTTCCCCTTTTATTATCTGACTTTCATTAAACATATAAATTCTGCCCTTAGTGTCGGAACTTTTGATGAATTACATATATAAGACAAAGTTCAACAGGTATCTGGAATATTTCCTTTCGGGCTTTGTGGATATCAGATTGAGTTTTTAATTTGCGCAAATAATGGGTAAGAATATTAATTTATCTTACGTTAGAAGAAAACAAATGTATTAATTATTGTTGGTATCTAGTTGTTGGCTTCATTTTTTATGAAATTACTTTATTGCAGCTGATACAGGCGGCCATTTGGATTTATCTTCTTATCCACGACAATTTATGAAGTATTTTCCGCCTGACGATATTTACATTTCTTCACCTATGCAGTGGAGTGTCTTCTCAGATACTTCACCGTGGGATTTCGTCGGTTCGTGTTCTCCCACTTCGTGGTTCTCCATATAGTCATGCGTCCAGTGTTTTTTTGAAATATACTGGGATGTGTTAATCAGCAAATTCAACGCTTCCAGTCAGCATTACTCTGTACTTTCATTTATTCTTATTTATGCCAGTATTTGAGCCAAGCCTTAGCTCAATCTTTGTACAGTTAGCATTTATTGAACTCATATTAATCTTGCACCTTTCTTCTGTCTATCCCACGTGACAAAGAGTCTAGCTCTGTCAAAGCCTTTAATATAATAAGGGATTATCAAAGCACAAATTATATTTAAAATTTGCACATGCGAAATAATAAAAAGTAAAGATTACCTTAATTTGAACACTGGTAGGATCATCATAACCAACCCACTGGTCATCCTTATAAGCATAAGGTGCTCCATAACGACAGTTTTGTACTATTTTCCAGGATGACATGTTTTCGCATATCTGTTTTAGAAATAAGGAAAATCACTGTGGAACAAGCTTTAGTATTTTATTGCGTATGCCTGAATGTGCAATTTTACTTCGTTATAAGCAAGGGTCCCAGGTTCTCGTGTGTAAGGTCCTGCTTTACCCGCGCCAATAATCGGACTTCCGGGCTTGTTCTTCGTTTGATCCGCAAGCTGGAAAGAGCGACCATAAAAACCTATTCCCAACGTTAGTTTCCGCCGAGGTGCTCCATTTCGAATCCAGTAGTGAACTGAATAATTCTAGAAAATAAATTAGTTATGAAATGTAATTTAATTTAAACATACGCACATTTCTTGGATGGAGTTAACCGGACGAATTTAAAGAATAAAAAATAGTAACTCTCAACCTCGTATAATAAAATGTAAAAATATACACTACTGTTTGTGAAAATAACACTATCATGAAAAAATGATGATAAGCATATAATAAACTCATATCGACAACAACATCAATACTTTCGATGAATATGTGAGAAGGCAATACTTGCTCCAAGAAATAACTGTGTCAACTATTTAACCAACATATTTGGCGCAGCTTCCTGGCACTAGCAAAGTGTATAAATCAGTGAAGATGACGATCCGACAAGAATTTCCATCGAGTTTCTTAATTCTAAAGAATTTCCTGCGATTTCCCAACATTGTATTGAACTCTAAGTTAGCTGTTATCATTCTGTTGCGCAATATTAATCCACCCAAGCTTTGCATGCGAAAAATAGCACGACTACGTCATTGAGGCTACTATTCTCAGTGGCTATGCAAAAAAATACTGATCAAATGGTGATTTCTCGCATTGCAATAGAAAAAAAGCGATATTCTATTTTCTTTCAAACGAATCCAATCTTCCGTTTGGCTTGCATTTGCTATGACAATCCACAAAGCGCAAGACAACAATTAAAAGTAGCGAAAGTCTATTTGGATAATCCGGGCTTTTCACATGGACAACTGCTCACGCGTTGGATGTCCCGACAACCTTTTGAGTCTACAAAAGAGACGTGGAAGATAACTAACTAGCTGTAGCCTTCTAATTATATATGGATAATATATTCTCAATTTGCATTTTCAATATTCATACCCCACTATACCGTTAGTCAAATTTAGTTAAAAAAAAACAACAAAAAAACCCTAGTTTAGTCAAAATTTTCCCTAAACAACATGGCTTCGCTATATTCAACCATTCCAAGCGAAAACGGGTACTTACTCTAGTTACCCTTACAAATAAAAAGTTACGGGTATTTCCTCACCTTATTTATCTTGTAACATAATAGATGAACTAATAGAAATATTTATTGAACACTACCAGAGGCACCCGGCGTTACCCGGGATAATTCCATGGTTGTAGGGAAACAGAACAACCTCAAGAAATTTAATAATAACTCATGTTGATTTTCAGTAATTCTACAATTTCCTGCTGTAGACCAAGCTCCCGTTATTCAGATGTTTCCGACGTCCAGATGACGTTTTGTCTTTTAGCTGCAGTGTTTCTCTGAACAATACTCGTTCTTTTCTTCAGTGGCATTACGATAGATATGAATTACGATGTGTCTAAAAAGTTCGACCGGTCGCGACCGTTCAAAGCCCGTCGCAAAGCTCGTAACCACCGGTGACTGACTCGGAATTTTGACTATGTCCGATCGACGCAGGAACGATGCAGGCATACGTATCTGGCTTTATTCATTTAAAATTTTCTCCCGATTCGGACGACCCTCGATTCATAAAGTAACGACCGGTCGCGATGAGCGTTTTTACAACGCGACCGGAGTCCAACGCCGGTCACGGTCGGCTGCCTCAGTGAGCAGAATCAAAATGGCGACGAAAGTAGAAAATCTAAGTGTTCGTGTGCCCGATACGTAAAAATATATTTTGGAGAAAGGAGATGGCGAAACTTTGCTGCGACGCCATTTTGAAGCAAAATGCTCACGAACGCGCTGTCATGAACGAACAAACGGCCACCGATCGTACCATGTAACCTGTTGGCGACCGGTCGGACTTTTTAGACACGTCCTTAATATGTATCCTTTGAACGACTATTAAAGAACAGAATACAGACTTGAAGAATCGAGTTGATATATGCTTTGTTATCGGTTATGTCTTAAACTGTCGCCAGAGAATGACCGGCGTCCGTAAATACCCAACCCACTGGCAGAGGAAGGGAAAGTTGCTGTCACTCTGGAAGGTTCTATTCTATACAAGAGTTCCAAACACACAAACTTTCACCAATCGTCTGAACATTTATTTGGGAGCTGAAGGGAAACACGTGTATCTCTTTGCCTCCTCGAAAGAGACTGTCCTAACTATATGGTCTATTATACTCAATTTCCCTGGCGTTGATGTGGAAATATGTGGCAAGTATAACGTCGATGAAAGAACTCTCTTCCTCCTCCAAGATCTTTTGTGTCTGTGTACTCTGCAGTTCCAACAAACTGAATGTGGTTATTTACTACTAGGTAATCTAATCTGTTGATGCACTCTGTTCTCCATGTCTTGAAGCAGAACTTGGCTATGTGTGGCCTACCGTCGCCGTTTCATCAGTTGACATGCTTGCATCGTCGACGGCCGCCTAGAAACTTCGATGACCTCTGGGTCACTCAACACTTGTTCAGTTTCTCAATAGTTTGCTAACTCTCTATTATCTCCAGTTATTGTTCTTTTTCAAAGATTTTCAAGAAAATGTTAAGTTCTAAGAACTACCAATTGTAAGAAAAGCCCGAACAACAGGAATTCTATACGTTGCCCGGGATAATTCAGTTGTGGATAAACCGATCAATCTGAAGAAGTTAAATTATAACGCAAATTGGTTTTCAGTAATTTTACAATTCCCTGCTGTAGAACAATCTCCGGTTCAGGTGTTTCCGACTCCGGATGACTTTTTGTTTTTTAGCTGCTGTGTTTCTCTGAACAATACTCGTTCTTTTTTTTTTTCAGTGATATCACGATAGATATGAATTAATTGACATTCCTCTTTTACTGACGAGAATGTAAAACCTTTGTCCTCTAACTCCTCCGACACCACTTGACCGATTTCAACCAAATTTTGCTCAATTAATCCTATTAGGTCATAGATGGTTTTGAAGTATTTTCAGAAAAATCGATCAAGCCATCGAGGAATAATCACCAGAAAAAGAATTTTCTCTATGATTTGCTATAGAGAAAATCACGCGCTAAGAAAAAAATTCTTTTTTCCTCTAAAATCGATTCAACAATGAAAAATGAAATGTAAACAATAGAAAAGCGCGCCAAATAGAATTTTTTCATTGAATATACGGCGAAGCCCTGTTCAATTTTTTTTCGAGAGCAAATTTTCAAACGCTGTTTTTCGAGTTCTAAGAATTTTTTTGGAAAATTTTTTTGTAATCAGTTAGTGCTAGAACTTCTAATCTATGTACGAAAATTAAATTTGAGATTTTAGGTGCAATTTTTACCGAGGAATTAACGTTTTCTTTTTACATAGGAATAACATTAGTGAAAAATCTAATCGATTTTATCCATTTTATCCAAAGATATTTATATCGACTAATTTTTCACCTAAAAGGTGCTAGCTGTCGGAAAAGTTAGTTCGAGGAATAAGGTACGTTTGGAGATATTAACTTTTTCTTTTTACAAAGAATTAACATTGTTGGTTATTATCAACTGCTTTAATCGATTCTAGGTATATTTTCCAACTGACAACTACCTTGAGGTTTTATTTTAATTGTTCAATTGTTTACAACAACCTCAACTAAATATTTGAGAAGAGATAACGTCATAACTCAAACTTAACAGTTAAAACATGTTTTGTTTGTTTTAGTTTATTGCATTTCTCTTATTAATTTTTCAATTTCAAACATAGGAAGGCGAAAAGCAAACACACAGGTCATCGTTACCCTCCGACTAATCAACTCACTCAGCTCTTTTTTGCAAGTGCCCGTTGGCACGCGTTGCACACCTAGTATGTATCTTTTGAGCGACTATTAAAGAGCAGAATACAAGCTTGAAGAGTCGAGTTGATATACGCTTTGTTATCAGCTATATCATAAACTGTCGCCCGAGACCGACAGGCGTCTTTATATACCCAACCACTAGAAGAGGAAAAGGAAGCTGCCGTCGCGTCTAAAGGGTTCCACAGTGTTCAAGGGTCAAACACAAAAATGTCTCAATATTTGTTAGGGTGCTGAATAAAGAACATTTTTTTCTGTGTGCTCTGCAATGTCGATGAGGTTATTCACTATTTGGTAATTGTTGTTGCAATCGCACTCTGCTCTCGATGTTTTGAAGCAAAACTTGGGTATTCATCACTTTCTGTGCTCTAGCAGTCGCCGTTTTTTTCTGTTGACACGCTCACCATTTGCTCAATTGCAGCAGTGAGCTGGTGAAACCAATACCGCATGGAGCGAAAGGACGGCTTCCTCTGTCGCCTTTCCACTCTTTCTCGATAGTCTGCTAACTCTCTATTATCTCCAGTTACTGCTCATTTTTAAAGATTTTCAAGAAAATGTTAAGTTCTAAGAACTATCAATTCAAAGAAAAGCTCGACCAACAGGAACGCTGTGCATTGTTACAAATTTATAACGCTGTGGATACGGTCACGGCGCCGTGGCTTATCAGCGTTCACGATGGTCTAGAAAGGGAAGTGACGTGGTGAAGGATAGAGCATGCGCTTCGCGCAATGGATGATTAATGGTCGGCAAAACAGCACTTTGGCAAGCAAGAATCGTTCAAAGGAATCGTTCGCGTACCTGTATATGTAAACGAATTACGCGCAAAATGCAAGTTCCTATTGCTCATTCCATTAATTGTACATAAGGCCGCGTGCGAGTCAAATAATTTCAAGAAAACTTTGATTTGAACCATTCGAACATGCTATCAAATCTACGTTAAAACAATTCGAAATGAATTGATCTGCTTCTCGAGTCATTCGAGCCTTTATCGAATTCATTTGAACTAGCATTGAAGTTTGGCTGCTGTAACGAATTGTGTGATTCATTCAATTAATTTGTATACAACAGCTTTTGAATACCTTATTCGAAACCTATTCGAATGGCCTTTGAATATTCCTTTCGAAACCATTTGAACATATTTCTTTTGGACATACCTTAGTTTTCTTCACTTTTCTCAACATGTTTGTTGTAATGTTTCCGTATGAAAGATCTAGATGATGAATTTGGTTCCATTTCTAGCACTACTGTTCTAACGTTAAAGTTAACGCTGCAGTCGTACGCGTACGAGTGGTTCTGAAATCTTTGAATTTCAATTAGGTATTTTAACTAATTGAAACTGCATTTACAATGTCCCCGAAGATTTCTAATGGATTAGTCCGCCATAAACACGGAAATGAGCTATTATTTGCAAGTAGTTATAAGCTTATTTTCGGATGTATTCGAAGGTTTCGAATGGTATCGTTCGGATAAAACCAATTCGAGCTTACAGGAGTGATCAGCCTCCTTGAATCGAATTAATCGAATGGATTTGATTTCAATTAAAGTGTTTCGAATCCATTTAAAATTATATTTGTTTCATTTGAAGCAGAATTTGTGGTTTTCAAATGAATTCGTCTGCACCCTTATTCGACTCGAGTTAACACTCGCACGCAGCCTTAATTGTACAATGTCTTTTGGCTGCCCGAGTGCGAAAATTGATACGAGGAGGGGTGGGGATCCGCTCTTTGATCGCCGCCACAGATTAACGATTACACAGATGGGACAATTGAAGCCAATCCTATGGAGCAAATGGAAACAGGTCACGTGACTGCGACTCATGCGCCAGCTTACAGTGGGACCACGCCAGCAGCTGTATAGTTCTCTGAACGTAAACAACATTCTTGTTGAGCAATGTTCATGAAAAATATTAACATTTTTAAGCTTTAGAGAATAATTAATCGATAGAAAACTGTTACTGGATTAATCTTGATTTTCTAACACCGGTTTACAATTTGACAAAGTACATTAAATGAATCATTTTTTAATAAACGTCTATGTTACTTTGCAGATCAAGTTTAATAGCTTGTAAACAAAGATTAGCTTGTTATAATTAATTTCTTATAATATACCCAGAAAATTTTTATTTGAAGAAGAGGAGATGATTCCATTGCTGAAATTGAGTTATTTTTATTAGATCAATTAAAAAAATGCAGTGTTTTTTTTAATAATTTACAATATACAAAGAGGATAAATTTGCTGAGTAAAATAAAAACAAATATAAATTAATGAAAACAGATATTAGTAACAAGTTCATGTTCAACATGAGCTAGTTTTTTCAATTTTTCCTCCTTGTTTCTCTTTAATTTTAATGTTATTTTCGTTGAACCATTTCACAGTTGAGAAATGTTTGATTTCAGCAAATATGTTTAAATTCAAAGTAAATTTCTCATGATAACCTTTAAACCAATCGAATGAGTAGTAATGAATATAATAATCAATTCCAAGTGTAGAATATTTAACAAAAAATTTTTAGTGACATCTTCAGATATTTTGAGCGTGTCGACCCATTTCTCAGATGGTACAGTGAGTGAATTAATTAATCCAGAATTTCTATCGTATTCTTTCCAAAGCAAAAAAGTTTGGTTGAAATTAGTGATTTCTTTACTTTGATGTTGAAGCATAGGTTTACAATTTTCACGTGTTACGATGTTGAGTGCGTTACTCGGAAACTACTCGATGGAATTCGATCAAATTTTAACGGTATACACAGTTTTATGTACCCTATTATTCCCCCGAATTTCATCATCTTAGATGTTATAGAACCTGAGTTATTGATATGCTGGTCTTGGTGGCGGCATTTTTATTTCTGTTCATATCTCAGTTAGCGTTCAAATTCGGACACATGTTCATAGGGACAAAATGCATCACTATACCATGATCTATTATGTGTATCATTATCTACCATTTGTTTTTCGTCACCCCTGTATACACTTATTGAAGACATCAAAATAGATCAGTCTGACAAAAGTCATTTGATAAACACATCATATTGCAAACAGCCATAAATATGCCTTCAGGATCTGAAACTCCAATTTCAAAATTTAGCATTATTTCAGCTAGAATATGTGATGATATATGTTTAGATGGTAAAACTTTAGTGCCATCAAGGAATAGAAAGCGACCCCCATAGCTGCTCCACAATCATACGACTTTGCATTGACTGTTTTGTTCCATTTCATGCAAAATGGTATTTATCTTTATTTATATTATTTTTTATTAGTAATAAATGTAGTGTGTTAGTATATGTTCAAAACACTAGTCAAAATTTAAAGGAAAAAATTTTTTAAATATATTTTGCCATTATTTCATCAATGGTCGGGTCGCAACATTTTGCTCTCAAAAGCGACGTTATAATGATTAATTAATTAACGATGGTTTTCTTGATTCATTTAGACATAATTGAACATGGATACATGCGTTTTTAAGTAAATTAAAAAAAAAGAACATTTCAGGCGTCAAAGATTTAATGTTGAACATGTGTAGAAAATTGAATAGATATCAAACAGGTATTTGACTTTAAAATTAATTTTTTAAAATTACAACTTACAATTTGGCGCTTTAAATTTTTCACTTTTCTTTATTTTTACCTTTTAATCTACAGCAAAAAATTAATTCCTTACAAAAACAATGACTTATTTCTGAAACTTATTTTAAATAGATCAAAATATCTTCCAAACGAATAAAGAAAGGATAAAAAATTAACAAAACTACCCTTTTAAAAATTTTTCTTAGATAAAAAAATTTTAAAAGTCCAGGAAAAAATGTTTAAGAGCCCAATTCAAGACGTTTTGCATTAATCTGCTATGGCATTTTAGTCTGCGGTCTCACTGTACCGCAATAGCGCTACAATCGTTTTGATGAGTCATCCTGTTTCCCTTCGCTTAGCATTGATTGTCCCATCTGTGTAATCGTTAATCTGTGTCGCCGCTGTGCGTCCCTAAACACGGCCGCCGGTGCGCGATTCACACATGGCACCCGTGCTGGCGGTGGCCCTGGATAAATCTGTGTATAATTTCTCACATTTGTAATTCATTTTAAATAATGAAATTTCACCTCTGATTTGGCCTCTATCTGGCAGACGAGCTCGGCTTATACATTATATCATAGGCTATAAGACGAGCTCGGCTTCTCTTCTTTCACAAAACGTGTATTCCCACGCTTTCGAGCGCCGTCAATAGTTCTGGAATGGCATGTCCGAAGTTGAATGGAATTGCTTTCTTCATATTCCCATAGAAGTTTCGCTAGCTCGTCAAACGAAAAGAATCTATTTCCTACGATTTAAAACAGGCGGCTGTAGACGCATAGCGACGATCAAAAGGCGGGCAGCATCACCATCCCTCCTCGTTTCTATTTCACACACGGACGGTAAAAAGACTTTGTACAATTCATGGAATGAGTTACGTATTTCGTGAATTGTCTGATTCCACTATCTGCGCGTAAATCGTTTAAATATACGCGAAATCGTTTGAACGATTCTCGCTTGCCAAAACGGCGTTTCGCTCATCACTGATCATCCGCTGCGCGAAGCGCATGCTCTGTCCTTGATCGCGTCACTTCCCTTTTTCGACCATGTGAACGCCGACAAGTCACGGTGCCGTGACCGTATCCTCAGCGTATTTATAAAGCACAAACTTTCTGCATTGTTGGTCATGAGATAATGGGCGAGGTCAAAAATGCAAACACCGAGTTGCGTTGGCGAAGCAATCATTATTGCGCGATTGTTAACGTATTGCTGATTATCGTAGCAACAATGATTTTCTTCACTAACTCAACTCGGTGGCAGCATTTTTGACCTCGCCCATTGACGGTCCGTCCATAAAGTCGGTGAACTGCCTGTTGATACCACTGTTGATACCTATTGTTGCACAAACTTTGCCTTGTTTTGTGGGTCATGAGATACTTCTTATTAGTATGCCTTACCATCATCATGGATATCGATTTATTATCGATAATTATTATATTTTTCGAAATCTCAGCTAAACAGTGACCTCTTCATGATTTGAAGATCAAATTTTATAAAACTGTAGATTTGTATAAGAAACAAACCCACAAAGCCACGCACAAACAAACACTCTTCTTTATATATATAGATAGAAGATTGGTCAATCAGAAGTCGATAGAGTTTTTAAACTACTTACAATGTTTAACATTTGATTTTCTAAGGACTCATGTGGTAGAGAGAACAAAGGTGAATGGTGGCCTGTGAATTTCTTCCATGCCCCATGGAAGTCATACGTCATAATATTAATTATATGTAGATATCTGTAAAAAGTAAATGAAAACAATATAAAGAAAAAATTATCCATAAAAATTTAGAGCATATAAATGAAGAGAAGATTCATTACTTTGAAATTTTTGGAATGTCATATGCAGAATCCATAATCGATTTTTCAGTTGAAACCGTAGCAGTTAATATGAAACCATATTTGTCAAATTTCTTCCTCATTTCCTATAAAGCAAATTTATACACATAACATGAAATGTACATGAGAGCAACTTGAAGAGAATCAATTAATTTAAGCATTGTGACACCATAATTTTAACTGTAGTTCAGGACAGGTTAACCTTGCAATGAAGGAACAAGTAAGTTGCGAGATAATTGTATCAATGCGCGGAATCAATAAGGAAGAGGTAATAAGGTTTTTCGTAGGGTAGATTAAGTGACTTGAATAGTAATGGCATGGAAACCAACATGGTAGCCATGATAAGACATGGTTCCGAAAGGTTGGTTGGTTGGTTGGTTGGTTGATTAGAATTTTTGGCGTCGACTACTGAGGTCATTTTGCGCCTTTTACACAAGTTATATCTGTACGCAGCCCAGGACAAACACAAACATCCATGCATTCGAACCCACGACCAGATAGACTCGAGAACTAGAAAGCCTACGCCCTAGCCCTCTCGGCCGCCTGGCCAGCCAGTTCCGAAAGGTGTCGATGCATTATATTAAATAAAAAGTATGAAAAGACCTGAAAGGTGATGTATTAAGTTTGTAAAATATGCAGAGTACATAATTTTATCTCTATAATTATATTTAAAACAACGCTAGGAAGTAAATTTCAGTCGCGCACTCACATGGCCTTCTCGCTGCCTGTATTTGTTCCTTCATTGCAAGGTTAACCCCCAGTCGCGAACTATAGTCAAATCCACAGACATGTTTATGAATATAAAGGTTTTATAGAAATTTCTTAAAATAGAAGAAATTTTAGAGATACGTGTTTTTGTGCGAGCTGTACATTATGTAATGCGTCTGAAAAGGTCACATCTCCGCCATTCATTCCTTTGGTTGGGACCCCTGTATAATGCTTCCATAACTCTGATCTGAGTTTCAATAAACAGAATGAAATAAAACTTAAGTGAGCCGTATGGAAAATTTTAGATTTTAAAGAGCAGTAGTAAATTCAGGGTCGGGACACATTAATAGACCATGCTAGTATCCGAAATATCCACCTTTGGCGGCAAGCAAAGCGGCTAGTCAATAAGTCCTCGGAAGGTAGTTGCAGGTAACTGGGACCATTCAGTCAGTGCGATCAGTGCATCCCGTAATTCCATCACCGTGGTGGAGGGTCCAGCTTGCGGACAAGGCGATCGAGATGGTCCCACAAATGTTCAATGGGGTTGAGGTCCGGGGAGTTTGGTGGCCATGGGAGTAGCTTGAATTCATACTCATGCTCCTCGAACCAGTCGTGGACTTTTCCACATTTGGTAGTATGGCAGGGAGCATTGTCCTGTTGAAAGTTGCCATCACCCTGAGGAAACACCGTCGACATGAAGGGGTGTACGTGGTCTGCGACGATCGTCAGGTAACGAGCAGCATTCAGTGTACCCTCCAGCGGTATCAGTGGACTCAGACTATACCACGAAAACATCCCCCAAACAGTCACACCTCCCCCACCAGCCTGTCGTCTGCGAACGATGATGTCGGGATGCCTGTTCTCAGATGCTTCCTGGCGAATTCTCCATCGTCCGTCCACTCTGTTCACTAGAAACCGCGACTCGTCAGAGAAAGTCCAATGGCGATAGTCCATTGCGAATTGGAGGCGTTTTCGGCGATGCGCAGGCGTCAACATGGGTGCTGTTACCATACGCCTGCTCCGGAGCCCCAACCTCAAGAAGGATCGTTGCACTATCTTGGTGCTGACACGCCTAGTGGCCCCACTGTTCATTTGCTGTGTCAGTTGCTCAACAGTGGCACGCCGATTGGACTTTGCTAACTACTCGCCGATTGGTCTCTGCTAAAAGGACGTTAATACCAAACAAACCAAAGCAAACCAAACCAAACCAAACCAAACCGAACCAGATTGGCGTCAAGGACGTGTCATCTTAGTTAAACATCTACACAGGTCGTTTCATCTTCTTTTCTTCTTTCCTCCGAGGGTCGACCACTGCGTTGTCCATGGTGGTTGGTTGGTTTGTTTGGTATTAATGTCCTTTTCAACTGCCATGGTCATTTCAGGACGGCGTTATAGAGGCCGCAAATTTTGCCTCGCAAGGGTTCTTTAACGTGCAGCCGGCAACGAGTACACGGGACCAATGGCTTTACTTCCCTTCCGAAGGAAGTGCGTGATCTCAGGATTTTCCCCCTGAAAAAATCCTCGTCGTCCTCGGCCGGGGTCGAACCCGCGTCCTCGGGCTGTCCATGGTGGAAGGTAATGCCGTCAAGTTGGTACTCTCAGTAGACTCTTGAAACTGTGGACCGTGGGATGTTGAATTCTTGGGCCACCACCGATATTGAATGACCCATATGTCGTGCTCCACATTCGAACTCGGATAGCTCTCGTCGTGTAGCCATTGTCACACTGAACACTAAACCTACTGACACTGATTTGCATATTTATACTGTTTGCACAAGATGCTACTGACACTTGAAAAATAGTCCACTGCCATCCCATGACTTTTGGCGTGTGAGGGCAATAGTCCACAACCAGGGTCACCAAATAGAACACGATCGTTGTGGAGAAAGGAGTTTTCTTCGTAAACTTTCTCCTCCAAATCGTTACCATAGATCATAATCACTTTTTTATATATTCTGCCGTCTGTTTTCAGTGTTTTTAGCTGTAGGCGCGTGATAATAATGTTCAAACGCGTTGGCATATTAAAAACTCTAACATACTGTTTATGCCAAAAGTTATTGTCCATTTTATTGTCCATTTTATTATATTGTCCTTTTTAGCAATACTGAACAGCATATATGTGATGAAGATCTTTTATTTTTTTCGTAAAAGAGGACCAAAATCCTTATATTCTCAAGTAACATTAAAATTACTTTTATGATTTTATGGAACCATATTGATGTTTTAAGAAGTTACATCTTAAGAATTCTCGAGCAAATAAGAATTTCATCAGTTTTCTAATGAGCTTATAATATGCTAAATACGAGAAATATTCTAAACGTTTTAGCCAGGAACGCTGCACACATCTTACAAGGACTATTCTCTTAGCATTTTTGGAAGTACATGTACTCTCCCTCGGCTTCTACAGTATACAAAGTTTCATCCTATAGAATCAATCAGACATTCATTTTTTCCAGTCCTGAGCAGTGATTTTCAAAATGTAGTTGTTGTATGCTGCTAGGACGTCATCGTCACTGTCGAAATGGAACCCCCTGACTTTCCTCTTGACTGGGGGGAAAATGAAGTCGCAAGGTACCATGTCTGAAAAACAGGGGAATGCGTCAACATATTGACCCTATTTCCACAGAAAAATTCAGTTATCTTAACGGCGGCATGTGCTGGGGCGTTGTCATGATCCCACAATAAACCTCTTGTTCCGGTATCCGGACGCGTGTCCTTCCTTTTTCTAGGACTTGTGGCACGCAGGATAACACATACCACTCTGCTATAATCATCTTTTTGTTTTCAAGCACAACAGTGCAAACATAGCCAATGGAACAGAAGAAAGTTGCCACCGTCACCTTCCCAATATTCCGAGAATGTCTGCATTTCTGTGGTGATCCTTGCCCTTTGGGGAGCCACTGTTTAGATTGTTCCTTAATTTCGGAGTCGTAATGATAGAGCCATGTTTCGTCACCTGTGCATATGTTACACATCCTGATGCCCCGTTGTTGAACCTTTCGATCATTTCTAGGCACCATTGCACTTGGGCTGCTTTCTGGTCTTGGGTCAACAAACGAGGACCAATCGTGGTGAAACCTGCCTGAGTTGCAGGTGGTCATGCAAGACTATTGTAACCACTGATGATTCGATGTCCAGAACTGCCTCAATCCGGGAATAGGCTACCCAACTGCCTCATTCGCGGTCATATCCGACACAGCACAGATGTTTTCCGGCGGAACTGCGTCGGCTAATCGTCCACTGTGAGATTCGTCTTTAACGGCCGTATTCACGACCTAGTAGCAAACCGCGTCTCAAACTGCGTCGCTGAAAACTGCGTATCAAGTGATACTAGGTTCAGATTTTTTGCTGCTATTCACCATTTCTATCTGAGACCGGTTTACAGCTACTCACTTTTGAGACGGACTTTTTTGTAACAACATCTACTATTGACTCTATAGAGTCACATGACCTCGCTGGCCGGAAGGAAAAAAAATCTCAGTATTGAATTGCTTAGTCTGCAGTACTACATGTGCACGTTTCGTATTATTTTGGAACGGAAACGTTAGAATGTTTTGCTTTTCTACACCACTGATATAACTATAATTTCCTTTTGTAATCAGAGGAGAAAGCAAACACCTTATTTCCTGTGGATAATTACTTAAGGTACTTACGAGAGTGAGAGAGACACAAACACTTTCCACATCATGATCAATAATAATAATAATAATAATAATAAAAAGATCAAATGTGGAAAGTGTTTGTGTCTCTCTCACTCTCGTAAGTACCTTCCTTTTGTATTTAATGAACGAAACCTCATCTACGAAAGTTCAGTCGATTTGGCGCTATAAAGCGAACGAGAACAAATGGCGGTTCGATGTGGCGGATGTGGCCAAACAGCAACTTCTGCGCATGCGCCGCTTCTGATACTAGTCTTGCCACCTACTTTCCTCCGTCTGAGATTTGCGACGAAGTTGACTGCGTAGTTTATGTCGTCGTGAATGCCGTTTTTTTGCTGCTACTCACTTTTGATACTGCGACGCGGTTTGCTATTAGGTCGTGAATACGGCCGTAAGAGACCGTCTTCCCTTCTTAAAATCACGATACCAGATGAAGCTCAGCTTTATTCGGAGCTCTGCTAGGAAATGTCTGTTGTAAAGTTTCAAAAAAATCCGACATTTGTAAGCCTTCGGAATAATCATAAAAATTCATTGCACGCCATGCCTGCTGATTCAGTTCCATTTTGTTTTACGTCTCGAGCTTTAGAATTGTGCCACGCGAAAAACATGCAAAATGGCACGCTCAAATCTTGAAGTACTTGGAGAAAGTAAAACAAATTTGGTGAGATGCGTGCAGCGTTCCTGGCTAAAAAATTTTAGAGTGTCCTTCGTATGTAAAGATTTGATAAAACTTTCTTACCTTTAATAAGAGGACGAGATTTCTTTTGTCTTCTGGTCTCCCACCTCTGTTGGCTGGATATAGCCAGTCTAGACTTATACCACTGAAGTGGTGCCGTCTGAGACGGTTTATGATGTCGTTTACAAATTCAGTTCGTGTACGAGCACTAGCTGCCATTTTAGAAAATTCAACAGATCCTTCATTCCAACCGCCAATAGCAAGAAGGGTTTTCAGGGCAGGATTCCTGAGACGCAGATTGTTGAATTTTTCATATAAACGGTCTCTGTTCCCTGTAGGACAAAATTTATTTATGTTTTGCATATTTCATTTTGGTTTGCATTTCTTAAATAAACACAGTATACTTTTTAATTAACTTCAAGTTAATTCAAGTTCTTCCAAGTTTATGGGTAAAGAGATCTAATTGAAAAATTATCCTAAGTTTATGATAGATATTCAAACCAACTCCGCCACTTTTAAACTGTCCCTCAATTTCTTAGCTAGCTTTTTTCATTACTTAGTTAGAGATTAAAGATGATTTTTTTTCTAATTAATGACCTTTTACGTTACTTTATTGAGAATGAGGTTTCTGCTTTAATTCTGTCATCGAGACAAAAGGAATCATTTGTACCAATTGAATCGTTAAAAATATTAAAAAATACAAGGTATCTCAATAAAAAGGTATACTCTGTACACACTTTAACATTTGAACTTGCTGCAGGAATCCGCCAAAGAAGATGTTTAAAGAAGACTAATTTTACTTCCAGCCTACCCATTGCTATCGTGATTTAAGAGCCCATCTTAATAAAAATCTGCCAAACAGATGGATCGATCGAGACTTAGCACTGAATACCCCTCTCGTTCACCAGACTTCAGGCCAGTAGACTTATAGAAATGTTTAAATTCATTGAAGGGTCTCGATCGAACTCTTCAAGATCTACGAAACAATAGAACACTAGGGGTTGATGTACTCTTGGCAGGTGATTTTCATCTAACACTACTCTGTTTTCAAAAATACAATGTCCGATGAACTTAAAGCTAGTATGAGATTCTAGCAGATATACCCGACGTTGCTCGGGCTCTTTTTGGATGAAATTTTGCAATTTCTGAATGTGAATATACAGAAAAAATGAACATTATTATCCACCTTTTTTCTCCAGCATGTGTCAAACTCATTCAACATTCCATAACGAGCGAAGTCGTGTAGAACTGCTAAAGGGCGGTAGTTGGAGAGCCATCCATTGGGAGGATTTTAAAAATTCTTTTCGATTCTTCAATAAGAATTTTTACTATATTAATTCAAGCTTTTTTTCATATGTTCATTTTTTTTGTATATTCACATTCAGATATTGCAAAATTTCATCAAAAAAGAGCCCGAGCAAGGCTGGGTATATCAGCTACTTTACAGATAAAATGAACACAGGAAAAAAAGCTTGAATTAATATAGTAAAAATTCATATTGAAGAATCGAAAAGAATTTTTTTAAAATGCTCTCAATGGATGGCCTCGGCCCTTAAGCAGTTCTACTCGACTTCGCTCGCTTTGGAATGTTGCCTATAGCGGAGTAAATTTGACGCAGTGCCGGAGGAAAAAGGTGGAGAATAATGTTCACTTTTTCTCTATATTCACATTCAGAAACTGCAAAATTTTATCAAAACAGAGTCCGATGTATATCAGCAGTTCATAATAAATCGAAAAATAGTCATAGATACTATAAATATACTTTAAATCAAAGAACAAAATCCATATTTTATGACCAATATAAAAACTAAACTTTCAACATGCGAGTTTATATGTTAATTTATGAAAACCAAAAAAAAAAAAAATCCGGTAAAATCCGGAAAACATAAAATATCGGAAAATTGGATCCAAATAAAGAATAAACTAAGCAGACAGTTGATCTCGTTAATTGCTATCACCGTATAGACCTACTTTTACTCGCGAAATACTGGAAAAACTGCGAGAAATCGCATATTTTTACAGGGAGCCATAGAGGGGCAAAGCGGTAAAATATGAAAAAAAGCACAAGTTAGTTTTTTACAACTTAAGTGAAATATTCTTAGGCCTACTTTGGGATATTTTTGGATTTCTACCCTCCTTAAAATCGATTTTCAAAAACCAACGAATGCTCCTTTTTTATTTAAGTTTTTTTCATCCTAGTGCGCAATTTTGAAGCTCTCTGCATTTCCGCATTGGAGTTAGGCGGCAAAAACACAATATGGGGGGGGGGGGGGTCAATCGTTGGGCCCCCCTGGCCCCCTTCACAAAGCGAAATTCGAAAAAAAATAGAAATTGGTCATTTGGAAATATCCCCGAGAAGCTTCTCTCCGAGTTTCGTTGCTTATCTTTATTCCCTGCGAAGTTGCATCAAAATAACAGAAAATTTTGTGAAACACCCCCGAAAATAGATTTTTTTCAGTTTTCACTCCCTTACAATTCGAATATCTAAAATCGGGGAAACTACTTTTTTGGCACAGTACCTATAAACCGTCCTGCGAAATTTCGAAGATCTGCGTTCATTGGGGGCGGAGCTAGGCGATCGTACATGCAACTCCTTTCTGCCCCCCTGGGAGGGCAAGAGGTCCGAATTTCGAAAAAACCCGTCTTAGCACGCCCCTACGCTATCCTTCCTATGATCCCACCGAGTTTCGAGTCGGTAGCCCCAGTAGATTTTGCTTTGCGTTGATGAGTCAGTCAACCAGCTTCTTTATACACAGAGTGAGTCTGAAACCCTGTCACAAACTTCGCATGCGTACTTCTCATAGCGAAATAAGAAACAAATGTCCTATCAACATGGCTTTGAAACTCAACCATTAACGAGAAAAATGGCGCCCAAATGTGGATACCCCGTTGAGGTTTGTTTTACAGATATTTTTCCAAATGAAGTCCATGTACTTCAACACAGGCGTGCAGACGTCTGAAACGAACGGCGAATACGTTCTAACACTCCTGTGCGGTTCCTAATGGCATCAAATTCGGCGACAGAGCGGTCCCATAGCTCATTCGCATCCTGGACGGGTGATCGAGAATGCATACACGTTATTTTTAACATGCCCCCACAGATAGAAATCAAGACAATTGAGGTCGGGAGATCGAGGAGGCCTTACCAACGGAAGCACTCGGAACCAATATCGACAATTTCCGTGACCCGCTCGTCAGCCAACCTCACAAGGGCACCCACATTTGGACACCACATTTTTCTCGTTAACGGTTGAGTTTCAGACCCATGTTAATAGGACATTTGTTTCTTATTTGGTCATGGGGAGTACGCATGCGTAGTTTGTGACAGAGTTTCAGACTCACCCTGAAATGAGTAGATCGCTCATGAACTGCTTTCAGCGCCACCAACGCGTCCACATTTGAAAGCCTGTCGGCAATTGGTTGGCAAAAAATGGCCTTCGTCGTATGTTTACGTTTGAAGTTTGCGTAGACAAACACAGTAAAACTCAATGGCGATTTTTTGTCCAGCTTTAAATTGTAGTAATAGATATATTAAAGGTTCACCACTGACCTTTCACAGGTGTGTTTTTATCTTTCTGAGTCTTAAAATGTTTTTCTCATGTAAAAATCCTAGTCATTTTTTATATCGTGGTTGGTTGATACATAAAAGATGTCGATATTCAACCATGTTACCGTCGTTTCAGTGATATCAGAATGATTGTTTAGAGATATTTATGAAATTATAAACCGCATTTATTAATATGCTTCTAAATTTGGGAGAGGTCGCTTAAGAAATTTCAGACTACAAGCATGATGCTGGTGGGGCGGGGGTGCTTTCTCAGCTGGCGACAAAGCGGATATACAGGGTGGTCCATAAGTCTGTCCCCCCCTTTTATTTTTTGAACCGAAGCAGATATGTCAATTTTGATGAATCCAATGAATAGGAAGTTGTGGGTGGCCTATCCCATGGTGCACTTTTCATCATCCCAAGTAAGCAAATTAGGACACATTCAAAATTTAACTCAAAAACCGTAAGGGATAGAGAAAAAAACCCAATTGCAAACTTGTTCAGCATAAAAAAACAAACAAAACAAAAAAAATCATCCAAATTGGACCAACCAATCACCCACAATCAGAAGATCATGTTGACCATTTCCGGAACATTGTAGCTTGCCATCCTGGAATTGTTCTGTCTTCTGTGTGCTGAAACATGCCTTTTATTTGCTTTTCCGCATGAAAGTGAATGCGAGTATGGTAATTTATGTTAATTTTTTGATTTGCATGCTTTACATGGCGGAAATATCAACATTCAGTTTTCCTTGTGCAGTGTGACTGTTTGTAAGCTACAAACAGTCACCGCGTGATTGTGGGTGATTGGTTGGTCCGATTTGGATGATTTTTTTTTTGTTTTGTTTGTTTTTTTTTATGCTGAACAAGTTTGCAATTGGGTTTTTTTCTCTATCCCTTACGGTTTTTGAGATAAATTTTGAATGTGTCCTAATTTGCATATTTAGGATGATGAAAAGTGCACCATGGGATAGGTCACCCACAACTTCCTATTCATTGGATTCATCAAAATTGACATATCTGCTTCGGTTCAAAAAATAAAAGGGGGGACAGACTTGTATACTAATGGCGCTTTGGCTGGCGATGTTGTTCTGCCAACCACAGTAATGGCGCCTACACTAACAATAGAGTTTAGTTCCACTTTTCGTCGCCTTCAAATTTCCCCAAAGATGGCGGCCACATAAGCGATCTACTCATTTCATATCGTTGGGTGAATATAAAGATTGCTAAGGTGCGGGAAAAAAGTTTAGAGACAAAAGGTTTCACATTTTTCTTGAAAACTACTGCACAATAATTTAATGATGTGCGAAAAAATGTTGACAAAAAATTATTTGCATTTTAAAGAAAACCAATTAAAATTTATTTAACCGATAAATGCATGGACAAAAATTTAGAGACGATACAAAAAAAAAATAGAACATAACCATTTTCAAGAAAGGGAAGAAGCAAAAATTGCAAAGCGAAGATTTGCTAACTACAAATCAGTAACTTAAATTGTCAGTGAATTCTTTGCAATGAGACGTGGTACACAACTGTCACACACTGGAATTACAAAAATATGGATGTTGAAGAGCAATGGTCTTTCCCTGCAACAAATTTCTAAGCAAATTGAACGTAGTAAACGTTCTTCAGAAACGTTCAGATTACAAACCAAAGCCACGTTGTGGAAGACGAAAGACAACATGATCGACATATTGATCGATTTGCGTTCACCCAAACACTTTAAGCATCACAAATTAAGACCCAAATAATAGCCACAGTATCCACAAGGATTATCCGACGACGAATTGCCGAAAATTCTATTTTCTGCTATCGGAAAATGTCCAAGAAACCTCCGCTATCTCCGTCAGGTTGGCATTTCCGCAAACCGTAATAGATTTCGGTTAAAAATGGGACAATGTCATTTTTACCTATGAGAAAAATTTCACGCTTGATGGCCCAGACGTTTGGCAATATTACTAGCATGATCTCAGAAAAGGACCACGTTTTTTTTACAGTTGACAGCAAGGTGGTGGATCTGCCATGTTGTGGGCCGGATTTGCAGCTTTTGGCTTGACCAAACTCGTATTTATGATAGGATGTCAAAAATCACAACGTTATTAATTCACAAATCACAAATTCATTTTTTTGTATCGTCTCTAAACTTTTGTCCATGCATTTATCTGCTAAATAAACTTTATTTGGTTCTCTTTAAAAAGCAAATAATTTTTTGTCAAACTTTTTTGGCACATCATTAAATTATTGTCAAAATAATATTATACTAAAAAAGTCAATAAACATGCACTAGTTTTTAAGAAAAATGTAAAACCTTAACCGTCTCTAAACTTTTGTCCCGCACCTTATCTTTGTGGACATGTCTGCAGGGCATTTTCCCCAATAAATTTTAGCCATTAGCTGATTGGCTAATGAAAAAGTATCGGTTAATTCAATTACCGAACTGATCAGCTTTTCAATCAACTTTAGTAATCTTGTGCAGGTATGAAATTATTAATATTTGGACTATCAATTCTTCTGAAGCTCGTGAAGGCGATCAAGCACGAAGACAGATGAATACAAACGCTCGTGAGAGGCTCCAGTTAAGTGAAGAATTGAAAGCCAGTGCTTTTAAATATTTCCCAAAAATAGCTGAATGAACGTGTCTTTCTTTTCCCAAAAATGAAGCGTAAAAGCCACTTACAGCACTTAAATGGTAGTGCAGCGGTGCCCAACCTTTTTTTATCCGAGGGCCGCATCGTACTCAAATAAATTTCGCGGGCCAGAACACAAGCAAAACAAATATTTAAAATTGTTGCATTTTATTAATGAGAAATCTGTATCTGTTTTTTAGAATATAAAGGCGGGCCACATGAGTGAGCTTCACGGGCCGGATTTGGCCGCGGGCCGTAGGTTGGGCACCGCTGATTTAGTGCATCATAGCACTCATTTATTCTCTTTTAATAATGTTTGTATATAAGAAGGAAATAAAATATATATAGATATCCTCGGTGACTCAGTGGTTGCGTGATCGCCTCTGATGCCCGAGTACGCGGGTTCGATTCCGCTCGAGGACGACGAGGATTTTTCAGGGATAAAATCCTGAGATCACGCACTTTCTTCGGAAGGCAAGTAGAGCCGTTGGTCTCGTGTAGTCGTTTGCCGGCTGCACGTTAAAGAACCCTTGCGAAGCAAAATTTGAGGCCCCTATAACGCCGTCCTCTTAAAACCATCGTAGTTGAAAGGGACGTTAATACCAAACAAACCAAACCAAAGCTATATAAGAAAAATTAGGCTGATTCCTCCTGGGTAATCTGGGGAATTGGATAGATAATGCACTGTCCAATGGCATGATAGGTGTTAATAATCTGTTGTCCCATGCCAGTAGATCATTTTGACAAATTATCCAACGGGGTAGGATGTATTTATATATCCAGTGACAAGCCGTGCCTGATGCTGCTTTACTTCAGAGTTGTGTGTTCAGTGAAAGCCATGTCCTCCCCTTGGTGAGCTTTAAGATCGCTGGCATTAATCTAGACACTCCAACCTGCTTTTCGCAAGGTCAACTTTACGTAGAATGTTCAAGATTTAGAACCAGATAAAATGAAAGCTATATTCAAACATGTTTTTTTTTTTCATTGTTATTCCCTTATTTCGTTAGGCCGTTTCTATCCGCACTCATCTAAATTAATTTTTAAAGAATTGCTTGCCTCAACATTTAATATTAAACATGCTCGGAAATATGTATACTAAACGTGAAAAATGTACCCAAGTTGACATGTGAATTATAATGATGGTTATTCGTCAAAAAAATTGTCGTTCATTTTAATTAAGAAGACCAAATTTCTCACGTCGAAATTCGAGACGGGCAGCAGGATTGAGGGTCAAAAATTTTTTGTGATGGATCAACTATTTATGATCAACTTGGTGCTAACTTGCCAATCTAAAAATTCACCAATTTATCTGTAAAAAAATTCGGAACAAAAAGGTGAAAATCCGAAATATCTGATCGCCTTAAATTTAATACTACGGAATCTACAGAGATTTATTGATTAATGATAATAATAAAATAAAAAATGGCTCCACTGATGCTGGAATCGCACAAAAAATGAGCCTTAATTATTCACAATCATTTATTAAAAATAACGATTAACCGTTAGCCCAATAAGTCTAATACCCTGTTTACACTACAAATCTTGATCATGATCAATTCGCTGACCATGATAAGAAATGTAATGTGGACAGAACGTGATTGAGTGAAACCTGATCTTAATGTTCGGAACGTGTGTAATTTCACACATGTTCCTATAACCTGATCAAACAACACCCCCTGTCTTCTAGGTGGTGATCAAATCCTTACACACTTTCAAAGCCAATCAACTCCCAGAATCCAATACGTTCGCTAAGGTTTTTCTAATGGCGGAAAAACGCCGCTTCGCTAAATATTTAAGAGCTATACGAATTAATTGCACCCTCATGCCATGAATAATTAACACAGAAGGAACTCTATTTGTCCAAAAACATCGGTTATGAACCGAAACAAGAAAGAAACCAAGTTATTTTTATAATCAGAGAAGATTAGGTTGGCGGTAACGTGCCTATAACTCAAAACTCCACTGATGCCATCTAGGGGCAAAAATTGTAACTCTGATCGTGATTAAGATTTTGCAGTGTGAACGCACGAATTTGTCGATAAAGCTTGAACATGATTAACGTTGAACGTGTGTAAACTGATCATGATCAAGAACTATAGTGTGAACAAGGTATTACCCCGTTTTTCTCTACATGCAATCATGATCTTATTAATAAATATCAGGTCGTTGCATATCAAATGTCGGATTTCCAGGTGGGTTCCGCGCTTCAGCACGGTTTCCACGTTTAGTAGCAAGTACCCATAAAAAAGTGGTACATTCCCAGAGATAAACCTATCAATGACCAGCTACCTGAAATTTGCATGTCTGCGATGATATTTAATAGCGTTTGAACCCAAGCGAAAACAGTCAAGACTTCATACGAAATACGTGTGATAATGCATTACGAGTTCAGGTTGAATCACGGTTGAATCACACTGCATCCAACGCCTCTCGAAACATCAATAAGCTATTCGGTGTAGGCACCATAAACGAACGTACTGTCCAACGTTGGTCCGAAAATTCCGGGCGGGAGTGACGGACCTGGCAAATGAGCCACACGGCAGAACGCCCAACGTGTTGAATGACGCTGAAGCTCATGGTTACAGTTTGGTGGAACACTCGTGGTGTAGTGCATTACAGCTTCCTGAAGCAGGGGGAGACGATCACCTACTGTCGTGAACTGCATCGTATGCACACAAAATGTGTCAGCAACAACCCGCACTTGTGCATCGCAAAGGCGTCCTTCTGCTACATGACAACGCGCGTCCGCACGTTGCACCATGCAGGCGCTACAGGCTCTAGGTTACGAGGTGCTTCCACACCCCACGTACTCGCCGGACCTCTCCTCTCCCCGTACTCTCCGGACCTCTCCCCTTTTCTAGAACCTGGACAATTTTCTCCGGAGGAAAACATTCCTAACTCAAGCAGACGTCGAAAACGCATTCCTGGAGTTTATTGAGTCCCGTGACCATGGATCTATCGGAGAGGGCTCGAGAAGCTGCCAAATCGTTGGCAACAATGTTTGGATTGCAATGAGGGTTATTTCGAATAGCACGTGTGAAGGTGTCTTTTCTAGAGGGCCATTAAAGATGACATCTGCAATCCTATATTTGACATGCAACGATCTGATATATACAGGGTGATTCAGAAAGGTAGGTCAAGAATGAAATACCACGTACAGAGATAATGCATCCTATAAACATGGGTCCGGAAATGCATCTTTACAGAGTTAATGCAACTTGTACGAGGTAAGAATGACATTACAGTACTGTAGGTGTTTGATAGACGTCGTAGGCAACCTGTGTCTCGAAGTCGTTGGTCTAGTGTTTGAAATGTCCGGCGATGTGGGTGATCACAGTCTAGAAAACGCTGTTGGTAAATCCTTTCCGCTTCAGTAGCATTACCCTGAGATGCATGTCCGCCAGCTCCGCATTAGTCAAGCGATCCGTTGTACGACAATGGGGTTACATGTTTCGTTTCCTCTCTTTTAAAAGAGAGAACACGAACAATTTAATGTTTAGATCCTAATTTAGATGGACCCTACCATTGCCGTCTGGGTAACGAACATCCATTCCTACCCCGTACAAGTTGCATTATCTCTGTAAGGATGTATTTCCGGACTCATGTTTATAGGAATAATATTGTTCCACACTACAAACTGTAAATGGTATTTCATTCTTGACCTACCTTTCTGAATCACCCTGTATAAGATTATGATTGCATGTAGAGAAAATGGGGTTAAGCTTATTGGGCTAACGGTAAATCATTATATATACATATATAATCTTCACTCATACTTGGACCATCAGTCCCAGGGAAGGGGTGAGGAAGCTCGTGAAGCCCATCATACGCGAAGACAAGATGAGTACAGATGCTCGTGAGAGGCTCCAGTTGTTTTATTTCAAATTTTCCACGACCAGGTCGAAAAGCAGCCCAAAACACATAATAACAAAAAAGATTTGATGTTGCTGCAATAGACAAACATTGTATAAAGCTAAATAAAAAAATCTGATGCAGTTCATAGTAAAGCTAAATTTTCTTTTTAAGTAAAATGTACCTGACAAGCTTTCTACAGACAAGATTAATGCAATAGCAAGAATTGATGTTCTCATTATTATTATTTCCCTGTAGAGAATTTTAGTTAATTTATAATTCTTGTTAATATAACATTATATGAAATTATACATACATTATATACAAAATATCTATTTATGCATAAGATTTGCAAATAAAATTAATTTTAAAAAATTAAATAACATATTAATTACTCTATATTTCATCGAATTTTTTTACTATTTATATTTCTCCAGCACTGAATGCGTAACTAATTCGACTACATACCTGTTTTCTTATTTATTAGTAAGCAACGACATTTGGGTTTCTTTTAAAAACTAAATTGCTCGCATGTTCTTTAATATAGGAAAGTCTCAATATTTTGCTTGTTTGTTTTTTCTAGATTAAACGTTTATAAGTGATTAATGGTTTTATGAGACGCTTCTCTTTCCAGGAAGGAAAGATAAATTAAATATTATATCTCGCAAACTGATATCTAGCAATTCTACTTTCATTAATTAAAATGGAAAAATGTTATAGAACTGATAATTTCATTCAGTTACTTTGCTATTCTTAATTTCCTCACCCGTTTAGGCATGTTAATATGAGATTATATTTCATGAAACTTTACATCACATTATTTTATCACTGCGTAGAACGCGAAGAATAAATGATGAAGTCGGTGCGTGATCAATGCATGTTTAAAAGATGACAGAGATTAATAAATTTTTCAAGATTTCTATCTTTAAGCAATTAATTCAAAGGTTTCCGTATATTCTGATGGTTAATACGCCAAAATACTATGTTTGCCTTCGACAGAAGCCGGCCAGGGCTAGAACGTAGGCTTTCTAGTTCTCGAGTCCACCTGGCCGTGGGTTCGAATCCCGCCGTGGGCATGAATGTTTGTGTTTGTTCCGGCTGCGTATAGATATAACTTGTGTAAAAGGCGCAAAATGACCTTAGTAGTCGACGCCAAAAATTCTAATAAACCAACCAACCTTCGACAAAATGAAAAGAATTGAAACTACGAACAATAAAAATCAAATCACTACTAATCCTTTTAAGGGACTTGTTACTTGGTTGATTTGTTAGTTTTTTGGATGCATTGACTTCAAGATCATTTGCACCTTTTCACATGACTATTTCTTTCAATGTCAGGACAAACACACATATTCACGCGTACGGCGAGTTTTATTAGGCGTGTTTTAAAACTCGAGGCAAGTGAGGCAGTGAGGTATTAAAACTGATGCAAATTGCAATTGTGACGTCATTTTCGACGCGACTTCCGGTAGGCGAAACCGATCTCAGAGCAAATTGCGTCTGTGTTTCGCCCGAAACAGCGAATACGCTGGGAACAACACCAATTACACTGACAACAGCCAACACTAATTACAGCCTCAATATCACATTTGCACCATATTCAAATTTTCCGAATCAAGTAATGGTAATAATAACTCTGACAGTGCACTCAAAACAAAAGCCATGTTGAACCCACAGAGTAAAGAAATAACATTTCTTTACTCTGTGGTTGAACCCAGAGACAAATGAAAGTAAGAGACTGGCAGTGCCCTATTCATTTTGCTGAGCGCTACTGGTGCCACCGGAAGTGCAGCGATCTCCATTATGGGAATGGCAGAAACGTAAGGTGGCGTATGTTCTCAATGTTATTTCAGCTGTTTTTGTAGATGACTTCAAGAGGTATTAGTAAGCGTAACCTGTTTTCTGATTTTTTTAAAAAAACTTCATTGCATTAACTAACGATAACGTATACTTTTAATGACTTTCAATAGCTGATTCAATGCCTTACGAATTTTTAAAAGAGCGCGTACAACTCGCAACTCCTATCGTTATTGTAATAATGGAGGCTTAGCCAGAGACAAGTGAAAGCATAGATGAAGAAAACTGAAGAATAAGAGTTTGGCTTCCAATTCTTACGCCTAATAAGATGTATCCACTTTATACGAAGAATGTCATCCTTTGGAAATCTATTGTGCAAATATTATACCTGGTTATACGAGCTTGGTGCTCATTTATTGAGTGACAGTTGTTTTTTTAATGCATTCATCACAATAAAAATGTTTATCACAATACTTATCTCTATTGAAATATCAATTAGATGTTTATACTTTAAAAAATTTAACAAGCTGTGTCACAAAATTATTTTAAGAAAATAAAAATAAATGTCATTTTAATTTTTGTTTATCTGACAATAATGGAATGTTGATAAAGTCAGAACATTTAAACTGGGAAGATATTTAAAAGTGTTTCTTACTATTGATAAACAAACCTAACATAATTTATCAAATTTTAGCTAATTGATTTTAAAATTTTAAATTAAAAGAAAATCTGGTAACCTAAAATAC
>JAHWFO010056006.1:174098-197360 GCA_023313115.1 Rhysida immarginata
ATATGTGGCCAGGCATTTATCTAGTTTTGTGGATCGAGGTTTGCCATACGCCCAACATGGTTTTCGCAAGCAAAGGTCAACTCTTTCGCCCAATATCTTGTACACCACCATGATCAGAGTAGGCAGGTGGATGTGATCTACCTGGATGTACAAAAAGCTTTCGACGCTGTTAATTTAAGGCACTTACTGTGCAAGTTGTCTTACGTGGGACTTAGTGACAATATGATGCATTGGTGTGCATCTTTATTGATGGACAGAGCTTTCACCAAACATCATTCATCAAGCGGAGACATTAGAAGAAAAATCACTAGTGGAGTACCACAGGGTTCACCGTTGGGTCCGCTGTTATTTAATGTATATATTGCCGATATCGTAACTCATCTGCTATTTCGAGAATTGGATGTTGAAATATTATTATATGCTGACGATATAAAGATAGTTACATGTGTACAGAATTGGAATGATTCGAAAACTTCAATCAGCATTATCTTCTATTCACCAATGGTCTTAATTTGAACATGAAGAAATCCACGTTTGTGGTTTATTCAAGGAAAACAACAAATTTCATATTCCAGTATGAGCTTGAAGATCAAAAAGTCCAACGTCGAAACGAAGTTATAAGGACAGCCTTTCGTTTGAGCAACACATAAAGGAAGTAACCAAAAGTAACAACAGATTATTAGGAATTTCAAAACGCTTAGTGAATTTTTTTGGTGGTGTGAAAACTTTTTTGATTGTTTTTAAACAATTTATTATTCCCAGAGTGGCTGTTATATGGTGTTTGGATATGGTATTCTCACGAAACCCAAAGTCTATAATTTTTGCAATCTAGAATTGATAAATTCTGCTCATTCTTAAAGACTATGTTTAAAGATCAATTGGATAACATTAATTTCGATAACATCTTTGATTTGAAAAAAGTCCTTTCGAACTCTTTAATTAATTTCCTTATTAATATCTTAAATGGAAGGATTTTGGTTCCCCGGATTCTTAAAAATATCGGAATCAGGGTCCCTCAATCAAGCAGAAAATCAAGTGGAGAACGAATTTGCGCCTCCTTGATCCATCTTTTAAACCATTAAAGCACATGATTCATCTAAAATCACTAATTCCATTGACGTTTTTATTTGTAATTCTTTGTCTCTTTTTAATCCATTGTAATTTTTTTTTGTTTTCTCTAATTATTTTCTTCATTACTATTTCCGAATAATTTATTAGTGTTGTTTGGCTCTTTTGTATTACCTTACTTGTTGTAGTTTTGTTTTCTTTGACTCGGCTTTTTTTTGCCGTCCTGACTTTATTTTGTTTATTTTATTTTTTGTTTTATATGTGTTCTCATCAACCCCGTTTTGGGCTCTGGCCTGCTGGGGGGCAACATGGAGTTTTACCTTCCGGTATTTCTGGTAGGTTATTCCTGCTGTTGCTACAATTATTATTATTATTATTATTATTATTATTATTATTACTAGTCTTAACTCTTGCAAACCACATATAGTTTCCTTTTCCAAGAAAGTAACAAATTTTATTTTTGACTTTATAAGATTGACTATGCTATTATTAGGAAAAAGAATGAAGTTAAAGATTTAGGCATTTTATTTAATTATAACTTATCTTTTACCCCGCATATAGATAACATCATAAGAGATGTTTCCCGTAGAATTGGCCTCTTGAAAAGGCTTACCGCATTTCTATCATAAAGTTATTTATTTCTATTGTAGTTCCTAAAGTCTCATATGGGGTGTTAATTTGATTTACTTATCAAACTCAAAACTTTTTACTCTTACAAAAGAAATTTTTTGCATTTTTAAATTTTTTCTCAAAAAAATATAATAAGCCTGATCTCTATATGGAATTCATAAATGTGTTTACTCTTTCCAATGTCATTGGTAATATTTTTCTTAATGTCCTTAAGAGGATTGTTTCTGGGGCTGTTTGGATGCCCGAGGTTCTGTCATCTATCGGGCTGTCAGTTCCTAGAAAAAAATTGTCATAAGTATCTTACTTTAATAGCTCCTAGTACGAGGACAAATGTTGGTGAAATTACACCTTCTTATAAACTTGTTGCTTTGTATAATAGAATCCTTTCTCATAAAGATGCAGACATTTTTAATGACCCAACCAGTTCTATTTTTAAGATTTTAAATATCTCATTTTGATTTATTTGTTCCGAAATGTCTTCTTTCTCTTTTGATTTTTCCCCCGCTTGGGTTTTTATCACCTGTAGGGGCAGTTTGTATTTGCTTGTACATTCTGATCTGAATAAATTAAATTAAATAATAATAATTAGTTTGGATATCGGACCACACTAGAAACGTCTGGCGTATCAAACAATATTGTCATAAGAGATTTAAAATCTCGAGGTCCAATCATGACTATACGGAATTTATTAAGGCTAGAAGATTTTTCAAGTTGATCGGCAACTCATTTTAATAATCTTGAGGATCAGACTTGTACAAATCCGAGGTCATTCTGGGACATTTCCCGCGAATGTCTTAATTTGAATAAACGTAAATCAGCTCAGCTTAACAAGGATGAGCGTTTTCAGTTAGGTGTATTTTTTGCCTCTTCTATGGATAACGATACTATTTTAAGTGTAGATGTAGCCACGCTTACTGACTGTTGGAAGCATATTAATACTGTTTCATATTGTGTCTGCGCAGCAAATCATTGAACGAGCTAAAAAATTATCCGCGTCTAAAGTCTGTACGTCATCTAATATATCTGATTTTATTTTTAAGGGCTGCTTAACCACTTTGATTGTGCCCCTTACCTCACTCGTCATTGTGCCCCTTTTTCCAGCCAAACTTTTATAGACACTTGTGTCGATCAAGTCTCGCAACATGTTGAACCCTATTTTCTTGAGGCACAGCATGGCTTCCGTGTGAATAGAAGCACACAATCGAATCTGCTAATTTTTTACACTACATAACTCGTCATTTGGATAGGAGGACGCAGGTTGATGCTCTTTTTCTGGACTTTTCCAAGGCTTTTGACAAGGTAATATTTCCTTGTTGGTTACCAAGTTAAAATACATCGGCCTTTCCGATATTGATTTGGATTGGTTCAGCTCCATATTAGAGGGAAGAAGTTTTAAAAGTCGACTTCTTGATTAGCCTGGGTGTATATTTCCCATCAAAAGTGGGGTACAACAAGGTTCCCCGCTTGGACCTTTGCTATTTAATATTTTTGTTGCGGATCTCCCATATGTACTTACGCCATTTCGTTCAAAAATATTGATATACGCAGATGACGTGAAACTATATTAAGCTGTTGGTGGCTGCGACGCTTGTAAAGAATTACATGAGGCGTTGCCACGTGTGCACCAATGGGCCAGAGACAATACTCCTGAATTAAACGCCCAATAATCTTTTGTTGTCTCGTTTGGACGGTCCGCAACCCCCTTTTTATATAATTATCATATGCATAATGCCGTTCTTACAAGGACTAATACCATTAGGGATCTGGGAGTAATGTTGGATGACAATTGCTCTTTTGTTAGCCACAGTAACCACATATACAGGGTGAATACAAAAGTCTGAACCCCCCTTTTATTTTTTGAACCGAAGCAGATATGTCAATTTTGATGAATCTAATGAATCTAAGTTGTGGGTGGCCTATCCCATGGTGCACTTTTCATCATCCCAAATATGCAAATTAGGACACATTCAAAATTTATCTCAAAAACCGTAAGGGATAGAGAAAAAAACCCAATTGCAAACTTGTTCAGCATAAAAAAACAAACAAAACAAAAAAAAATCATCCAAATCGGACCAACCAATCACCCACAATCACGTGGTAAACTGTTTGTAGCTTACAAACAGTCACACTGCACAAGGAAAACTGAATGTTAATACTTCCACCATGTAAAGCAAGCAAATCCAAAATTTAACATAAATTACCATACTCACATTCACTTTCATGCGGAAAAGCAAATAAAAGGTATGTTTCAGCACACAGAAGACAGAACAATTCCAGGATGGCAAGCTACACTGTTCCGGAAATGGTCAACATAATCTTCTGCTTCGGAGAGGCTAATGGTCAACCTACATGCTGCAGTTAGGTTGTATCGAGACAGATACCCTAACGAACGCCATCCATCTCGTCAAACAATGCGTCACATTATTCAAAGATTCGAGGCTACAGGGAATGTTAATGCAGAACGAGGACGACCAAGGGCACAAGGCGACGAGGATACAACAACACTAGTTCTGGCTGGAGTTGCTGCAAATCCCCACACAAGCAGCAGAGCAATTGCTGCAGATGTTGGGTGCCATCAGAGAACTGTTCTCAACATTCTACACGCACATCATTTTCACCCATACCATATTCAATGTCACCAGGAGTTACTACCATTGGATTATGTTGCTAGGGCCGCCTTCTGCAACTGGTTACTTACCTGCCTGGATGACAATCCATTCATGAGGTGTTGTGGACAGATGAAGCCCAGTTCACCAGGGATGGAGTTATCAACAGGTACAACCATCATCATTGGGCAGATGAAAATCCACGATGTCTGCGAGAAGCAACTCATCAAGTGAACTGGAGAATCAATATGTGGTGTGGACTGTACAATGACACTGTGGTTGGACCGTATTTTTACGATGGAACACTGACTGCAAAACGCTACCGGGCTGAAATTCTCAACGTGATAGTCAGACTTCATTGACAATTTGTCATTGGCCTCGTATCAGCGCACGTGGTTTCAGCATGATGGAGCTCCTCCACATTACGGGTTGGTCGTTCGTGAGTGAGATGTTTGGACAACAATGGATTGGCCGAGGAGGACCAGTTCGTTGGCCACCCCGCTCCCCTGATTTTACACCACTTGACTTTTTCTTGTGGGGATACCTGAAGGACAAGGTTTATGCTACGCAACCCGCCTCACTGGAGGATCTGGTTCAACGAATCCAGGAAGCGTGCCGAGAAGTGACACCAGCCATGCTTGCCGATGTTTTGGCGTCAGTTAGGTTCCGTGCCCAATTGTGTTATGGTGCCCACGGTCGTCACATCGAGTATTTTGTTTGTGCAGTGTGACTGTTTGTGCATTAACTTTTTTTTAAAACTGTTTGACGTAACTTGTTTGTGCAGTGTGACTGTTTGTAAGCTACAAACAGTTCACCACGTGATTGTGGGTGATTGATTGGTCCGATTTGGATGATTTTTGTTTTGTTTGTTTGTTTATGTTTGTTTATGCTGAACAAGTTTGCAATTGGGTTTTTTTCTCTATCCCTTACGGTTTTTTAGATAAATTTTGAATGTGTCCTAATTTGCATATTTGGGATGATGAAAAGTGCACCATGGGATAGGCCACCCACAACTTCCTATTCATTTGATTAATCAAAAATGACATACCTGCTTCGGTTCAAAAATTAACAGGGGGGTTCAGACTTTTGTATATGGAAATTTCTAGACGTATAGGTATAATAAAGCGATCTTTACATTTTTTCTCGAGTCCAAGAACTCTTAGTATCTTATTTAAAGCATTTGTCAATCATAAAATCATATATTGCGTCTGGATTTGGTTCGATGGCAGGTCCTGAATAAAATCTAATGTAAATGTGCCAGTTTTAATACCTTTATGGCAACTTATCTGAAAAATACTATTCTTTAATCTACCAATATAAAGATTTTAATTTAAACCGAATTATAAGTAACAATCTTTTTAATTATTTATTAAGTGTTTTCCATCATAGAATTGCGGTATTTTCTTTATTTTCAGATTTTAATTTTCACTCACTAAAGGTGACTCGTAGAGGTTATGTTATCAAACCTGCTATTCGTTGGAATTCGCACATTTCACGGATTAATCCTATTAATAAACTAATTAAAAACTATTACGAGCATTTTAAAGAAGTCAACTTAATGGACTCTAACGATCTTCATATTCGTTTATTTTCTTAGTTTTTTTTCCAGTATAGATCTAGTTCTATTTCGTTTACTGTGTTGTTTTTCTGTTAGTTATTAAGTTTTCTTTGTTCGTTTCTTAATTATTTTATTCTCTGTTAAATGTACTTTCATTAACCCCGTTTTGGGCTGTTGCCTGTTGAGGGACAGCACTGGGTTCTGACCTTCCGCTCTTCTCTAGGTCCCTTTCCCAGCTGCTGTTACATTATTATTATTATTATTATTATTATTATTATTATTATTATTATTATTATTTTGAGTCAATATTTATTTTGTTGATGTCACTTATTTGCTTATTACCCTTTTGGCAATTTTTGCAAGAATTGTTAATCTTTTGTTTTGTGTACTCTTACTATTCTGTCTTGGCACTTTGGTTCTGTTTGAACGGCGATAAACTTAAATTGAATTTAATTATTATTATTGGGTTTTATTTTAAGTGTTACATCATGATTGTATCAATATATGTTGTTTTGCATACTCTTCTAATCGTTCTGTATCTGAACTGTTCATATATCAATATGAACCATTCTTATAATGATGTACCTATTCCCACGGAGTGGTTAGCAAATGAATAAATAAATAAAAACATAAAAATAAATCTGTTTATTCGAAAGTTGAGAAGCAATTATTTATTTTAAATTCACTTGGCATTTATTATCTCAACCAAGAGCACATAAGGATGAAAAAAGATTTGTTTCCTGATATGCTCTTGCCTCAACTGTATTTTAGGTTAAGAAAAAAATATTTGTGTAAATACTTTCGCGAAAGATTTAATATAATATTTTTTTTTTGTCGCCTGGAAAATATGCTACATTATTATTACAACTTAGATAAAAAAAATTCCAAAATTTACTTTTTAATTCCATTAAATATTCTGAAAAAAATTCTTCTTGTTACATTTCACTTTCATTGCTTTGTAATATTTTTTTAATGATGATTACTTCGCTTGCGATGGCGCCACAAGTCTTGCAGGCGTTACATAAAGATCAAAGCATCCGACGCCACGGTCACTTCTTCCTGTTTTACGTTTTTTGGTTTCCCCCTCTGTGATTATTATCCATCTCTATGGGTTCCATATTTAACTGTGAGGCGAGGAAATCCTGCAAAAGACAAGGAGAGAGGAACCCAAGAGAGCAAATGGCTGGTGAAGGTGGAAAGGAGGAAATAGAGAGAACTCAGATTTCTTCACCGCTTATAAATGCTGTCGGGAGCCCCGATAATGTGATTTTGAGTGAATTGTGATTTGTGACTTTTATTAACGTAACAAAAATCTTCGTCGAGTAACTGGACTGTTCTGTGCTTTACGCCCCCCCCCCCCCGAATTTTTTAAGACTTTATTTTTTCGTTGACCATGGAATGCATGGTCATGCAGTTGCAGATAGGGGCTACCTCACTGTGCTGGTCTTGTAGAAACTCTCCTCAACTGAGTCGAGAATGCTCTGTAGACAGCGAAATATTGCATCATAGATGCAGAATTTGTAAAGGTGGGAAATCCCACCAACCATCTTTACATTGCTGACCCTGGCCACCTCATGGCCCACGTCAGGGATAGTTTGCCACTCCTCTCCACGAGGTATATTCGGAACTTTATGTCAGAGTTTGGGGAAGAGCTTGGAGTGTTTCGTCCTGACCATTCTGATACTTCCGACTCCAGAATGGAGACATATATTTCGATATTCGCCTGAAGAAAGATATTCCTGACTCCCTTATAACTCATGGGGAACGTATCTTCATGTCTTTTAAGGGGATGAGGCAATGCTGTTGGTACTGCAAGAAATCTTTTCATGTCAAGAGAGATTGCCTTCTCTTGAAGAAATGCGATATTTTCTCGCATTGTGGGCAGATATCATTTCGAGCCGTCAACACCCGTTCCATCATAGCCTCAGCAATTGCCATCCCTGCCTTCGCCGTTGAGGACACCACCACTTCCGACATCAGAGCCGGAAGAGATGGTCCTGCCTTCGCCGTTGACGACACCACCACTTCCGACATCAGAGCCGGAAGAGATGGTCCTGCCTTCGCCGTTGACGACACCACCACTTCCGACATCAGAGCCACCACCTTGAAAGGCACGCGTTGACACTCTGCCTCCGCCTCCAGAGCCACAGGTCATCCCACCTCCACAGCCATCAAGTGACGACATCATGATGGTTGAGGAGGGAAGCTCTGCAGAGGACAATGTGGATGCCTCTTTCTGCTCTGTGACAGCGTTTTCGACGGAGGAATTTCCACCTCTTCTTCCGCTATCCTGTTCTTTGCAGCCACTGAGTGCCATTCACCCATCTTCTTCATCGATTCCAACAGTTGGTCAGATGAAATGTACTTCAGCATCTAATCAGCGGGAAGGATGTACACCAGCTAAAAGCCCTCGTAAAAAGTCTCAGTGCCACCATAATAACAAGTACGGGAAGGCGTTGTCATCAGAGTGTGGGTGTAGCCAGAGCCACCATCGCAGCAGCTCTTCTCATCGCACTAGATCGCCAATCCACAGAACTCCTGGGCCTCCCCCATCAGGCCCAAGTCATCATCCTCCAGTGGCTCCAGGCCAGCCCCCCCCCCCCCCCCCAATTTCTTTAAATCCTCACAATTAAGGTCCTATCATTGAACGTTTGATCCCTTGGTTCCAATTTAAGCAGTCGGTGTTGTCAATGTTTGTATGTGCTAGACATTCTCTTGCTGCAAGAAGTGAAATTAGTCCCATCACAACAGTGCTACAACCTTTTCGGCCTTCACAGTCGTTATATTAATGGACAGTTTATGAAAAAATTCTTCCCCGCATGATCAAGGGATTGTTATCATCATCCTAAACCAGTCTATTCAGGCAATGAACTGCATGTACGACTGAGAGTGATTTTGTTGGACATCTCAACATCTGGTGTCAACTTCCGACTGCTTAACGTGTATGCTCTATGAGAAGTGGGAATATACTGTGGATAAAGACATGGTGCAAAAAAAGACGAACCTCTTGTCCACAAACGTTTTAATGGGCGAATACGTATTTTGATCTCTTTGAGATCATTATTCAACGCAAAAATTTTAGATTAATAATAAATTCACTCTAATTTTTTTGCATTGAATAATGATCTCAAAGAGATCGAAATACGTATTCGCCCATTAAAACGTTTGTGGACAAGAGGTTCGTCATTTTTTGCATCGTGCATGCTTTATGTTCTGTAGTAGAGAAACAGGCATTCTTCAATAACTTTGAATGTTTTTCTGTGGTCATTGCTGGTGACTTTTAACTGCCATCCAGATAACATCTTTTCATCTGGATAAGTGCATCGTTTGTGCCAGTAAAACGTATTATTCGACTTATGGACACACACTCCATGAAGTCACTACTTTGGGTTCACATTCCATCAAGGACCCAAAATCTCATCAAGAGTAGACCTTTTTCTTGTTGATAATGCATTTGCTGGCTCCCATAGCTCAATAGAAGTCACAGTGCCACTTCAAGTGGCTATCTACATAAGGTCTGACACACAACATTAGAAACATGACATTATTGTAGTGTTTCGAGTGTTGTTTTTTTTTTAAATAGCTCATACAGTATGTAACAAAAGTATAAACTCAGTATAAATTCTTAGATAAAATAAATAATAAACATAGGAGAATTTTAATCTGAAGACAGAACATTTAATTAGCAAACTTGAAATGTTCAAAACATTAAAGCACAGTATTTTGTGTTCATTGAATTTTTAAAACAAATAAAATGAAAAAAACACAAAGATTTGCTCTAACAAAATATAAACTCAGGATGAGAAAAATCATTTTAGAAATTGAGTAGGTCATTATGCAAATAATGGGCTATTCCACTTTATTTTGGTATAAAGGAGCAACATATTTCACACAACTCACACTGCCAAATAAATTTTTCTACAATGCCACGTGGAAAATCATTGTCTGAAAAAGAAATCCGTAAAATTTATTTTTTCATGGGAAAGGAAAATCAACAAGAGATATCTGCTGCCATTGGGCGTTCTCAAACAGCTGTACAAAATGTACTATCCAGAAACAACAGTTATGCAAAATCTAAGAGATCTGGTCGACAAAAGAAGCTGACTGCCAGAGATAAGCGAATAATTGCAACCTCTGCAGCAAAAAGAATGATGTCAACAAGAGAAATAGCAAGAACATTACCAACTACTGTCTCTCACCAAACAGTGTGGAGAAGTCTGAAATCAAATGCAAACCTGAAGTATATGAAACTGAAGGCAAAAACAAAGCTGACAGAAACGCATCGAGCAGCAAGATTGAATTGGGCCAAAAAATATGTCAGTTGGCAGGAATAATGGAAGGAAGTTGTTTTTTCGGATGAAAAAAAATTTAATTTGGATGGTCCTGATGGGTATTCTTCATACTGGATCGACTTGCGCAAAGAACCTAATTTCAGATACAGCAGGCAACAAGGCGGTGGGTCAACAATGGTTTGGGCAGCTTTCGGGTTTGATGGAAAAACGGACATTGTATTTGTGGACGGTAAAATGAATTCCACTAAATACCAACAACAGCTCTACGACTACTTAATTCCATTTGGGCCACTCATCGGAGGACATAACTGGAAGTTCCAGCAAGATAATGCATCAATCCATGCATCCAAATCAACAAGAACATGGTTCGACAAGGAGCAGATCGTGGTGATGGATTGGCCATCGCATTCTCCTGATCTGAACCCGATCGAAAATGTATGGGGGATGATTGCAAGAATGGTGTATGCCCGTAACAACAATATCACCATGTCAATGAGTTGAAGGTCGCAATTTGTGATGCATGGGACAAACTTTTTACACAAGAACTTCAGAAATTGGTCAATTCGATGCACAGCAGAGTAATTGATGTCATTGAAAACAAAGGAGGACCCATTAAGTATTAACTTGTTATTATTAGACATGATGACAATTTGACACAGACTCTAAGTTTATATTTTGTTACAGCAAATCATTGTGGTTTTTTTTCATTTTATTTGTTTTAAAAATTCAATGAGCACAAAATACTGTGCTTTAATATTTTGAACATTTCAAGTTTGCTAATTAAATGTTCTGTCTTCAGATTAAAATTCTCCTATGTTTATTATTTATATTAGCTAAGAACTTATACTGAGTTTATACTTTTGTTACATACTGTAACATGAATAATAATAAGAAATTAACCACACCGAAATTATGACATACTTATGTAATTAAAGATATGGTCTGCCACTTTTTGAATCTGGAACGTATTTTCTTGTCACAAAATATTAGAAACATTAAAGAAATAATGAGTTCAAGGAGGAGGATCGGTGATGGTGTGGGGCGTATTTGGGTTTGAAAGAAAAACATCATTGGCCATTATTAGTGGAAGGATGGACTCCAAAAAGTACCAATTGATGCTGGAATGCAGGCTGTCGATGAACTCTTTTTAGATACCGAAACAGATGGTAGTCATTGGACGCAAGATCCGAACTGTTAGGCAGGTGGTCAAGTTGTTCCCAAGTAAAAGATCTGATTAGTTGAAAAGAAAATTGGAAACTATATGCAAAAATAGTTAAAGGTATATAGAATCTGCTAAAGTAAAAATTTTGAAAAAAAATATAGAAGTTTTGTTTTCCTACACTGAAATAGGAAAGAAGCCAATCAAACATAAAAGGATAAAAAAGGAGTCCTTTCCTGTCAGGACGGTAAAGCAGATTGTAGATTGATGAGGGACAAGGAGGAGCTATGAAACCCAGTAATCTGAAAAGATGGGCTTTGGAATGTTGTTGAAGTCGACGTCCAGGATGTGACCAGGGCTGCAATGCCTGAGAAAATGTGAACGGGTGATCCTGAATGTCGGCATTTAAGGAATTGGGATTAAGAATTTTGGTATGAAGTACCCATTGACTTAGAGCTTTGACTCCCAATTTGTTTATTTCAAAAACATTTTGCAAATGACGACAGACCAGAAGAAATTCTACAAACATTTTTAATATTTAATTTTTAATTAATTAATTAATTAATTAAGAAACTTGTTCAATATTTACCAAATATTGTAAAATAAATAAATAAATAATTTTTTTTTATTGTAAATGCCTGCATTAAAAAATTTAAAATGAAAGTACATGTATATTGAAATTCCTTTGGGGCTTTTATCCATTAAGCCAGGGCTTTAATCCTTGGGGCTATTCTCCTGCACTCCTCTTAGGTAATGGCCAGCCATTATGAAAAATAAAAAAAATTTAAGTTTTTAAAACATTTTATTAAAATACGAGTACTTTCGGGGGCAGTTGCCCAGAGAGCGTTGGTCCGGGGGGGGGGCGCGCGCGGGGGCAGTTGTCCGGATACTGAGGAGACCATACACCCTACTAGAGGTTTGGCCCCACCTTCCATCAAGCTCTTATTCATTTGCAAAAGCTTTACACATGATGTATAGGAAATGTCATCATGTTCTCAATCATATTCTAGAATTATTGGAGACTGCAAATTTCCTGTCATTAGAAATTGGTCTACACTGTTCTACACTGGTCTATACAAATATATAAGTAAAAGTTAGTATATTTAGAGACATCCTGCACTTGTGTCTGTCCTGTCGAACTGGCGTGCTCGAATTAAAATTGCAATTTATATTAATCTAAAGTTTTCAACCAGAGTTTATAATTTCTTTAATATTGAAAGTAAACTGTTTGTTTAATTAAAAAAATTACTCGACATTTGTGATTGTTTAAACGTTACCAACATTTATTTATGATTATTAATTTAAGAAAAAAATTGAGATGCTAAACAATAATCTCAAATAAAAAGTTAACGCATTAATCTGAGTGAGTTTATATTTTCTTAACAGATTGTAACTTTGCATTATTCTCTTTATTTGAAGGGTCCAATTTATCCTTGCATGGTCCTTTGTATACAGTCAATTAATTTAGGAGAGCAGCCATACTCCCTCTTCTCTACTTTGAAGAATTTTACAACTATTTTTGATTTTATAAATCAATGGTCTGTAGAATGATTTTATCAATTATGATTTTATTTTTTTACATTTCCTGAATTTTTGAATCCAAAAGAGCATTACACCTCCTCCCCTATTCACTAAAAAGCCCAATTAATTATTTTTATTCTTATTATTATGAACTAAAAAGTGCAGCAGTGAAATAGGAAAAATTAAAAATCATACCCGTTCTCCTAATAGTTATTTACCCACATCTTGATGCATGAGAAGATGGAACTGGATCATTAAGTACGAGATTATAAGTAGTGCAAAATGCATGGTATGTTGCCATGCATGCGTCATTGGTATTGAAAGGCCTTCACAACGAATGCCCATTGTTCAACGCTCGAGGACTCCCATCTCGACTGAACACTGTTACCAGAGTAAATGGTAAGGTTTTGTCTTCTAGATGGCAACATTTGCTTTATTCTTCTTAGTCTAACTTGCTACATTATTTCTAAGGTTGCAAAATTGCTAGTTTGATTACTATAACCAGGATTTCCATAGATTAAGAGCTTGTTCTCTGGTACAGTCAAACCGTGATCTTGAACCATTGTTGTTTTTCAGTGTACCGATGTAACTGCTATTGAAGCCATGCTCTTAAAACCCACATCAATCTATTGTTAAGAATTCTTGGTCCCAAAGGATATTTTTCCAGATTGATCATTTTTTTAGCAAGTTTGCAAATTGGCAGGAAAAAAAAACTCCAAATGATTGCACGTGATTGAAAACCCATTGCAACACAGCTTTACTTAACAGATCCTTACAAGTGAGTATGTGAAAAAATTTGGCATGGAAAAGTTTGGACATACAAAACGAAAAAAAAGAAACAAACAAGCTTCACAGTATATGAAGAAGAAAAACAAAGAAATCGGGCTTTTTCATTAAACTTGTGTACATCATATACTGCAATATCAACTTGGATTTGCTATAATGTATAGGCAAATTAAGTGTTTTCATTAATTTAATACATGATCCCGCATCTACCTTTTTTTTCTCAGTTGTCTCCACAAAAAAAAAAAGATGAATCAAGGTTCGACTATATTAAAATTATCTAAAATTATCTTTCTTGTGGAGTATTTTTAACAAATATCAACACCCATGTACCTGCTCGTGGGGAAGCCTATCTACAAAAGTTGGGGGGGGGGGGGTAAATTCCTGGGATCAAAACAAGTACGTATCTATGAACATGTCCTATAAACCATTGTTACCGAGTTACATGCAGTGGCATGAAAGGATGTACATTGGCCACTCATAGGAGATGCTCAAAGTATCCGCCATGAGCAGTAATGCATTATGGCAATGCCTCCACATGGACTGGCCAACTTGCTCGAAGATACATATGTCCTGTTGAACAGATACACAGGTGTTACTGGTATGCTCTTCCAGATCATTATTGTTGTTAACCGGAGTAGTGTACCCACACTTTTCATGTATCCCCACAAATAAAAGTCCAGTAGATTACGTTCAGGAAACTGCGCAAGCCAATGCATAGGATCATGGCGCCTGATCCATCGTCAACTCTCCTGTACACTTCATACTGATGATGTGAATGAACACAAATGACACCTGTGTACTGTAGCGTGCTAAGAAGCTAGCTCTCAGTTCTTGGCACACCCAGTTCTTGTCTGAAGAGAAAACCCTTCCGACTAGCGATCCTTTCCCTTGAAAGAAATCAAAACGCGAACCAATCCCTTTTCCCAAAGAAAAATCTAGAGAACAGTTCTTTAATTGAAACAGAGAAATTGAATTTAAATTGTTAATTAAAAAGGCGAAATTCAAGTCTTGGTTAAAGGTACAAAATTATCAAATTACATTAAACCCCTCTAGCTTCCCCCGTTTTTTTCTCAATATAAGAAAAAAATTAAATATTGAAACTGCCAACATTCCAAACGAATATTTCTTTTATTACAACAAGTTTAGAAGTAATAGAAAGAAAAAAGACAATAAAGTTTAAGGGAAAGAAATATACAATATGGCTTCATTCATATTTTCTTGGAAGGCTTCACCATTCGCTTGGAGGATCTAGGGAGACAAAGATGAGAAGATGTGGACCCAAAGCTTACAAAAAACCAAGGAAAGCTCCGAGGCTGAAAGCTTCGGAACGACCAATGTTGGATTTTCTAGTAGTTGGCGAAGCAGCAAACGGCAATCTGTTACAAAGTCCTCTAGGATAGAAGAGGAAGACGCATTCGTTTGGAAATAAAAAAAAAAAAAAAAGGCATATATAATTAATCAAGGATTCAAAGTTCTGAGAAAAGTTAATAATACGAAAACAACGAAAGCAAAAAAAAACGGAGTCTTCGTTTCAAGATCGAGATAAAGTTTTTCTCTCTTTTTTCATTTCGCAACTCTCAAACTACATCGATAAAGAAGTCCAGAATCTCGGAGACTCGAAACTAGAGCAGGAAAGGAGGATTCTTGTATCCAGTTATTGGTAGAGGAGGAAAAGTAAGGAACCTGCCTGAGGGAAAGTCCAAGAAGAAAAAAAAATATTTGATGTATAAAAAAAAAGCAACACAAAAAAAATTAAAATCAAAAAGAAATTAAATAACAAGCAGTAAAGAACAAAAGAAAATGAAAAAAAAAATTATATGGACCAGAACAAAAAGGCAGCAGTCACTTCCACGGGAAAACAAAAACCTAAAAGAAAACACAAACAAAACAATCATGGCAAAACGAGATTCATACATATTAGATGAGGGGATACGATTAAGGGATTCACGTCACAAGGCACATTAGAGGCACATTCAGGGAAAACGGAAGAGCGACGATCATCAACACATAACAAGGTCCTAAAAAGAAAATTAAAAAAAAATAAAGAGGGATAAAGAAGCATTAACAAAACATTAAATAAAGGTACAACAAAAGAAACAGCTCAAGGCAGGACTCCAAACAAAATATTGAATACAAGGGCTGAAGTGATGAGAAGGTAGTATCCTGTCTGATATGTCGGAGAGGCAATAGAAAGAGTCATAATATCTGATCAGTCTTTTCCGAATGGGCTTCTCAATTTTGAAGAAGGCGTAGCTCGGAGACGCAGTTTGTTGTGGGTTCTAGTAGAAAAGTAGGGCGGAATGATATCTGGCAGAAGGAAGAAAACTCAGCAACAACTTATTAACAATTTGCATAGACGTTCACCATAATAAAAACCCCAAGGGCGAAAGAATCAAGTATAAAGTTTATGATGCAATGTTGCTGCATGCAGAAACAACTCCTGTTCTGTGTTAGTTTTTAAATTGTAAAATTAGCCGAGAATGGAATAACTAACCTGAGAGAATCGTTCTTCTTTTTGTCTCAACCAAGTCTCATGCACTATAGGTAGAAAAAGCAGATCAACAAGGAGGGGAACCCCGGCTCCATTGTCAAAATCGCTATCAACTTTGTAGGACAACCAAGTGTAGACTACAACAACCATGACTAATAAATTTCTGCAAAGAAACGGTTTGCTACTTTTGTGAGGGGCATTACCCTAATCAGCGCAGCAATGTTCCATCCCAAAAGCCTTTATGGATTATCCGATTGTAGAACACCCTGGATAGAAATAATTCAGCATACGGTGAATAATCTTTCTATCAAATAATAGTAGCTCAGCCAATTCATTGCTTATGTGGATTGCGAAATTGTTGGCCTTTTCTCTTTGGCTGATGTGGACCAGAGCTCGACTCGCAGGCTACTGACTTCTCGCCTTTTCGGAAAAAAAATTTTTTTTCCTCCTGTCACGCTCACAACTCGTGAATTTTCCAGCCCGACGCGTGCAACCACAAATCAAAAGTCCGGAGACGCTCTAAAAGAGGAGCCCCTAATAACAAAATGAAAGCTCGGTTAACAATGTAACGAGAATCGTTAAATGACCGATCGCTTAACACAACAATTTACCCGAACAAATAACGATTCAAACCAATGTCGATTCTAAAGAAAAAAATTTTTTTAGATGAATAATCCTCAAGTAAATAAATAATATTATAAATATATTATTATAAAAAAAAGATAATCATCACAAACTAAACGCAACCTTTATCAATAGGGGACGAAGAATTCTGATATGCGCAACAGTAACACGCCTCTAGAAATTCTATACAGTTCTGATATGTTTCGGAAAAAGAATTTCCAAAAAAATTAAAGAAAATCTTATAGCCCAGAAGAAGCAAAGTTAAAATGCTTAGCCAAAAAGAATTCACTCTAAAATTCCCAGCAAATAAGCTTGGCAGAGGTATAGTCGTCAAGACGCACCCAAATAAATAACATTATTCACTAAAAAAACATTAAACATAATCTTGTAAATTACCAGGTCAAGTACAAATAAAGGAAATATATAGGTAAATTCCCTCGCAATAAATGAATGTAGGTAGGGGCGAAGACAAAACTCCATAAGACCAGAGCAAAAATTATAAAAAAAAAAACAAAAAAAAAAAAACGCACGACGTAACACAAGCATGTCATATGAACCCATTAATTACTCATAGGGGAGGGGGCTCACCGTAACCTCCTTTATGCTAAGAAAAATGAAAATTTTCTTTTAATTGGGCAAGACATTAAGATAACTTAAAAACTTCAGGCAAAAATCACAGAGAGTCCGGAAGAGGGAAAAATTTAGATTACACACATGGTAACCTAATTATTAACCGGAGGAATCTGTCTCGCCCGGGAACCAGTGGTAGAAGGGAGTGATTACAGAAACGGGAAAACCAGATACCTTGGATGAATTAGAAAGAAAACGCTTGGATGAGTTAGAAAAAAAAGGTCTCGAGAAAGGCATAAAGCCCAAAATCTCAACCGACTGGATCAAGATTGACCAGGAGACCTAAAAATAAAAACTCGAAAAAGAAAAAAAAAATTCCTAAGAGTTCGGAAGCGTATGAGGCAAAAAAAATGCACGCAACAGTACATAAGCATGTAACTCAGTAGCAACACTTTGTAGGATATAAGTTTTGATCCCAGAAATTATCCCCCAAAGTTAGTTACGAATGTATAGATAAGCACAGTGTTTATTGTAAAATTTTAATGTTAAATATCGTTATTTATTATCAAGATGATATCATTTCATGTACTTGTAGTTCTAAGAGTTTGGTTGATGAATTTTATGGTTTGACTGGATGGGAATATTGTTAATTACACAGGCCTGTGATGAAAATAATACAAGGGAATTAATAGCTTAACTTTATGTATTTTTTGGTGCTGATTTCAAAAATAATAATGAAAAATTTCTATCATGTCAGGATTTCTTGAAAAATTCACTTTTATTTGAATATCCACAAGCTTATGAAGGTTAAAGAATTTGAGACTAGCATGACAACAAAGGAAAAGAGGCTTGGGTTGCCTTCAAAGATGTCGTCAGTAAATTTCTGGGTAATTTCAAGGATCCTGAATGTAATGAATATGCTGGACAAATTTCAAGCATTGGATTGCTCCATAAGTGTCAAGATACACTTCCTTCACCCACATGTGGACTTTTCCCCCAAAAAATTTAGGATCAGTCAGCAAAGAACAGGGTGGAAGGTTCCACTGTTGCCAGATAGTACATGCAAAATTGTTCGCGAGAATTCCTTTTCAAATAGGATTTTAGCAAAAATATCGATATCAATTTTACAAAAAATTCTGACGTGATGGAAAAAAAATGGAGGTCGTTTTCGAAATCAGCGAAAACTTCTCTTGTATTTTTCGAAAACTTCAATTTCGCAGGCCTGTGTTATTAATATCTACAGATAAAAATCTGCATTTTCTGACGAATCCATTTGTTGCAAAAATAAGTCCTGGCGTGATTAGTTTTATACACTTTCAAGTCGGTGCCTTTGTGGTGTTATCTTTTCTTTTAAAGATGAGAGGCACAGCTGTGAAGAACTTTCTATTTATTCCTTTTGCTCCTCCCTAGCCACAGTCAAATGGATGAAATGTCTGAAATCTGTGCATCCATGTAACATCTAAGGACAAAAAGAAACCTTTTAATCAAATTATGTAGATAAATAATCAAAATATGTCTTTTTAATAATTTATTTACGGTATTTAAAAATGAGGAGAACTCTTACAATGAGCCCTATCCGGAGCCTGTATTGCCAGCGGGACGACGTGTGGTCTCCGGATGGGACGTTAAATTGCAGTTATTAGTTTACAGATTATAGCATGGGTTGCAAGGTTATAAGAGAAAAAGGAAAAAGATAAAATATGTTTATAACTATTATTATAGTTTTTTTTAAGGAGGTCAAGCTGGAGCCTGGATGATCGTGAGGTGTAGAAAGAGGTTTCCAGCAAGATAATATATGTAAAGAAAAGAATTATTAGAGGAAATAAAGGAACAATAAAGGGCTATTATATATACAGGGTGTCCCAAATTGATGTATACACTCTTTAAAACGTTATAACTCAGCAGCAAAATGACATAGAAATATGAGGTTTGCTGTATCTTATTCTTTAAACTTCCTTAAGCCATACATGTTCAAAATGTCCACCTTCTGCCACAGTACACTCCCAACACCGATGTCGAACAGAGCGATATACTGACTAGATTGTAGCTAATGGAATATCAAAATTCAATGAACACTGGATTTGGCAATACCAATTTCACGAGAGCATTGCCTCACTACATTCTTTGGGGATCGTGCAAAAACCTCCATGAAGGCATCAACACTCTCGTTATCAGTGGAACTTCTCTTTCTTCTACACCGAACTTTCAACACATCTTTCACCGTTCCTTCGGCTTCAAACTTGTCTCAGAGTTTTGTTATTGTTACCCTTGTTTGCATTGGTGTACCAACTTCAACCCTCCAACGTTGTTGAACCTCAACAACATTCTCCACTTTCATATCCACTTACGTTCATCGAATGAAAGTCTCACCGCCATTTTGGTTTATAAACAAATGAACAACAATGAATGTGTTACTATGCTTTTCCAGTGCCATCTGGATCATACACAACAAACCTTTTATTACTATCTCATTTCGTTGCTGAGCTATAAGAGTGCATACATCAATTTGGGGGACACTGTAGTAAAAAAGGAGTTTAAAAGATTAAAAATGGGTAATTTGTTAGTTAAAAGTAAGCTTTTTAATAATTTTTTAAATGCTGAGCACGTAGGAGATGTGCGGATTCATTCAGGTAAACTGCCCCACCATTTAATACCTATATAAGAGAGGCAGTGGTGTTGGTACAGGTGATAATTATTGAGCTATATGAAAAAAAAAACTTGATAACTTTTGAACAATTGGCGAGATTCAGTTAAAACTTGGCAGTTGAATGCAGGGCATGTTGGGATTTTTTTGAGCATAAATGTCGTTGAAAGTTTTAGAAAAAATGATCTCATCCTATTATCCAAAGTGACCCAGATTTCGAAAAGATGTGGTTTTCATACAGGATGGAGCATGACCCCATCAGACCAGTAGAGTGTTTGAAGTCCTGGAAGAGCACTTTGGAGAGTGCATTTTGGCTTTGGGGTACCCAGAGGCCACTGGAATGGGAATCGCATGGCCGCCATATTCTCCTGATCTCAACCCTTTTGACTCATTCTTGTGGGTCAATATTACAGACAAAGTTTACGTAAATAACTCCGGAACCATCACTGAGCTCAAAACAGCCATTCAGGAGGTCATCGAAAACATCGATGTCTCGACACTTCAGCGAGCTTGCAGAATTTTGCTTTTGTCTTTGTAGTTATTTTTAACATTTGAATAAAATTTTAGAACTCACAATGGAATCCCTCGAACATGTATGCCACAGATTTCCACCAAATTGAAATATGTTACTCAATTGAAGCTACAATAGATGCTTGCAAAATAAGAGAGTGTGGATTTTTGTTTCTTTCAAAATAAACCACGAAAACAAAAAAATTTGAGCCATTGTTAAAACGGTGTATTGATGCGCTTAACGGAACTTCTTTTTTCCACTACTCACAGTAACCACGGATCCAATTCAGATGAAATAGACAGCAGCAGATAGCATCTGAATGGCTTCTCAAATTTCTAAACAAACTTAGTTTTTTAAAATAGATTATTACAATTAGCTAATTGCCTTCCAGTAAAAAATGTCTAGAGTAATTAATAACCATTTCATTTCATTAAATAATTCGGTAATCAAACATGGGGCTGGCTTCATGTGCAACGTCGAGTAATACATTGTGTCGGTGAGGGGGTATGTATCGCGGTGCTTTATAATTTTAAATAAAAATAGTATTCATGGATGCCTACCTCATCCTATAAATTATTTCGAGACGAATAATTGTACAGCAAAATTAAGGTTTTATGCTTAATAACAGTGCTCTAACTGCAATTCTTTGTCGATCGCCGCTAACAAGTTTGCTTCCCTACTTTCTGCCATGTTTTTTGAACTCTGCGCACTTCCGGGGTGCTTCACTGGCACGCAATGCTATTGCTTCCACGGTGTGCTTGTGCACAAAAGAAAGGCTATCTGGGGTTCCCTTGTCAGTAGTTTTTGAAAATTTGACGTTTTATTTCATATAGCTCAATAATTGTCACCCTGTAATTATTTCTGGTAAGGGGAAGCTCTAATTATGTTTGATGATCAGGTGGGATATGAGTAAAGACATAGGTGGAAAGATATTTCAATTTGGAGAGAATAAGTTGATTATTAATAATTTTGAAGATGAATGTACAGAGTTGAATAATGTAAATTTGGTAGCTGGTTAAAATGCCTAAGTGTTCAAAATAATGGGAAATAGAGTTGGGTATTTTAATGTTAAGTAGGGTTCTTAAGAAACCACTTTTGCAGATAGTAAAGATGTAGAAGATAATAATATTCCTTAACACCATAATTAAATTACATCTAGGTAGTTTGACAAAAATGACAATCTAAACAAGGGAGAGATGCATACCGAGGAACCATGCAACTACGGTTTTGCAACCCTGGCAATAAGTAATGGTTCAGGTGAAGCTGAGATGATTCTTTCTGACTAAAGGCGCCCCTAGACGATCAAAATTTTGATCAAAATTCGCTTCAATATTGATGCTCTATATTGAAGCACGCATCAATATGCTTCAAAATGCATCAAAATTTGCTTCAATATTGATGGAGGATCATATTTTCCAAAACGCATCACCAATACTCATTCAGCAAAAAATATTCGTACTGCTTGGTCATGGTTGTTATAAATTTCGAAATGTTTTCCAATTCGGATTTGGGTTTTCTAGCATTGACTTGTGCACTGTGCGAACAAAAAAAATCAAAGAGGAAGAGAAATAGACGCTGGTCCAAAGAGTGGTACAAGCTGAGAAGCCGCTTTTTTTTTGCATTGCAATTGTTTTTTTGTTTTTATTATAATAATCTTTTGACTTCACACACCACAATTCCGAATAATCATGATATGCAGCTATTAGCAGGGTTGTGAAATCCCAATCACTAGAAGGGGAGCTTGGTGAGCTCGGTGGGTCAGCCATGTTCTCACTTCTCCATCTCGCAAACAACTGAAGGAAACCTTCGCGGTCTCGCAAATAACCTTGATATTGAAGGAAATTTTGACAAAAACCTCCTAGACGTTCAATATTGATAGGACGCTTTCTTCAATATTGACAGAAAATATAATTTTCTATCAATATCCGTCAATATTGATAGGACGCTTCAAAACACTCTTAGACGATCAAAATTTGCATCAATATGGTCTTCCATCAATATTGAAGTGAATTTTGATCAAATTTTGATCGTCTAGGGGCTACTTTACAATGAGCTTGTTGGATAAAAGGTAATAATGATGAACATTTTCAGCTATAAATAATGCAAAAATAGAAGTTTATTTAACAGAATTCCACACAAAATCATGTTGTTATTTGGATAATTTCAAAATTTAAAGAAAGTGCAAAAGTTTTATTGTATGGAAAAAAGTAATGGTTCAGTTCATTGGTGGGAAATAAGTAACCATTCACAAGCATCAATACTTAGTTGCTCCACCTCTGGCCTTCAACACCACAGAAATCCTCTCTGGCAGTTATATTCAGCTTATCATCGATTTCCTCTCATTTTTATCGTTATCGTTATCTGGCGCTTACTCCTTCGAGGGAGTTTTCCGCCATCCCTATACCTTAACGACTGCTGTATGATGGTCGCAGCAGCGGGGACCGATGGCTTTATGTGCCCTTCGAAGCACGGGGTGAGATGGAAATTTCCAGGTGGTCACCCAACCTGGCATTAGCCGCACCCAAGGTTGCTTAACTCCACCATTGCATTGTGCAAGGCGAGACAACTGGGTTACAGCTGCCCCTCCTCTCATTTTTAAAGGATTATATAACACCTTAAGGAAAAACAAAAAACATAACACTGAAAATTAATGAATGCTGTAATTTTTAATACACTTAGGTTGGAAAAAATTATAGGACCAGCCTACATTCCTTAAAAAATGAGAGAAAATCTGATGATATGCTGAATAAAACTATAAATGGAGTGGTCATGCAAAAAGGGACCTGAAAGTAAAATAGATTC
>JAHWFO010056006.1:217815-245358 GCA_023313115.1 Rhysida immarginata
TTTTCGCAATGCTTTCTATTTGCAAAACTGTTTTTCACAATAAGTCTGCATTAATCATTAGAACGTCTTGATGAATGTTCTCTGTCAGCTGTGCAGAGTTACAGGTTTTTTCGCAGTAAACTCGATCCTGTAAGAGCCCCATAACGAGAAGTCGCTAATGCTTTTGCAGAAGATAGTCTCAGTTTATCTGACTCATCATTTGTATATGCTGTCGATAGTCTCTGTTAATGCACATGTGATTGCATTCGTGCTACAGTGCCATCTATTGGCGACCTTTTCTACTAATTTTTGTTTATTTTATAAATGTTTATCGCATCATCTGCGTGCGTTTTCAGGTTTTGTGTTATTTTACCCAGTAGAATGCCTACCACAGCCTCTGAATTGGGGAAGTTTAATTTTGATAAACGTGTACTTATAAGAACTAAAGAAGAAGAATTAGAATAAAATCTTGAAAGCATGCCACGAGGAAGCTTTCGCTGTAGTAGTAGTTTTAAAATTTGTTGATTAACTTTGGTCCAGACAATTTTATTGTTGACACGAGGATAGAATGGCATCTTTCACCTTGTCGTCAGAACTCATGTCCCTTAAGGTGCTCTTTCGTCTTTGGGAAGTGGTGAAAGTCGCAAGGTGCAAAGTCTTTCATTTTTGAACTGCAGTTTTTCATCTTTGAACTGTTGGTGCTGCAATGCCTCTGTTGTGTGGTGATCGTGTGCAGGCAGGCATTATCGTGCTGCAGAAGAGGGTCCAAAGTTGCCATTAATCCTGGTGTCGACAACAACCCCGGAATTCCTCTCTGACTGGTTCACCCAACTAGACACACATTGGCACAATGCGTGGAAAGGGATGGGGACTATGTCGAAAAGTGAATAGTGCATTAAATAGAGGACAAATGTAAGTATCAGATACAAAAAGAATTTTGAAACTCTGTTAACAAATAAAGTTACTGACCAGGAGGCAAAAATTCTTGAACAACCCTCGTATATATTTCATCAAGAGGTGGCGCTGCTGTCATTAAATTAGTAACCTCTTCAATTTAGGATTCAATTATGAAATAATTGAGTCATGAATTATGTTTTCAAAATAAATCGGAACATCTTAGAAATTTAAAAAGCTACTTTTGAATAGCTTTCAAATATTAAATTCATGATTTTTTTATAAAACAAATATCTGAAGAGAAAGGGTTAATTTCTTTTGGTGAATTGGAGTGACACGGTGAAATGGTAAGACTAACATATGCACATTTTTTTTATTATTTCATTCATGTTGGGTCCATGGTATAGATACACTTTTGCTGTTGTAGCACAAGAACGTTTTACATAGTACGTTTTTCTGATTTGCTACCACCCTGAGTCTGATAGCTGATAATCATGCCTTTTGCAAAGTATGTTAAGTTGCATGCCTTATCCATGGGATTCATCGTTACTGTAAAGGTAACGACCGATTCAGAGTCCAAATAATCAGGAGATTGGTGTGTTTCCTTTTTGAAATAGTGCCCTTCATCCTCTATAAAACCACTTCCAGTGATGCACTTTCTTCCCAAACACTTTGCATACTATTTTCTGAAAGTTAGTGGACCATTTTCACTTACTGGTCTGCGCTAAATATTTTTCCTCTTAACTCTTTAAATGTTAGGAAACCCCATAAATTGCAGTGTTCAAGGTTTTGGTTGTACAGTATTTGCAGACTTTTGCGTAATTTGACACACAAATTGAATAGCGATCCTTTGTCTGGTTATTAATGGTATATCTTCCTTGCCCACCATTGTAATGCACATAGCAGTTCAACTTTTATAGTGAGCAAAGAAAAAAATGCCAACTGTACTTTGGCTTTACACACATAAAGCACATCATCATAGGGTATCTTCTTGGGCTACAATTGTTTCCATAGAATCAGCACAGTGTTGAAAGTCAATGAACTTTTGGACCCCCCCCCCCCCAAAATACCTGGAAGCCTAATAAAAAGTTCACTAATAAGGGTATCCAGCTTAGAACTATATAGAAAAAAAAAAGTCCCAAAATTTGCCTAATACCTTAGCATAATACACTTCAATATGTGCATCAGTAGTAGCACTAGAAATATCCAACCTGTACTCCAATTTCTTCCAATTGTTAGACAGTATGGTAGGTGTGACTCTGTTTATTCCCTGACGAATTCTGGTTTTCAGACCGTCCAGGTTTTGGGGCTTCTGAAAAATGTTACCTGGAGGAAGCTGAGGCATGACAAAATGTTCCAGCATATTGAGGTAAATTGCTGATGTTACCGTCTGTTCAGCGAAGAAGAATAGGCCTATGATCATGACTTTCATAACATCACACTACATATTTACTTATGGTGAGTCAAGTTCAATTTCATTAAGCACAAGAGGATTTTCACAATCCCAGATCCGACAAATGTTTCTATTCAACTTTCCACAAATGTGAAATGTTGCTTCATCGGAGAAACATGCAGCTGTCAGGAAGTCTTCATCCTCTTCCAGTTTCACTTGTGTTTGTCAGCGGGATAGATAATGCTGGTGTATCTGAATCTGTAGGCCCGCAAATGACATCATGCACGGTGAAAAGTGGAATTGCGAGTTTGTCATTTCTTTTTCTAATGGATTTCCTTGGACTTCTCTGGAAGGTTGTGCAAATTTTCTCCATGTTGTTCTCGGACACCTTCCTTTTTTAATGCTTCCATGCTGGACACATCACTGCTGGTTTCTCTTAACTGTTTTTCTCATTTCACAATCCTCACATACATTGATACCTTTTAATGATGTCTCGTGTTGTACTCACGACAAAAGTGCATGCGGGTGTGACACCGTTTCGTAAATGGCAACAGATGGTACTACGGACTGTGGCAGTGATCCGTAACTTGTAATGTATGTTCCTTTTATTATTAAAGCTCTAAACTGTACACCCTGTATTTATATTACGTTAATAAAATTTGTGAAATATCAGAATTTTTTTTAAACATTTTAGGGATTTGTTTGTTTTTATTTTTGTTTATTTACAGTGATAATTCTGTAAGTATGGATAATGCATGCCTTAAAAACTTAGTTTAACTACTATAATAAATAAATCCACATTGAGCATTAATCTTTGTATTCATGGGTATAGCCAGAATTTATGAGGGGGACGGGGGGCGGCCGGGAATCGAATACATATATGAGAAAATTACATGACAAAAACTCTCCAAATACTAGCTTCATCTTTGTGGAATAAAGCTGATACAGTACCAATATTGCAAGGTTTTCCCATTTACATCTTATTTCTACAATGTACCATTAAGCAGTTATTTGTACAAAAGTTACTTGATTTGGATACCCTCTCTCTCTCTTAGCTATCCGCATGTACTAATGGTAATATTTGAAGTGGTGTGCTTAAATTCAAGGTTTTCATTCCCTTTTAGAATTGTGAAGCTCAACAAAATAATTTGTACTATTCCTTTACTATTTGAAATGCTTATTGCATCTCAATACTGTAGTAAATATTGAGAACTTCATACGTAATTGTATCTGAAGAGTGTTTTGCCTGAAACATTTTCCAAAGTCTTCATTGAAAATTATTTCATAAGTACTTCACTAAATTTAGTCGCCATATCATTGGAATGCATTTTGATAAACTCTTGACTATTAGCCAAGTGTGCAGTTTAAAATTTGAGACTTTGCCTGTTGTTCATAATGTTTTATGAAATGACATGAACTTTATGATGCAAACCACATATATCATTTGCAAAATGTAGGTTAAACTGTATTTCATCATATTTCTCATATTCTTGGCAGCCATCTGTGCTTCATTAGTGGTTCGGTCATATTTCTTGTTTTATAATTTTGACCATTTGATGCACTTTCACCCATTATAATTCTTTTGGTGCTTTAGAAAAGATTCATCTGTAATATTAACTTTAAATGTTGCAATAATTTCTTGATCCATTGGTTTGAGAATGGGGAGGGTGGAGGGCACCCAGAATCTTTTGAAAAAAGTCTTTCAAAATTTTCGGAAAACTGTGTGTTCAGTTTAATGTATCTTCTAATAGGATAAGGTTCTTAAAAATTCTTATTGTTATCTTCTAACTTTTATATCAATCTTTGAACAAGGGAAGTTTTTGGCCATAGGCTTCTTCATTATTTATTTCCATTATGACTAGGAGTTCTCTGTATACAACTGTATATGACGTCTTGAATCGTTAGGGTCAGAATTCTACAGATGTTAGAGGACTATAAACTGAGTATTTTGAGATAGGAACCCATGGTTGGAATGCATATTTCACATCCCACAAGATCTTGAATGAGTAATAAGTGTAAGGAAAGTTTTTCTAAGCCATACGATAGGCGGTCATAAAGTCATTACAATCAGCTGGAAGACTGAGAGATGGGCTGATGCTGCACTGTGATTGCATCTGTCCTTCTCCACATGCAACTCCCAATTTTCCCAACGTTGGACGACTTGGCAGATGCCATTTTTGTAGAAGTCCTCCTTTTGGCTGTTGAGGAACTGCTCCACCTTGAAGATGACCTCGTCATTGAAGCCGTCTACAAAGCAAGGGAGGAGGAAGAAGTCGCTTGGGGCCAGGTTGGGTGAATACGGCAGATGGGGCAGTATTTCGAACCCCAGTTCTATCGCAACGCGCATGGTCTCATATGCAGAACACCTGGCATGTTGTCATGCACAAGTCTGATCCCTTTGGACATCTTGCATCTTTAACATCTTGCTTTGCAATTTGTGGCTTATCATAGATGGAGGGGCATTCACTCTGAGGTTTGTCTTCCACACTTGTCTGGCCGCACTGGAAAAGTCGTTGCGACTGTCTCGTACAATGGGGCATTGCTATGGCCACTAATTCCTCATAGATTTGTTTGACGTTGTTCCCCTTCAAATGCAGGAACATTATTGCGGATCGCATCTCCAATTTTCTGACAGGCTATGCCATGTTGCTTTCAAGCTCTGGCGGCGTTTAACTGTACTGGACCAAACGCCACTTTGCTCATGACAAAGAAATTGATCAATTGACTCACTAGGCAGTCCCAGATAATGAAGTCACATGTGCTGCATTAAAAACAATTCTACTATAATTTGACAGATGTAACTTGATTTTTAATAACTTTTTTTTGAATCACTTTGAACCAAGTTGATTAATGAAAGATGGATAATCAAAATTTTTATGTAAAATGATCATTTTAGCCATTCTATCGTAACTAATGTTTTACTTGATTTCACTCTATTAATAAATCATGTTAAATACATGAGGAAAGTACAATATTAGTAAATGTCGTATATTTTGAATTTCATTCTTTGAACCTTAAATTATTCTTGTAAGTTGCTCTTATCAGTGATGAAATTGTCAATTTTCCTGTAGAGATATAAAATAACTGTAAAGAATTTCTTCTTTTCTGTAAATTCTGCTTGTCTTTCCTTGTTAAACAGTTGTACCGGTAATTTTATTATACGAGCGCTAGCCAAAAAAAAAAAAGAATGAGAATAAATTTAGTTGTACCATGTAGGTAATGTACAACAATAAAACAAGTGTATTAAGAAGAACATAGAAATGTATAATCACATGCACACAATTTAGTGCTTCAGCAAAGGAAACAAGGTCATTAGTTGCCTATGGAAAAAATGGAGTCAGTTCGTGATGGACAGTATGCAGCTTTGAAATTTTGCATTTGACTGTAGAAATCCTTAAAATCGTCATGGAAGCATACGAAATGTTGCAGCAGGTGGTTGCAACAAGGCAGTCTGGGCCCTTCATCCGCCACTGTAAATAAGATCATGATGAACACAGCTGCTGTCATTGTTCGGAATGATTGCTGAATAACAGTTGATAGACTGGCTGAAATGTTACATGTATCAAACAGTTGTGAGTTTGCCATTTTGTACAATCATTCTAAAGTAAGCTTAATTTCCATGCACGCGTTTTGGACGCATTTATAACTGAAAGCAAATGTGCATCTGGACGCACCTAGACGCACACTGCAACAGCTCTTGACGCATTTAATTCGAACGCAAGTATCAGTTTCCATGCATGCGTGAAGTCTACGCAGAAAGTTCAACTACGCATGCGTCATGAGTTTATGTTTTGCAATTTTCCTCATTAGAGGGAGAAGCTTCTCTCTAACCATCATGGCTACCACCTTTTATCGTATAATATTGGCCGATTAAAAATTTCCCCAATCAACATTTCTTCAAATTCTCTTTCTTCAGCCATGTTGTAGCGAAACGACGACTGGACTGAATGAACGTCTTTTGTTAACAAAGCAAGTGCACTTGCGCAAAACAATCATGTGATCTAGAAAGATTTGAGACGCATTTACAAGAGCGTCAAGAAGTAGAAAGCCTATCTACTTCACTTTTCTGCGTCCAGACGCACATCAACCAAGACTCGGAGACGCAGATATCTGTTTCCATGATACGTTCGTCAAGACGCACCAATTTATGCGTCTAGATGCAGAGACGCAGTTAAAAACGCATGTATGGAAACTAAGCTTAAATGCTGATGTGAATACAGGTTTGTCAGAAGATTCGGCAACAGAGCATGGCAAGTCCTACCTTAAATCCATCATTACTGGTGATGAGAGTTGGGCTCACCGCTACGATCCTGAAAGTAACGAGGCAAGCACAATATGGAAAATACTATCATCTTCGATGTCAAAGAAGGCCAAAGTTGATTGGTCACCAGGTAAATTTATGGTGATTTCGATCGTCATGGAATTGTTCACCAAAATGAAGCATCTTCCCATACAAAATTACTGGGCAATATTACTTGAAAGTTTTGAAGACTTTGGCTGAATGCATCTGACAAAAACACCCTGAGCTGTATCCATCTCATTGGCACCCACACCAAGATAATGCATGCCCTCACATTGCTAACATTATTACCCAAATTTGGCCCAGCATCAAATGTATACCATACCCTCTATACAGTACGGATTTTTCTCTGTGTGACTTTTTTTCTATTCCCTCATATGAAATTGAGACCATTGTTTCGATAGAGGCGATGACTGTTCTCAGGAAAGTGGAGGTGATGTTTAAAAATTAGTTCCAGTATGCCATCCAAGACTGGCAGACACGTTGGGCCAAGTGCATACAATTTGATGGGGACTACTTTGAAAAAGACCATATCAACTTTAGCTGTGTCTAATGCATTTGATGAGTAATAAAATTCATTCTCCTCATCTTTTTTTTTATTTTTTTTTATTAGCTCTTGTAAATACAGGGTATAACGTAATTCAGGGACAATAAGTACCTAGCGTGATCCTTTGCATGATTACAAACTTAAAGTTCCTTATGCAAAATGTTCAAAACTCAAATGTTAAGGGTCTAAACATCACGCGAAGTTTGCTGAAAACCTGTCGAAAACGTCATTTAATCTCAACAATTGCTGCTGATTTAATTGTAATCGCCCCTTTGAATGTAATGAACTGCTGGTGCGGAAAGTTCATAAATGATGTAACGGTGCAATTTAAATTTTGAGTTTTCGACATTTTCGATAAGGAACTTTAAGTTTGTAATCATGCAAATAATCACGCTAGGTACTTATTGTCCGTGAATTACGTTACACCCTGTATACATGGTGTATCAAAAGTCTTCATCCGATTTTAAAATTGTGGTTTTTTTTTTTTTAACTTCTAAGTGTTCAATGTGACCCCTGTTGGGTGCATGGCATGTCCACTCGATACTCAAATTCCTCCCGTACTTGCTGAAACATGTGTGGTGTCACTTAATTTTATACCAATGTCTAATGCTCTGTTGGAGCTTCAGTTCCAAAAGTTTGGTGAAAATTGCACCGCAGGGCAGTTACTTTTCGAAGCGAAAGGTCAAAAAGGCTTTATGCTACGAGTATACACTATGCCTGTCAGACACGTCTAAGAGACCTCTAGTGGCGATGAAAGAAAACTTGATGATCCCATTTTTTCAATGGAATGCAGATTGTTTACCTGCAAACAACAATGTGGAGCTGTAGCACTTGGAATTCGGGTGAAGACTTTTGATACACCTTATACTTTCACAGGAAACCAAATAGAGTATCTGTTTGTGTATTTTTTCTGAAAGAGCTAGTAATCACATATGGGTATTGTAACGAATGTGGATGAGAAGATCCCACCTGAGTCTCGAAGGGGAAACACTCTTTTCAAAAGCTCACCCACACAATAACCGTTTACCAAGATACCAGCCTACTCTAAAAGAATGGTACCTCAAATGGAAAGAATATGAGATGGCAGGCAATAAATCAGCTCTTACAGACAACGAATTCAAGCAAAATAAAGTTTTATTTACAAAAAAAAAGAAAACTCAAAACAATATGAGATTGTACAATTGCCGTCTCCTCATGTACAACAATGGCCAGAGTGGAGAATAACGAGTCCGGTAGCGGATCTTCGCACAGAAGGCAAAGGGAAGCAAAAGGGTAGGTTGCTTGGAAATAAAAAGAAGAAAAAAAAAACCAAGGAAAAACAAAGCAAATGCAATCTAAGAAGAATTTACGCCTTTTAACATAATACTCAAAGCATTAAGTAAACAGGGTTCGCGCTTACTCGCAATTTACACGTCAAATAGGCATTTTTGCTAAACATTGACTCGTGATTTTTTGATCAGCGAGTCAAAATTGACTTGGTAAATTTGAATATCATCAGCCCATATCTTTCTCATCACATTTTAAACTCACTTCATTTTGTCACATGTGGTCTTGTTTACATTTCTAATTAAATATGGCAGCAATTATAGAGATTTGTGGATGCATGTAAAAATATGGAAGTTAGAAAGAATCTAAAATTTGACTCGCAGTTTTCAAGGTTGGGAGTCAAATTGATTCGTAGATATTTTGTCCTAGTGCGAACCCTGAGTAAATATATCCTTCCTCTCAAAAAGTAATTCTAAACTAGTAAAGATCCCTCAAGGACTTTAAAACTAAAGCAAGAAAACAAACCTCCCTAATCTCTCATCAAAAATTACCGAATTTAAATTATGAGCAACTTAAAGTGATAAAGTACATTGACATGTCCATGGAATATGTCCTCAAAACATTTAACCAAAACAGAACTCTGTGGAGCAAACTCTGGCGTCGTGGAACAGTCTGTCTGCTTCTTTCTTTCATGGTAAAGGTTAATCAACTCGAATAGGCACTCTCTGCATAAGCAGTCAGGCATTTTTCTTTAGAGACTTTTTGAAAACGAAACAGTAGGTCCGAAGGTTCGATCCAGTTCCAAAAATCAGTTCCAAACTGTTAAAATGAGCTAAGATGATCAACCACTATGGTCATTGGAATAAGCACTGTTGTCAGAAGAACCTCGAACCTCTTAAAGACAAATGAAAAACTACAAGCACAGGATAAGAATTATAAGAAAGATAAAACAAGGTACAGTACTAGGTAAAACACAACATTAAAAACGAAAAAAGAAAAGAGACCAACAGTAAGGGGTAGAGGAATAATGATTCTAACAGGCAACTCACAACAAAACTTGACTTATACAAACTGGTGGGGGGAGTTGTGCTTCAGACTCTTACCTGCTCACTAGCATGTCATTTTATTAGGAGCTTTAGCAAAAACCTACTTATAAGAATGCACGTTTGGTATATACGTTTATCCGGCCATCCATCCGCCGTTTTAACCTTGTCAAATTCTGTTTCCAGAAATAGGACCATCAAGGTCTTAGCTTGACCAACTTTTTAGGATTTTTTGTGGCCTCCTTCAAGTCAAATTCATGTGCTAAAACAATGATCATAAAGAATATCAAGATAATGGCATGTTATATAACAATTGATTCGTCAAAAATGAATACACTGTTATGCCCCGTTCGCACTGGGTCGGCAAGGAAGTAAAGCAGCGAAGCGTCTTTTTTCTGCCTCCCCACTCCTGCCTTGTATGCTGCCCGCGCGACAGTCCCCACTGAACCAGCACGACAGACACGACAAGTCAAGCGAAATATAATGGTGATGTAGCTTCGATATCAAGTTATTGAGAAAGCATGTAGACATAAAAGAACAAAAAAATGAGGTGTAGTCATCACCCGACTTTCTTATACATAAATGTCCTGGTCCATATACAGAAAAAAATTAAACAACTGTCTAAAATGGCTATTTCCGATAGAAATTTTATGAATAAAAGTTACTTCAAATTAGCTTCCAAACACTTTGGTATAGATTCCAAATTTTCTTATACCATTTTCTTTCGCCTATTTTAGCAAAACACTGGATTTTGATAAGAGTAAAACTGGTACTTCCGGTTGGAATTTTGAAAAACTTAACAAAAATTGTTTAAAATTGTAATTGTAACACTTTTCAATCTTTTTAAAATTTTCATAAACGCAATGGTTAACGAGATATTTCAAAATTTATATTTTGGCGCTGGAGTAAACTGATACTTCTGGTTCACCGATTCCACTGGAAAACTAATCGAACCTCCCGAGGAAGATATAATCTTAAGTTTAAATTTTGGTCTCGATAGCTTTAGCCGTTTGGACGTTATCGTGGACACACACACACAGACAGACACACAGACATTTTCCAGAAATCGCTTTTTCGTAATGTAGGGACCCTAAAACGTGAAGATCAGTGAAAATCTGGAGGTCGAAAGTTTTCTTGATTACAATACTTCTTTATACTATGCATAAGAAAGTAATAGAATACACAATTAACACTCTGGTTATATTTTTATTTGCTTAGTGTGCATAGGTTTCTGTATATATAAAAAGTCATCAAGATTATTTTTAAATATGACTGTCGCCAACAACGATCGGCAATATTTCCAGTCGAAGCGATTGAAAACCCGAGTTCGTGATCACGTGTCTGTTCTAAAACTTGAATTTCCAACTGAATTATCCAAATAAAATTTAACCAAACATAGCTATTTAACAACATAAAAAGTTAAAGGACAATAGCAATTTATATCTTCACTTTTACAAAAGAAAGTACATACTCTTTATCCTATTTCGCTATAAAATTGTGCTCCGCCATCACTCTTTTGATCATGTGCTCCAGTAATCAGCCGTCATTCGATTAAGCTAACCTCGCTTAAAACGGCAACTAGCAAAAGTTGAAAAGATTTCAACTTTGCCGGGTGCGACACAAAATGTGACGTATTTCTAGCTGGCCTTCGGCATAGGTTGCAGGCGTCAACAGGTGCCGCTTTGCCACTTTCCTGCCTTGCCAGCCCAGTGTGAATGGGACGTTATGTTCTGTTTATCTTTTAAGCATTGTTGATGTGAGCACGTGCACGCGATGATCTCTTTGTCAATGCGCAATTGCTCATAATACATTAATAATTGTATTTCTGCTTCGCAGCTAGAGCTCCTTGGAATGTTTACAAGATTTTTTTAATATTATTTGAATGAATGGAAAGAGAAATGGAAATATTCTGTGACCTGGATCCGAACCAGGAACCTCGAGTGTCATATGATCGAAGATCCAGGTCGCAAAATTTTTCTTTCCAGTTTTTTTTCAAATAATATCATTACTTGATATTTGGAGGTTCAGCTCCAGTTTACATTTATTATTTACCAAGATTTTATTTTATACTGTTGGCCATTGTTTCATATCCCTTCCCCACTTTGGGAATTTTGATTTAAATATTCAGTATATCAAATATAGTTGACAAGAAGCAGATATGGTACTTGAACTCTTGTTTCAGTTTTCATACAAAATATGTAAAAAGTAAGATTAAAATGAGGTCAGCTAATTCTCAATGTTAATTGTGCTCAAATTAAGAATTAAGGCGAAGTAAAATGGCTTAATAGCCATTAAGTGGGTAGAAAGCATTTATTAATATTTAAATTGTAGACTTGATCATGCATTGAAATATGGAAACATACAGTTGTGTGCAAATTAACGTCAACAAGAGGGAATTTTCACATAATTTGATTTCCTGAGTTTGGCAGGCCTGATTTACAGCTGATATGTAATCTAATTAAGCTCAGCTGTTTACTGTATTGTAATAAAATACTTATTAAAATTACTCCATGTTTCAATAAAAATATCGAAAATTCCCTTCTGTTCACATTAATTTGCTACATGTGCTTTGTTATATACTGTTTACCAGCCTTTCGTAAATTGGCAGCATAAATGGGCTGTTATATGTAAATTTAATTCTTATCAAAATATTAAGTGTCAGAAAGTTATCTTAATATTGCCAATGACATTTTATTGGCATACTAACGTCATTACTTGACCCTCCCTCAAAATAAAATTTAAAATCCTTATCTTTTAAGCTTTAATTTAAGGTAAATATAAAATCGGAAATGATTTATAATTTGTAATAACTTAATTTTTTTTTTTTTTTTTTTTCATCTGTTAATTTTTAAAGCTAAATTTATGCTTCTTAGTTTTATAAAGCCTTACATGTCTCTCTTTAAGTGAAATATGTAGGTTGGTAATAATTTAAGTGTTTCAGAGGCTGAGAATTTAAATTTGTTCCATCAGCCTACACATTAATTGACTCTTCTGTTAGTTGAGCTGTATTTTCAATGCCTTCTTCACTCATTGTATTAGCAATTTTCTTTCCAATTCTCCATGCCCTATCTAATAACCGAACGTGAAACATGTAATTAATAATATCGGTTTCTTGAAGTGAAACCTATCATTCATTAGGGTTAATAATTTGACAAGCAAGCATAAATGTGTGTAATTACTTCTGAGTTGATGTTGAAAATTATTTTGTAACGTGGCAACTTTGTAGTATATTAAGGATATTACACTAAAAGTCTTAATTTCTGCCTTCATGTTGCTTCTGCAGTTTGTATTTGAAAATTCATCAGGTAAATTAAATTTTAAGAATGGAGCCTTTTAAAAAGAATTAAATTTATACTGATGACTATATTTTTTTTATCATTAAGAGTGGTCATATTATGGGGGATAAAAAGATAGAAGTATTTTGAACTGTATGAAAATAACATTTGACACACCGTAAAAACTGCTTTTTTTTTTCTGTCATATTAAGTCAAGTTGAAAAAATTTTTTCGAAAATTTTGCTTTCACCTGCTTGTTGCGATTTCATTTAGCCACAATTAAAATGAATAAACTTCATTAACTAATTTTTACTTTTCATTTAACTATCTCAGTGTATATTCATATACAGCATTTAATCGGATTTGGGTTACCCTACAAGAGTTTGCCTATACCTTGGTCCTGTGCCAGTTTTCTGTTTCATCACTGTATGCCCTTGATCTTTTAAGTGTTGCATAACCACACATTTAACAGAGAGTGAAATCGCTCCTCCCTTTAATAAAAGGTTCTTGCATGTTCAGATTCTTCAGATCATAAATATGCCATGGAGTGATATATATATAAAAAAAAAAGGGGGAAAGGGATGAGTTTACTGTACTTTGTTTCACCAGCTAAAAAAAAACTCACTTTCATCTTGCTAGCTTGAAAGGCATATTATTGATATTTTTTTTTCTGTATAAAATGAAGCAATAGTTTAGGTTTATTAAAATGTTTTTGTAAAGAATATTTAATTTTAAGTGAAATTATCTATTCAAAAAATTTTTTAAGGAGATTGTTTCATCTTATAAAATGAATACAGGGATTTCCCTAGATATTCACAGGATGTATTCCAAGATATATATTACTAATGGCAAACATCAGAAAATAATTGATGTCCTCTCATTCAGAAATTTGGTTTCATTCAACAGGGATCATATGAGTGACTGTCCTGGGGTGGGGAAGGGAAAGGTGCCAAAAAATATTTTAGCCAACCTACTTTTGTCATGGGATTTTTTTTAACAAATAAAATGCTCTGTATTGTATTTGTTGGAGTGCAGAGGTCTCTTTTGTTTAGCTCTTCCTGAATGCCAAAAATTCTTGGTGTACTTACTGATCTGGCAATCAGTGTTCAGTAGAAGTTCAATGACTCATTTCTTTCAGATTTAAAGGGGTAAATGTTAGTAGAACTAAAAGAAAATCTATAAAGTAATTTTTAATCATCTTAGCTATTTAAACCCATATTCTTGTTATAACAGTGAAACATTATGATATTTGTTTTTTGGAGGTTAAGTTAAAAAAAAAAAAAAAAGGCAGCTGCCTCTTTTTTGGTTAACTTTATTCTACAGGATGGCTTGTGGTACAGGCACCTGTTGTTATTCTTAAACATTCTTTGTTGCTCTCTATCCATTAAAAGATCTAATTCATGGATTTAATGCTTTAAAATTCTTAAGTAAAACTGCAAATCATTCAAATTACAAAGTGAATGACTATAAAGAGTAAGGGATCACTATATTTGCTAATTTTAAGACTGCTAAAACAATTCAAGCTAAAAAGAAAACAATTATTATTTTTTTCTTTTTTTGTTATTTTAATGGTATTAATTAAACTTGTATAAATTTCTTAGAAATTTCTTTAGATGATACTCTCTCTGAAAGAAATATCAACTCTGATCTGCAGTAAAGTTAGCAGTTCGAGTGAAAAATTAAACTTTATAATGTTGATAAATAAATTGTGTTAATTGTGGAAATATAATTAAAATAATTTTAAAAAAAATAATGGCAAATATTTGATTAAAAAAAAAAAGAGAGAGAGATTAAGATGCAAATGATATATGATTGTGAAAGAATTAAATTAGGGATTTTTATCTGAATCTAGATTTTAACCTGTAATCCTTGGCACATGGCAGGTTGCTACTCCTTCAGTCTTTCAGATGAACAGTGTAACACTTAAAATTCATGCTTTCTCTTCACTATTCAGAAAGGGAAAATGGGAAGCCAGGTTTCGTTTTTTTATCTTCAGTGTTTTAAAATGGTTATTGTTCAGCATTGATGTTGATATGGTTTTTGAACCTATGACAGCAATTCAGATTACAACAAGCTTTCTTTTTTACTCGTCTTATATACATGCTAAAAATAATTTTTTAAGCAGTACATGCATTCCAATTTATTACTATATAATATCTCACTTTGTTTTATGTTTAAAAGGGGTGTTATGTCGAGAAAATGAAAGTACAGTAAGTTAAAATGTAGTAAGTATTATAGTTAGAACGCGTTGTAGACAAAAATTCGGGCAATGGGCAAATTCGGCAATTGACAATAACATACTGTGAATTACATCAAAATTTATCTCCATATTGTTTGATACTACTCATTGATAATGCAACGGATGTCTCTCTTGAGTAAATGTTATTAGGTACTTTGAAATAAATACATTGAAGGTTTCTATGGAATTATAAGAAGTAAAATTTAAGAGATGATGCAAAGTGTTCTAATAGAAACATTAAAATTTTTTTTTCATTTGAATAATATTTAAAATATGTAAATCACATTACATGTTATAACTGCTGCATAGTATTTGAAATTAATGTTATGTTTTCATAGAAAATTATTTTCTGTATTAAGGATACCAAATGAATTTTTATTTCTCTCCATGTATTGATAATGGATAGAATTATTAAGAGCATTTACTGATTGAATAATTATTTCATTTATTTATTCCCTTTTTTATTTTTATTTTACTTATTCTTTCTTATATTTACCCTCTTGTCTTCCATTGACCCAAATTATAATGTAGTTGATACTGGAGTTCAACCTATTTAAAAGATTGCATAATTGAATCATGGGAGCAGTTTAAATAGGTAGGAACCCCACAGGCAAGACGATAATGGTATTGATGTTGTTTACACCTACTGCTCTTAAATTTTATAAGATTGAGTGAAAGTGGATGCAAAGCTCATTTGACAGAAAAGTTTCTCATCATGGGGCAAATCAAGCATGTTATCTTAACTTGTATTCCCCACCCTGAGCATGACTACCAAGGTAAATGATTTCTTATGAAGATTTCATTATTAATTTAATTAATTTTCAAATATGGAACATGCTATTATCTAGGAATACAAACAATTTCTATTATATTAATATAATTATATAATGAAATTTAATATAATTAATATAACAAAAACAATTGTCACCAACTTTTTCCTTTTATTATTAATGTTGTTTGTATTCTTATGCATATTTTCTATTTTAATGTTTCAGATATATTAATTTATTTGCTTATTAAATTTTATATCTTCTTTGTAAATAACAAAGTTTTTTGTGACCTAAATTATTATCTTATTAATAAAGCCTGATAAGGTAGCATCATTTGAATTCATCTCTGCAATTGAATGTCATTGCTCATATGTTTATCTTCAACCGGAACCTTAGATTATCTTGCCTGATTTAATCTTATTCCTGTTCCCTGTAATTATTCAGAGCAGCAGTTAAAGAGAAATAATGTTGCAAACCTATTAAACCAATCGGTTGCAGATGCTGATTATTAATTTCCGTAAATGGATTTATGAATAAAGTGTAGCAGTTACTTTAATATAGTTATCACAAAGTGCAGAATTGTTTTATCAATTGAAATTATCAGAAGCAATATAAAAAAAAAAGAAGAATATAATGAAGCAATATAAAAAAATGAAGAATATAAAAGAAGAATATAATTATTATGAGTTATGCTTTACTAAAAACTGACAGGTTATTTATGATGTTTAATTTCCAGCTTTTAGGAGTTGTTTTATTGTTATTAATGGATCTTTATTAAAAGGAATTGGCTAAAGAGTTTCTTGTAGCACAAGGAAATTCATATTGGATTTTTTTTTTTTTTTTTGAAACTACTGATCAAAATATTTAACTTAATAGAATTATGCAGAATTAATTGAGAGATATTCCTATTCTACTTGTTGATGGTCTTTAAGAATCTAAAGTCAGAATTTCAAATATCTAAAAAATTTTAATATATATAGACTAGTTTATGTACTAAAAAATTTTGGATTTTAGAAATTCTGACTTCCGATTCTTAAAGACCACAAAAAGTAGAATAGAAATGTCTTAGGAACCCACCTTCTATCTCTTTGTGTTCATCAAAAAAATTAGGTTCAGAACTTTAAAAGTTCCACATTTTGAGTGTCTCTATCTCCTAAACGGTTGGATCAATGGAAAAACCACTAAAACTAAAACATTTCTTAAAGGTTGTATACAACCTGAAAAAAATAGGGGTTCTATCTAAGATTTCAAAGTTATCCCCTCCCCCACCCTCAGGGGAATAGGGATGGAGGATCCAGTTTTGTATCATTGGATAGCTTTTTGAAAAATATTAAACGCGTGTTTTTTTTGTTTTTTTCGATCCGATGTGTATTTCTCCAGACATTCCACTGTTACACTTTATTTGAAATGCCCAGTATACAGGGTGAATTTTAACTACACCGACAAATTGCAGAGAATGGTTTCTGACTGGAAATGGAGTAAAAAAGATCATATCAACCTGTTTCCGGAAATGCATTGTTGCCACGGTAGAAGGCACGATGGAGCACCACCACATTTTCACATTATTATTTGCCAAAACCTCAACATCTTCCCTAGATGTTGGATAGGATGTGGAGGCCCTGTTGAATGGCCTGTTCGATCACCGGACTTAAATCCCCTGGATTTTTATTTCTGGGGGCATCTGAAAAGCCATGTATGGTGTGCTGAGATGATTTGCACATGCACCGTCCATTTTCGGACACCTGCTGATATGACCTTTTTTACTCCATTTCCAGTCAGGAACCACTCCCTGTAGTTTGTCGGTGTACTTAAAATTCACCCTGTATATACATGTGGTCCTTGTAAGGTATATAATCCATGATTACAGTCTTGGAATGTAATGCAATTAGCTTTATCAAACTCTTTCATGACTTGACTTACATATATGAAGTTCAGCAGGAAAAGTTTCAAATTTCAGATAAAAAATGATTAAAAAACTCGTGAATGGTACTGGTACATTTTAAAATTGGATTGCAGTCCAAAAATATCATAGACCTAAATAAACTAGCTAAAATGTTTTTTTTTCCTTGTGTTTTTTGGTTGGTACTGTACAAGTGTTTTATGAGTCACAGGTACAAAAAGAGGGTTACCAGATATGCTAGCTTGAAAAAAGATGTATAGACTCTTAACAGTTGCTATTATTATTTTGGAAGAGGCTTGTTTTTTAAGTGATATCTTGCCACTTGTGAAAACACAAAAATGTACTGTCTGGGGCTCAAGAGAAGACCTCTGAGTTGCACAATTCCACCACTACATGGCAGAAACATTTGGGCGAGTTCATTTCTAAAAAGGTTGGATAGGGATATTGCAATTGTCATACTTTTCTCCGGCAATTGTTGTCTTAAAGCAGGCGCGCAACAAAAACAACGCAGACATGAGATGAGACAATATGCGATGCAGGAGAAAAATATGACAACAATTGCAATATCCCTGTCCAACCTTTTTAGAAATAAACTCACCCAAACGTTTTTGCCATATAGTGGTGGAATTGTGCAACTCAGAGGTCTTCTCTTGAGTCCTGTACAGTACAACCATGTGAAATTCACCATCAAATTAAATCATTCCAAGGATGAATCATCATGCTCCTCTACAATAATGTTAGAACTTGTGTTGCTCAGGAAACACGAAATCAGAAAAAAAGAACGAACTAACTTTCACTTGTCCGTAATTGAATATATTTGATGAAATATGTGTACATATATGATGGAATAAACTCCATTGTGGATAAGTAGTACCGTAATTTAAGCAATCTGATTAAATTCAACAAGTTTATTTAACTCGCCCCCTGAGTGGATGCCCCCTTGCCGTGGGTCAGGGATTTGGGTGCTTCAGGGATTCTGTGAGCTATGCTGGCTGTAGCACTGCTACTTTAGGGTCACCCTTACCAGAAAGGTCATGGTTGAAAAGTGAGACGAAGAGTATCCAAACAAATATATATCTCATGATGTCGACGAATGAGAGAATTCATGCTGCATCGTGTGTGGCGCAGATTAAAGTCACCCACGTTCGAGAGTTAGGCAGAGGCTCTCGTCGAAAAATAGTCGACAGTCTCCCGGCTGTTATCTCGGAGCAGTGCCTCCGAGAAGCCCCACCAGTGTACTCTCTATGCCCCACCAGTGTACTCCCCCTCTCTCTCTCTCTCTCTCTCTCTCTCTCTCTATCTATCTATTCGTTGCATATGCTCCGAATGCAGTCACAGAGTACCCACTCTTTCTAGATGAAGTTGATGCTGCTCTTAGCAGGAGAGGGAGTGCAGATTATGTCATCCTGGTGGGTGACTTCAATGCACACATAGGGGCCGATGACCAAACCTGGAAAAGTGTGATTGGGAGGAATGGTGACCCCGATTTAAATGCGAACAGGAGGTGCTTGTTGGGTCTCTATTATAACAGTGGACTTTCATCACAAACACCTTCTTCCAGCATATGTTCATATGTATACCTGGTACAGGGATGCAATGGACCAGAAGTCATTGATTGATTTTGTATTTGTGTCAGCTGACTTATTCCAATCAATGTTGGATACCTGTGTGAGGAGAGTGGCAGAACTATTAACTGATCACCTTGTTGTCTGCACTTTGGGTTCTCTGAATCCTTGCCAACCAAGCGAAATACTAGGTCCAGACAAACTTGGCGCATCAAATGGGAGGCATTGGAGGATAGAGCTGTGAGAAAGACCTTTGCAGATGACATATCTACAAGTTTCAAAGAACTACCCAGTGATCGTGGTACTGTTGAAGAGTTGTGGCAGTTGTTTGAAACTGCTGAGATTACTTCGGCTGGAGTGTGCTGTGATCGTAAGCGGCTGAGTGTGGCGCAGGGTGGTGAGAAAAGCACTGCATTGTGGAACGGTGAAGTCCGAGAAGCTGTCAAGGCAATGAAGGAAGCCTATTTGCTATGGCTTGCAAATAAGTCACCTTCGAATCGAGTGCGGTACACTGAGGTACGAAAAGCAGCAGCAAAGACAGTATCAGCAGCTAAAGCCAAGGCCTGGGAGAAATTAAATGTTTAAAAAAATTAAATTAGGAAGGTAGCAGGTTTTGAACCCAAGACCTCTGGTATTGGAATCTATCAATTTACCCACATGACCAAACTGACGACTTGAATACCTTACTCTCTGAATTTGTAAATATACATCTTTAACTTACAGAACTAACTTTAAATGATTATATCTCATAAACTAATGCCCATTAGCATGAGCTACTAAGCATAAAATAGTAGGAGGGGTGCGTAACAATATTTAAATTTCAGTTAAATCCAAGCTAAACAGACCCTGGTCCTCCATACCAGTTGTGCTGGTATGGCCACATGATATGGATGCCGCAAACTGGTCTTCCTAGGTATTTGTTATTTTCCAAGCCGGAGGGTAAGACACCGAGGGGTCGGCCATGAACCAGGTGGCTAGGCTATATGGAGAATCTGGGTTCGAGTCGCGTGGGTATTACCAGGGAGGACATGCGCCTGATGGCGGAAGATCGCGATCGCTGAAGATCCTCCGTAGGGCTGCTGCCCCCGTGGCCCTAACAGATAAGCAGGTTTGAAACGTAAGTTAGTTATTTAACTCACTGCCATCTCTCTCTTTCTCTACATCTGCTGCGTGCGTCAGGAATTAAAAACTCTTAATATGGCCATCTATGGATAAAATGTGAAATTACTGTCATAGTATGTAATCACAGATTTATCGTTACAGTTTTTCTTTAATGTCGTTAACAGTTTAAGTGGGAAATCTTCGACCACTCACCTTATAGCCCAGACATGGCTTCTTTTTATTTTCACCTTTTAATGAAATCAAAGATTTTTTTGGGGGGGAGGAACATGTTTCACAGTCACTGCGTTTACATGCACACTTTCGATCCGGATCGAAAGACAAGTTTCAAGTCAATCCTGCAAAAAGTGGCATGTAAACAGGCTTCAACACCCCGATTCGGATCGAGTTCAATCCCGTCGAAAGAGGTGGTTTGAAACCAGGGAAGCATGCCTCAGGAAAGAGGTCAATCAAATAATAATATCCGGATCGAGTTTAAATTTGCTGTTTGGTTGAAAGAAAAAATATAGAAAATTTTAGCTAAAATAAGTTCTTGGTTGATTTATACCTCAACACAATAAATATCTATAAATAAATAAATGAATAAATTTTAAAATACATTCCATGTTAAAAATTTTTTTTTGTAAACTTTTTTATCAAAATGTCATTTTTCCTAATTAAAAATTTTCAAATTGTCAATCAAATTGGAGTTTGATATATATATTTTTATCAAAATTTAATTTAATAATTTTTTTATCAAATTATAATTATCAAATTAAATATTATATTTATATCAAAAATTTCAATTTAACAATTTCTATTTTATTAAATTATAATTTGATAATTATTTATAATTATTATAATTGTAATTTTATAATTTTTATTATTTAATACAGTTAAATAAACAATTAAATTGAAGTTTTTGATATAAATCTAAAAATTAATTTGATAAAATCTATTAAAATTATGTTTTGATAAGAATGTATAAAATTATATTTTGATAAAAGTAAGTATAAAAAACTTAAACATGCAAATGCATTTTAAAAATTATTAAGGATTATTATATTGAGGTAAATAAATCAAAACCGTGATATATAAATAACATTATAGTTAACATTATAAATAACCTCAACCTTATTATTTTTATATAGAAAATTTTAATTGAAAACAAAATTTAAAGAAAAAATCAATAATTACAAAATGTATTGATTGCCAATTATATTTCCAGGCGATAATAATGAGAAAATTTTAAAAAATTGAATTTCAGCCGTATTTTAGAGGAAGCGTAATTCAAGTGATAAGGCCGACTGTGCCAACAATGGCGGATTTTGTAGCAGATGACAAAGTCGGGCGTACTTTCCTAATCTAGAGCTTTACCCACAGGGCATCTTATCGGACTCGATCCGGATCGAGTTAGATGCATGTAAACGCGAGGCAATTTTGGATTAACTCAAGTCGATCCGGATCGAAACGTGCATGTAAACGTAGTGAGTGATCAAGTCCCAAAGAAGGGCCCCCCCTACTTTTCACAGTTAGCTGTCGGCAGGGATCAAAAACTCATTACACGATTTAACCGTGTTTCAAATATACTTGGTGACTGTGTAGAAAAATAATTTAAAGTACGGTATGTTGTTGTTAAATTAAGTTTGTTTTTTTTTTAAAAACCTTTGCTGGTTGATTTTAATTATGAAACCAGTGTCTCTTCTATAACCATGTACCATATAGCCTTCAGAATCACTCACCATTCTCTCACTTGCTTATTCATTCACTCATTACAATTTTTAGTCCTGAAAGTGTCTGCTGCAGTGTATCATATTTTCTTTCTCATTTTCTATTTTTACTACACACTTTTATTTACCTTGAAAACTGTTTAGGTCATATCTTGCAATCAATATTAAACCAACTTCCCGACAAGATAGAAAGCTGAAATTTGATACATACACGTTCATTGGAACGCGTTCTAGGGCGCAAATTCATTTCAGGCATCCCACCATAAGTCAGCAACTTAGTTGTCGATTTGTGGAGGGACGATTGTTCTACGAAATGCTTAATTGTTAGACCAAACAATTAGTTTCACAAATTGTTGTCGCTGGCTCGAAGCACGTGATTCAATTGCGTTGCAGCCGATAAAAAAGATAGGTGATGGCACTGAGCAACAATTTTTGTTTGAACTTTTTACTACAAAAAAAAAAAACATATTACAAAACATAATGAAAGTGTGGTTTGAAAAAAAACTTTTTTCCTCTTAATTTGGTTTTATTTTTATCATATAAATGTATCATAATAATATTAATCCCTGTGACCTTTACTTGTTGAGTTATAAAATCTTTCAAAAGGGTCATCAGACAGCTGAGTCTACAATGGCCAGATCTTAAAGAGTTGTTAAACGCAGTTCACTGAATATCGTATATTTTCCAAGCCATATACAGTAGTTTCTGCTTAATAAGATCACGGTTAAGACTATTTTCCGCATAATACGTGCTTTTTTGTCCTTCCCTTAACTTTAGGTACTATTACACACCAATTTATCCTTTTTATTATGTTCGTTTTCCCGCATATTACACTCCTTCACGCTGTTGTGCGTACTTGTTTGTGTATATGCTTATTGAATAGTGCATCTCCATTTCCCATCTTTAATGTACCATCTTCAGTTCTCGTCAAAACTGTTCAAAATTGAATGTAAAGCTCATTCAGTAAATCCTTTTCAAGTAGGGTATTATATACTTAAGTTCATAATGACAAGGTACGTGTAATTACAATAATGTATAACAATGATTCTATGGTATAGAATATAAAAAAAAATGAAGGCATAAAATGTGTTTTGCATATTTTAGATCTTCCTACCTAAGATGTTTTCCCGCTTAACATGTTATTTTTGTATGGTCCCTATAGAATCATATTAAGCGGGTTCTACTATACTGATGTCAAATAGTGTCTGTGTTAAAACAAATGGAAGCAATATTGAGGTCAAAGGCAGCCCAATAATATAATGTGTATTCATTATTCATCATATCATTCGTGACTAATGAATAAATGATAAATCATGAATTTATTTCACAAAAACCAAAATAACATGATTGGTTAACTCGCAGCATTTCATTTGGCTGCACTAAAAAGTCGCACCATTTTCATAGAGTAGCTCTGTCAAAATGTCAGCCCGCGGGCCGATGTGGCAGATTGCCGGTTATTTTGCAGCTCTCCCGCTTCCATGAAAAAATATAATATTTTGTATTTTACTGCTCAAACCCAGTTGATCTATCGGAAGTAGCTATGGAAAAAATATTGTTAGGCTTGGCAATGTCAAAGCCTATAACCACGCCCCAAACATGTTTGACACATCTGCATTAGAGGCACTGCTATTCAAAATAGCAGCATCAGAGAAAGGAAAAGCTTATTATGTACTTGAATATATCATACTTTATCATTAATTGTTGTTCAGAGACATTTCCATAAGTTTGTGAGAGAAACTCTTATTGTGACAATAAATCGTGACCTTAAAAATTTAGAACAAAAGCAAATTAAATTTTTTTTTTATCTCATGAATATTAAATGTATGTAAAGGTAACAAAAACTGTTATTAATAAGATTGTTGAACTTTAACATTAAATTGTTTTCCTTCCTCTGGGTTAAGGTGAATGTTAATGGATGGCAGATTTGCAGATTATTGACTCTACAGCATTTAAATGCTCTTCATGAAACTAATAATAATTTAAAAAAATAAAAGGCCTTATGTGATGGCTAACATGAAAACTTGACCTAGTATTATGTCATTCTTAAAATAGGCATTTGATCTGTTAATATTGTCAACAGAGCATATATGGAAAAAAGAAAAAAAAATGTAAAATATTCTTGAAATTACTTTATAGAAACCCAAACAAGCAAACCATCAGAACTGCCACATCTTGCAGTTTGAGGAGATTAAAGAAACATTGCTTTAAAAAATAATGAAGGCAAGGTCCAAAATAGAGATGAATTAAAGATTAAGAAATAAGCAGAGCTTCATCTGATAAGTTGATAGGTTAAGATTGATATAAAGAATGCATAACATGTATTAAAAGGATGCTGTCACTTGGAGTGGTGCCAGAAGTTACATTACTCATTAGTGTAAATTGGGGCACATCCTGTCAGTTCTTAAATAACCAGAATAGCAAGTGGACTGGAGTAATTTTCATTGAAGAGCTTATAGAGAGGATGATGAGCTTTGCAATTCCTGTTGTTGCTTTTTTATCTCCACACTTTACTTTTATGCATCTCCTCTTGTTTACTTTTTTTAATTCTGTAAACAAACCAGAAATTCAAATGAACTAGTTTACTTTATGTTAATGTATCTCTTTAAAAAATAGTTATTTATAAAACCTTTCAAGGAAGAGATATGTGAGACATAAAGAAGTATAAAGTGCATAAGAATATTCAAAAAGTAAGATTTTAATATGGTAACATAAATGCACTGAGATGGTGAAACCAGCAACCCAACCAAGCTGTAGATAAAAATTGAAATTTCTTTATACTGAAATGGTTAACACAATTTTTTCAAACTGGAAGAAGCTGTTTATCATAATTGAAATAAGCATTTTAGCTGGAAAGGAACAAATAAGCATTGAGAGACTTTTGTGCACATAAAAATTGAGAATGTATAGGTGTTGATTTAAAAGAATATTAATAAAAACATACGGTGGAAACTGCTAGCCACTGATGGTATACGTTAATTGTAACTGTATTTAGAAATATGGAAGAATATTATAAAATGTTTATTGTGGTCTGCATTGCAGTCTAGGTGTTCATGGTGCTCTAAAAATTGCTTTAGAAGAAGGGGATTTCTCGGGAACGATACCTTTTATTTGAAATGTATTAAAGAAAATAATTGACAGGCTGGCCACGTCCCTTTTAAAGCACGAACTTCATCTGCCTTAAATATCTATAATTATGTATGGCTATACTGAAACTCTTACATGTCTTTAAAACATATATAAATTTGAAATTATCAGTGCAGTAGAGCTCTCAAATTTTGTATTTCATCAGTGCACTTAATTTTAAATTATTGGTTGATTTTTTTTTTTTTTTGTAAATTGAAGGAAAATTTAGACACTGTATAATGGAAGCATCTTCAATTTAAAATTTTTATTTCAAACTTCATAAACATGTGTTGAATATACAGTCTTCTAAGAGTTTTTTTTTTTCTTCTTGGTAATAAAATTCGATTTCTTTGAGTTCATTGCTCTTAGAATTTTCTTGGCATCCTAGACAAGACTCTTTTAATTGTGCTGTTGGTGTAACTGAGCAATAATCTGCCTCTGGCCTGATTCTGGCACCAGACTTGATGTCTCCTTTCCATATTGATTGGTGAAATCTGCAGCAAGATAGAATGTGAACCATACTGTTTATACATTAAAGTGTTTCTCTTGAAAGGTTCCACCTTTCCAGTAAAAATATTTAACTGTTGAGAAGAAAGCAGTTTTTAGTGAATGAATTGGAAAGATTTAGTTATATTTCAATGTATTTATCATAATTAGAAATAAATGAAAATACCTATTTTCAAATAATATTTACATTGTAAGGTGCCCTTTATAATAATGCCATCTTTAAAATGTTCATTATTTAATAAGAACACAATTAACCATGATATTTCAGAAGCTGTGAACAGTGGTGTTCTAACTACATTATTTGTCTCTGCTGTTGGAGAAGCGGTTTTAGGGCCTTCATGATTATAGTTGTAAAAAATGAATACCTTGATTAAGTAGATATAAAGGTTTTTTGTTTTTTTATATTAATGCTTGTAATAATAATAATAATAATAATAATAATAATAAACCTTGTAAAAAAAAAATAAAAAATGTTTGAAACCTTTAGTGTACTTCAAGCATCCTCATTGAAATAAAACACTTATCTGTTAAAGGAATCAATAATGAATACATAAAGAATTGTAGAAATAGAAAGCACACGCTGATATTTTAAAAACATTAAAAAAAAATTATTTTGAGATAGATAGCCAATACCATCAGAAATTATTATTGATGCTTTTTTATTCCATTTCACATTAAAGTTAAAACATTTATATTGTACATATCTGTTTAAATGCTAAAAAGCTAATGATTGATAAAAAAGCTTAAAAAGCTTAACCTTTCCACTTCTCTCAAGTATTATCAAAAATGGAATATGCTTATTTCATTATATATTAGATAATTTCTGATAAACTTTAAGTTCGTGGTTTTGTTTACAAAGACAGTTTTATTATAAAATTGGAAAAAAGTTAATGATGATAAGATTTGACTTCCACTTTTATACAAGATGGTTTAAATAAAAAAAAACAAAAGAAAAACAACTTAAATTTCCTGTAATTTTTAAACTTAATGCTGTTTTGATTCATTAGAAATTTAGTGTATAAAGATTGCCTGAACCTATTAATTAAAATATTATATCGGCATGGGTGTATTATATGTATTTGAGATATCATATCTATCTCTAATATCATTGTTTTGATAATGATACTGAAAAATCCATGTATAATGCAACTAGAATATGTCTTTAAAAAGTCAATATTTGTTCATCTCAATTATTATTGTAATTTAAACAACTATTCTTGATAAATGAAAATAAGCATAGGACACAAGAGTAGAATCACAAGTCACGTCACTAGTTCACCTACATTTCCTGTGCTTAATATAGGGATGATGTCAGGGAAATCCAACAGAAACTGGTAAAAGCCACGCTATTGCTGGTGTGTTCTCTCTCTCTCTCTCTCTCTCTCTCTCTCTCATAACACTGAGTCATCCTGCTGGAATCTAGCTTTTGAGCAGTCATTGGTGTTTTTCAATACAACTGAAATGTTTTTCAATTGGTTCAACTTCTCCACATGGTGGTGTGTTATAGAGGCAGGAAGAGGTTGTGCATAAATGTGCATAATATACTGACACTTTGATCTTTTGCCTTGTCAACTGGAGATTATTGCCCATAAGCAGGCTTTTAATTTGTATATATATGTGAAGAGTTGCATCTTGATTTCTAAAGTTCCGGCTGTCCTTTTTCCTCCTGTCTGATTTATTTGACATTGAATGTAAGAAGAGATGGCTGTGGGACGAAGTAAGTGAAGCATTTCCCAGCTTTGATTTTATATCGTGTGTCTATTTGTTTTTAGCTTACTGTTATTTAAATGCTTAATCCTAATTCTATGCAGAAAATTTATTTTTATGATTCTTTTTATTTCAGTTTTGATTGTATCATATAGTTTGTTAAATTGAAAAATGTTTTGGGTTGCATCAGTATAAACTTTTTTTTTT
>JAHWFO010056006.1:245368-270604 GCA_023313115.1 Rhysida immarginata
AAGTCTAAAAAGAATGCAATTAATAAGTTTTAAAATGAATGCCATTGCTAAAGTTTTTAATTGCAAGAGAAAGTTTATCTTTTCAAAATGCAAGTTAATTTTTAATATGTATATTGAATAATGATACATACGCAACAGAGATTTTCTTCTTCTTAGCATTAAACACTAGACTAGGCACCTGGGTATGCTTGGGTTGGTTGAATATAGTGAAACAAAGTTGTTTATGGTAAATTTTAGACTAACTAAATTTTTTTCGTGCCAAATTTGACTAACTGAATAGAACATTATTATTGAATTACAATCCGGTGAACATAATTATTGAATTTTCACTTAAAAAGCTTAATTTGCAATAGTTTTTCACTTGTTTTGTACTGGCAAGGGATGGAAATCCAATGCAAGGTAGTTAAAAACTTTTCCTCCACTATGTTAAAGCATCATAGGAAATGTTCTAAAGAACATGCACACAGACAAATGCAAATGCAGACACAGGCATGAAATGATTTTTATTAATAATAAGATTATTATGCATGTTGTGAACCTTGAAAAAGCATTAAACAAGAATAAAGTCTCTTTATTATATCTGATGAAAATTATAACTCAGATCTAATTTAGCAGATTCGTGTTTTGTATTTTTCGTTTCATCGTTTTAAATAGCCACATGAATTTAAAAATAAAATTTGAAATTAAAATTTAAGAGTTTCTCAAAAAAACTTTCTCAAGAATTTATAGATATTTCTGAACTCTTTTAACCTAACATAACAAAAAGTTAGAATATTTATTTATTTTTATTTTAAAGATCTGTGTATAAACAAAAACTTACGATGCTACAGTAAATACAGTGTAAAGTACAGAATTATTATGTAATCTTATTTTTTGTCTTGAAGGAATTTATTTTCCTCCCCATTATGCAATCATTTCGTTGTAATTCAGTGAAGCATTAAGAATTTGAAGGGAAACAATTAAATAAAAAAAAAAAAAGCAAAAGCTCTACCATTTCCTTTAATTAATATCTTTCAGTCAATGATATTCTTTGAGAAAAATATTACTATCCTTAAATTTCATATTGAAATGTATATAAATTAATTTTATACCTTCTCTCTCTTTTTATTTCAAACCTTGGAAAACATAGTGCATATAATTTGTTTAATATGTTTTAATAATGACAAAGTAAATGTTAATTTATATGTTTTATTTAATGTTACAGGAAAAGCTTTGTGTGCTAAATGTAATAAAAAGTGCTCTGGAGAAGTTCTCAAAGTTCAAGATAAATATTTTCATTTAGATTGTTTTAAATGCCAAGGTAAACAAACTTGATTGTTATAGAAGTTATCTTCCTTATTAACTATTATAATTATTTCCTTGATCTATTTTTAAGTTGTAATAAGTTAACATGATTTTTCATTTCTAAGGAAGCACTTTCTTTGATTCTAAGTTCCAAGAAATTGTTGACCTTTATACAGGACTGAAATTTAAATGCTAAAAGTTGTTGCATATCAGCTTAATACCACAGTATACCGCAGTATAGTACCATCTAACTATACTGTGTTAATACTTTAGTGATCCTTAACAACAACAAGGTTTATTTTATAACCTTGTATTTGGCTGCAGCAGTAATAAAATTATGAATTTTTTTATTATTTTTTTTGTTTGTTTGTTTTTCTTTAAGATTTGTGTGATTTTTATAAATGCTTTTCTGAAGCCTTCATTTATCCCTGATGATTTGGTATTCAGTGACAGCTTCCTTAACAGGAAAGAGATCTTACCTCTGCAATTTTAATCTCAACAATTAAATCCATTTCCTTAATTAGGGATTTTAATTATTTGCAAGCTGTTTTCCTTGTAATGAAATAAATGTTACTCCTCCCCCTATCAAAAGCTTATCAATTAGAATACATACTTGTAGATGAGTCAGAAGGTCTAGAAAGCAATGAAATTAAAGTGGGGGTAGATGGACAATTATTAACTTCCTTACTCACCCTCTTTCCTCAAGGGAAATAACTGTTGACCAAAAAATAAGAAGAAAAAAAATTCTTCCTTCCTAGAGTTTATATAAGATGGCATATTTTGTAAATTAAATTGGAAAAAAAAATGTTTTTTATTCTATTATTAAAATATTATAATTAAATATTTTATTTCAATTATTAAATTTGCTCAATTAGTATATCACAAGGAAAGCATTCTATTGATACCATTCATAGTCAGATTGAAATAATAATCTGTTCCAAATGCATTATCAATAACATTAGCAGCTAATATAATCACAAGTTATTTATTGTTAACCCGCTTTTAAGTAATCAAGAGTCTTATTTTAATTTTGCTATTCTCATCTCAAATCTTATTATTTTTTACTTTAAGCTGCAGTGGTAGGAATTAATATACAGGGTGATTCAAATCGTATGTAAAACATTTTAAAGGTCAAGCTAAACACAAAAAGTCCTATGAACATGGATTCGAATTTGAATGATAACTGAGATATGAACAAAAATAAAAATGCTGCCACCGAGATCAACAAGTTAATAACTCAGGTTCTGTAAAGCCTAGATTAATGAAATTTGGAAGAATAACAGGGTACATAAAACTGTGTATACCGTTAAAATTTGATGGAATTCAAACACGAAGTTTCCGAGTTACTCATTCAAAATCATAACACGTGTTCACTTGTGAGTGCTAACCAGCACTTGTTACAGTTTTGACTGCGTAACTCGGAAACTTCTTGTTGGAATTCAATCAAATTTTAACGGTATACACAGTCTTATGTACCCTGTTATTCCTCCAAGTTTCATTTATCTAGGCTTTACAGAACCTGAGTTATTAATTTGTTGATCTTTGTGGCGGCATTTTTATTTCTGTTCATATCTCAGTTATCGTTCAAATTTGGACCCATGTTCATAGAACTTTTTGTGTTTACCTTGACCTCTATAATACCCCCTTAAATTGTTTTACGATTTGAATCACCCTGTATACCGTTAGTTGTCATCCTTATTCAATTACACAGGTATTTGCAGTTTTCTCCATCCTACATTTGAGAATTAATTTGCGATAAAATATCCTTTTCATATTGTGGATCAAAGCTCTTGATCTATCGTAAGAATAATTAAATACTTCGTCTTTTCGAAAATATGATATATATTTCAATATTATTTTTGTATTTAAATGTATACCATGTTTTCAGACACTGAGACTAAATATAATAAACATGGTGATTCATAATGAGTGCAACAAATATAAGCAATTTGTTGAGCAAAAAGCGTCATACGCACAAATTTCTTATTCCCAATTAGGTATGTAATTGCAACAGATCATACTTTTGAAAGTATAGTAGTAAATCAGTACATACATTTAATTACCATTTAAAAATGAAAAATTTAGTCATTAGCAATTGACAATCACTTGTTTGTTGACAGTTAATCCAACAGATAACTGATACGGCCAACCAAATTTGCAGTAACAGTGCAATAGTTTGTGTTTTTGATTTGAGGATTTGTAGGTGTATTCACGTTCAAGGGGCACATTTGAGCACTTGTTATACTAAAGCGTATAATCTCTTATGCCTTGTAAATTAAATGTTAATTATAAGTTCACACCTATTTACTAATGAAACTTTGATCTTTTGCAGTTTTGTACCTGATTGAAATATGACCTATGTTTACATGACATCTTTTGCTCAACCTGAGCTCCCCAACAAACAAAACACATAAGGGCTTCCAATGCAGTTGTATATTCAGTAATTATTCTGAAGAAAGAAAAAAAAAAAAAAAGTATAACTGAATATTATTTAAATTATAATTGTCAAAAGTTATAAAAAATTCAGATGATGGATATAGAAGAAAAGAGGGACGTGACGCAAGAACGATGAAAAAAAGATAAAAATTAAAAATTCAGATGTAATAAATAATTCATAGAATAGCACAATTTTCATTATTTCTATGCGAAAATGAACGATTGCTGTCGCCATCTTGGAATCGGGGTGTGAAGTCACAGGCAAGATTTGCTTGAAAGCTTTGCATTACACAATACACGCTATAATAGGTTTGTGGGTGAGAATGGTTTATGTAAATGAATTTGATCATATTGAAGGTTAAATTTGCAATTAATATTAAACCCTATCAGTATTCCTACCCCCCCCCCCTCCTGTCCTAAGATTTCAAAGTACATACATGTAGCACATAGACAATGTACCTTAAGCACTCTGCTATAATGCGATCTCTTGTATAATGCAATCCCCATTTTTTGATTCGTCGCTAACTTAGGAGAAATAAAATATCCAAGAATGTACAGAAAAAAAATCTCAATTTTTTACAATTTGAAAAACTTGGACGTATACAATTTAAAAACTTCAAAATCTGATTCATAATTGCCTGATTTTTTCAAAAAGTTCCTTAATACAGTACAGATGGTGGTTTATTATAAGTTATTTAATTTTTAAGAAGACAAAAACGATACAGTTATGGTAGATTACGTGTACTTTTATTGTATGTTCATTTTTTGAAACTATTAAAGTACACATTATGTATTCATGCATTAAGTACTCTAATAAATATTCATTTGAACTACACAAAACATTTTTGGACAATTTCAGGAGATAGAACATAGTGTCTGTTAAAAATTTTACTGATCAAAAATTTATTTCACTTTTCACATTTATTGTTACAAATTTATTTAATGCCATGCCTATATTGTTCGATTATTATCAATAAATGGCAGCAAGAGAAATTATAATAAATAAAACGTGATCAGTGATTTTTTCCCCAATGGCGTCGCCATTTTTTTTTTTTGAGAATTCACTTTTGCATTAGCTTTCGGGGACGAAAAATTGAGGAAAAAAGGGAATTAATGTGCTATATATCCTATATACACATAATATACTGTAATATACCAGTATATTAAATATTATATGCTAGTTTTCGTTTGAAATTCATCAAATCGAACTTCGTTTGAAATCACCTCCCCTCTTCCAAGTTAACTTTTGGTGACGGAAAAGTGGGATCCACTCAAAACCCCCACCACAGAAAACACCCAGGCATAAAACCTGCCAGTAAAAAACCACTGATTGAATTTTTTCCTCTTATAAGTTTGATCAATATTAATAATGTAACAATGTAAAACAATTTTTATTTATTTATTTATTTATTTACTTGAAATTCTATACAATAATAATAATAATAATGATGATGATGATGCATGTGGCAATTTCTTTTTTTTAATTTTCAAAATTAAATTTGATATAATTATTAATAAAAAACGAACAAAATAATTATTATACAAAACCAAAAAGTACATTAGAGATGCAGAGATTTTCAGCTATATAAATTTATTGTAATAGTTTGTTAATTTTAAAACTTTTCGTGGTTTGATCAATTTTATTGTATTGGTGTCCGCTTTAAAGGGATTCTAGGGCAAATGGGTCCCATTATATATATATTTAAAATTATATTATATATAAATATAAAATTATAGTAAATTTTAAATGGTTTATATGCACTTTCTCGTCAGATACGTATAGTAATTTTAGTGTCCACATGTCCAATAATAATTATATCAAATTTAATTTTGAAAATTAAGAAAAAAGAACTTGCCACATACATTATTAAGTAGCAGAAGAATGGAGCTACTTATATTTTTCACAATGTCCATCTGTCTGTCTGTCTGTCCGTCCCCTTTTTTTGAGGTAGAAGGTTGAAATTCGGAATGTAGCTTACTATGGGCATGTGCATCTTCACTATTTAGTTTGGTTTAGATTGGCCCACTGGGGCGGAAATTTTATATATTTATTTTATTTATTTTATATAATAATAGAATGGAGTAGTGGACAGAAAGCAGGAGGAGGAAAGATGAAGACCATATGTAAAGCCAAAAAGGGGGGAATTTATGAGGGGGGGACATAAGAAAGGCAAAGAGGGGAGAGAGTATTTGTAGAGAAATGAATACTGGCTTTCAGATAAAAATTCAAATGTATATAATGAAGTAAGAATCATTGATATATAGGAAGTGAAATTAAAAATTATAAAATGAACGAAAAGAATAAGAAGAATAAAACTGAAAAAAAAAAACAAAACAAAACCCAGTAGATAAATGAAAACAGAATATAAGAATACAAAGACCGGAATGAAATAAAAATCTTTAATATTTCTTCATACTTGGTTATACTTCAGGGCTTTCGCTACTTTCCTATACCTTCCTCGGGAGGATTAACTTCTTGTTATTATTATTGTTTTACATTGTTACAAAATTACTATTGAGCAAACTTATAAGAGGAAAAAACTCAATGAAAATGATCTACAAATTAATTAAGTAATAAACTAGAGGATACTCTTTTACCACAACAAGGAAACTAGAAACAAAAAAATAATAAATGAAAAATAAGGCAAAAAAATAAGACAAAAAACAAAAGAATAAGGAAAAATACGACCTGTAAGCACTTTTCGAAAGCCTTGCTTTCATCGTTCAGCAGCCCAAGGGAGAACATAGAGTGAACTGACTTGGGAAGGTATATCGAGTCTTATATAGTAACAAGAACGGAGAACAACCAATCAAGATTAATTGTAGAAAGTGGCAATTCATCGATTGGGAAGCTGAGTCACCCACTAAATCAATGCAGAGTCACCAATGGGACCCTTATCGAGATTTAATAACCGGTTTTTGTCGGTTTTGTTAATGGCAAGGCTTTCAAAAGCATCTAGTAGGTGCTTTTTATTGACTGATTGTACTAATTCTCTAATGAAAAATCATGTCCCATGTCCAGAGAGTGCTTGGCTATTGCAGACTGGTTGCTTCTGCCAAAACGTCTATGCCGCATATGCTCCTTGAATCTGGTGGCTAAGTTCCTAGAAGTCCTTGTACACCACAGGGCATTGCGAGCACCTGGCCTCGTAGATCTCGGATTTCTGTAGATGTGGAATGTGGTCCTTAGGATTGATAAGATGGCCCAACTGGTTGGGGTTGCTAAAAGCTAAAGAGATACGGACGGTTTGAAAATCGAGTTAAGGCCTTTTATCAGGGCATTGTTATATGGTACTGAAACAGTTCTTTCCTTGTCCTTTGTACTGTTCAAGGTGGAAATTAATTATAAAAAACTGTTTTGTACCTTGGAAATAAAATTTTTTCATCAGTGCTTTTACTCTGGGGGTTTTGTATCTGGGGGATTTACCCTCCCTTGCACTTTAAGGCTGGGGGTTTTTTACCGGTGGGTTTTATGCCTGGGGGTTTTGATTGGGGGGGGGCCCCGCGTCACGATAGACACTCTGGAAAAGTGGAGGGGAATTGAGAAAAAAAGCAAATTAATGCATTGTTTATTGTTTAAATTGTAAGATATCATACATATGTACTGTAATGTACCAGTATATTAAATAATTTATGCCAGTTTTCGTTTGAAATTCATCAGATCTAAGTTAGAAGTTAGTTTTACCCCCCCCCCCGTTAGCTTTTGGCGACGTAAAAATGGATGGGAAATTGAGATAAAAAGCGAATTAATGTACCATATATAATGCATAATGCACTATAATATACCAATATATTCAATGTTATACGCTATTTTCGTTTGAAATTCGTCAGGCTCTCTCCCCTCCCCAGGTGTTGTAGCACTAATTTTTCCCTCTTGTATAATGCGATCCCACAAATGTAGGTGGTTTTTCAGGTCAAAATTTTTCGCATTATAGTAGAATATTTACAGTATATAGTATTTTTTGTTTTTTTTTTTAACTTTTGCCTCTCACTACTGAAGATGGATATTTGTTAGCCGAAATACGTATCTGGTATTTCAATTCTCTTTGTGGATTAGATTCCCCCTTTTTGGTCAAGAGTTAAGATTCCAAGCTCATAAAAGATGTCTAGTAAACGTGAGGAATCACGTTAGGAACCACCTTGATCACGGACAAATAACTAGTTGTGATTTTATGAATAAGAGATTGATAAGTAGGCAAAGGCAATCAACTATTCATGACTGGCCAAGGGGTTCTAACTGTTTCAAAAAATCGTACTGTGAATGCAAGGAAATATTTTCAAAAGGTTTCATGATCTTAGCAGGATACAGTAACAACGACATGTTAACTTTACACAGAGTTGAGTCAAAGGCCAAAGTCAAAGCCATGTACTTTGTAAGTACAGGTAATTGCCGAAAAAAAAAAAAATTGTATTTATGGTAAAGACTCGTCAAATTTATTATAGTCTAAAGTTTACTCGCAATATACGGTATATACTCTTTGGATAGTATGAATTTGAGATATTAAAATTAATAACTTGTCCCCTTGGATTTCATATTAAGCAGATTAAACTGAATGTAACGACCACTTTTGCCTGTTCCCTTGGGTAGTCATTATAGACTGGTTTCATAATATATAGATGTTACGAATATATTAATTATACACTGTCTCCGAAATTCATGTGCACAAAATAAATAGTTATTTACAATCTAAAAGATATAAAAGAACCTTTGTCCACAACAAATTTATATCCACAGTGGTTATTGGTTTCTAGTCATTTATAATACTAAAAAGGTCTATTTAATCTCTTTAGAATTTCTTTCATCTGGAATTATGATAGCGAGATCTTTTTGATAGGGTCTTTCATCTAAGAGAATTTACAAATGTAAGGGCCAGAATCAACCCATTTTGCAATAAAAATACTGTACATGTAGTACTGTTTCATCTTTACATTTAAAATAAATCTTGAAAACTGAGAAATAAAAAAGCACTTTATCCCATTTATTCTTAAGCCAATTTAGGACTGCATTGGGATTTATTGTTTGCAAATGCCATGCACTACAATTTTCAGACTTGGTTATTGCAAAAAAATTTATTCTGTTAAGTGTAATTATAACTTTTTTTTTTTGCCAAAAATTTAGTTCAAATCTTATAAAGAACAGCAAATTTTAAAAATAACTTATATTCTAGTTGCTTCTTAGGTGTCAAAAGGAAGCATCAAATGTCTGATATTAAATTTCACCACAAAGTTCTGGCTTATGGGTGTTTCTATCTTAAATAGTTCCAGATTAAAGAATTTTTAATATCCTAATGGCTTGAGAAACCTATTTTCTAAATTATAAACTTGGAATCCCTAATTCACTTATATATTGGATATTTCAGCTTTAAATACTGTATGAGTCATAATGAACTTTAAATTAATGCTACATTCTACTTTTTTAAAAATTAATATTGTACTTTGTTAATAAAATGTTAGATGAGATTTAGTTTTGTTAATGAATATAAAATAAAAGCTTCACTAATTTTTTTTTTATCTTAATGTATTAACATTTAAAAGTAATATAATTAAATATTCAAGAGCAATAAATGCAAAAAAAAAATAAAAATTAAAAAAAAAAACCCAACAAGAATGAAATAACCAGACACATTATCATTGTATGAAAATGAGACTAAAAGTAAACCTACAAATATAGAATATATACATAGCCTGTGGGGGGGTGGGTGTGACATAGTTGATGACTTCATAAGAGGTTTCCAGAAATTTTACTTTCTCCATAATCTTAATTGTGTAACTATAACCTTCATAAACTCCAGAATGCATAGCATGACTTATTCACTTTAAGTCTAGGAGAAGGACTGCTTTTGGCTCATTTTGATTACAAGGGCTATAATTTCATTTCCAACTGGTAGAATTTTGATTATAATCATAACGTGTATAAATAAACACATATAAGAGACTATGATATTGGTGATACTCCAAAATAAAAAAAGAAAAGAAATTGGAGAAAAAAGAAATAATGCCTGAACTTGTGGAAAAAAAAATGTTTTATGAATTGATCAAACATTCAGACAAATAACATAATTTTCGGTATACAGGGTGAATCTGAAGTCCTGTCACAAACTTTTAGGGGAGGTAGTATGGATGATTCTAAGCAAAAAAGTTCATATGAACATGGGTCGGATTTTGAACAATAACTGAGATATGAACAAAAATAAAAATGCTGCCACTAAGATCAACAAGTTAATAACTCCCTTTCTACAACATCTAGGATGATGAAATTTGGGAGAATAATAGGGTACATAAACTTGTGTAAACTGTTAAAATTTGATTGAACTCCAACGAGTAGTTTCCGAGTTATGTAGTCAACATCGTAACACGTGGTGGTTAGTACTGTAACGGTTTTTCTTTAATTATAGCTAATTAAGAGATACTTCCTGCACAGAGATCTCCTAACATAAGAACCTGTAGATGAGAAAAGAACGACGGGTAGCCATTAGTAATAGTTAACAACAATCATATGAAAAATCTTCATTTCAATTGACAAAGTTACTTATCTTGTATCAAGGTTTTGTTTCTTCACATTCTTCTGCAAGATACCTCTTGTCATAGGTTTCATTAATTATGGTGCCAATTTCAATCGAAGACCCAGGGGTCGGTAGGTAATTGAACTCACTAACACAGCCTAAAAATCTGATGCAAAAATAGCCGGGGCTTTATTTCGAAAGAAAGGAAACAGACAAACATACATGAAATTTTCGTTTACACGAATTCAGCTACGTTAACTACGAAAATTCTCAAAAGTAAAGCCTTTTTTTTATTTAGAAATCCAACTCATATTGTTGGACTTAATTTGCCTAGTCTATATGTCAAGAAGTCTTTCTTTTTTTTCTTCTCAGGTAAGCACATATTTTATCCAAACCTCTTTGGAGTAATATATTTCTTATTAAATATTCTTACTTTCTACAACTTCCGTTCTTTTCTATAGGTTTCTTTACAAGATCAAGATTCAGTGCTTCCCTCGACAATTGACCCGGAGCTTTCGTTTTCATTTCTTCCCTTCTTCGAAACAGTCATCAAAAGTCCATTCTTCACTATTGATATCACATCTTTCGATATCGAAGATTGTTTTGTCGCCTCGGGCATTCAGAAAAGAAAATAAAAATTCAAAATTTAATAGAAATAGCATTTCGACAAAATTAACGTCTAGTAAATAAAAAAACACAAACAATGCAGGAACATAAAGCTTAATTATAGTTCCATCATCTCAAATGAATCTCTGTCTACACATTCGATGTCCTTTGTTACGTGAAGAATTATACTCCAGTTAGAACTCACTTGTTTCTGGACATCACTGACGGAGTTGCATCTAATTTACATCTCCTTATACTAAGTCATAGTTTTCACTTCTTTTGAAGAACCCGCTTATACATTTGACTAACTAAGAATGCATAAGAGGAAACACAGAGACAGTTTTTTTATATCTGTTCTCATTCCTTTTTTTCTTTAGTGCGTAAGAGAAAAGGAAAAGTGGGGGGGGGGGGAGAAGATAAATAGAAATACACTAATAATACTAAAAGGAAAGGTATCCCACAGGAGGGTATGAGGTTAGTAGAGACTTACTGCACAAAAAATATTCGCCGGTCTATCTTGGTAGTTCCTCAGGATGTTCCATATACTTAGTTTCAAAATCGTCTTGTGTCAGATTCTATTTCTCCAGACGCTTGATTTTCGGGTAACTTTTCTCGTCTCATTGCGTAATTCAGTTTTGTTTTTGTTTTATTATTTTATCCATATGAACAGTTTGATTTCTGTAAATAAATATTATAAAATTAGATAAACGTTTCCAACCAAGTCATGGCCCAATAACATAGCATAATACCAAATCGTAGGGATTTTTCTTTAGCTCAATCTGCCATTTCCTCCTATGGAAGGGTATCCAACTCTTCGAGACCATGTCGTATCTTCTAAACTTCGGCGTTCTTTTCTTCACAGTCGACACGTCATCGGCATTCTCTAGATTCCGCGACTCTTCTGTCGATTAATTAATCGATAATTTTTGTTTCTTCCTTGTAAAAGTTAGAAGACGTGGGCACGCTTTCACCCACTCTTCTATAAAGGTAAACGCGATCATTATTTTTTTTAAGTTAAGATCGAGTGGCAAACTTTTTCCAAAAGGCAACTCTTCTCCACCGTTTGCTGTCGTTAACAGCAACCCAAATTGTGTAGAACGAACGTCGTTATAAAGCTTAATTAATTTTCTAGCCTTTGCTAGCATTGTTAAAGCAACGCATTGTTTTCCTTTTTAACGAGCTTTGCAAGAGGAACAATTCGTCATAAACGTCATTTCGGTTTCATTATAATATAGGGAAGGAAACTTATCTGGGAGATCTCTTATCTATAATATCTTTCCAATGGCGATGGGAAAGAAAGTGTAATCGAAGGAAGAGAAAGCTGACACTTAGTGGTGTTACAGTACTCACATGTGAGCACGTGTTACGATGTTGAGTGCGTAACTCTGAAACTACTCGTTGGAATTCGTTCAAATTTTAACGGTATACACAGTTTTATGTATCCTATTATTATCCCTAATTTCATTATCCTAGGTGTTGTAGAAAGTGAGTTATTAAATTGTTGATCTTAGTGGTGGCATTTTTATTTCAGTTCATATCTCAGTTATCATTCAAATTCATATGAACTTTTTTGCTTAGAATCACCCATACTATCTCCCCTTAAAAGTTTGTGACAGGGTTTCAGACTCACCCTGTATAATATGCAGGGGGGGAAAATAAAAGTTATAAAAAAAATCATTGCTCTTATTATAAAATATAAATATCCTGATAATAAATGTAATGAAAATAAGATTTAAAATTTTTTTTTCGGTTGGGGTGGGGGGTATTATATACCAAAAATTATGTTAAGCATCTTTTTCCTAGACAGTTAGCTTCAGACTGTTAATTAGTAAACTTCTCAAGTCTCTGAACTGGCAATGTTGATTTGGGAGAGATGACTGTATGAATTAGTTGTTTAATTTAATATTGAATATTTATAATTTGTTATACTGTATATGTAAGCTAAATTTTACCAAACATTTTGTGCTAGTCTGGAATTAAAATCATTCTTATTTGCTTTTTTTTTTTTCAATGAAGTGTGTTCTTCGTCATTAGCACAAGGAGGCTTCTTTTCAAAGGAGAATGATTACTTTTGTTCTGTCGACTATCAGAAATTATTTGGAACCAAATGTGCCGCTTGTAATGAGTTTGTGGAAGGAGAAGTTGTCACTGCCCTTGGAAACACTTACCACCAAAAGTGCTTTGTCTGTGCAAGATGCAGGTCAGTAGTCACATTTTTAGTAGTATATTTTGTTTATCAAAATTTATAATTTCATGAAAGCAGACGGGCTCTTTTCATTAAAAAAAAATAATCTTTTGGAAAGCATTGCAGTGAGAGTCAGTTGCAAAGCCCAAATAATTCACAGTCAGACTAGGTAGATTGTTTTCAATGTTTATGATTACATGAGAAGAAAGCCCTGAAGGATTACTCGCAACGCAGTTGCTAGGTAGCTGTCTCGCCAGTTCTAACCGATCAACTTGTGCTTGCCTTAGTGGATTTCATTACTTTCGCTCTCATCTTTAATTGTTATAGCCATAAGGTTTCCCCCTGATGTTTATGATCAAAGCTGAATTCTGTAGCTTTGATCTTCTGGATTTGTGGTCCTCTGCATAATTGTTGATAAGCGTTCAGTTCTTCTGTTGTCTCTAACTCAAACTGTTTATAAACAAAGATTGCCTTCAACACATACCATTCTAGCTTCACAAGTGATTGCAGCTAATATACATTTTAATACAATGAAATAAAATGCTGCTAATAAAAACATACACAGTTGAGGACTGCAAATTGGGGCAGTCCAATAAAAACACCAAAGTCTAGATTTTTGGTGTTTCTGAATTTCTGATCCTCAGTGAGAGAATTGATAGTTCATGCAAATTTAATTAGCTTTTCTCATTAAAAATCTTCACAATATTTATCTAATTTGCTACAAAACAATTAGCCACAGGGAAATTTCAAAGTTCTTCACAGAAAGAAATGGAAATGACTGTAGAAGCATGTAAGGTGTATCTGAATGAAAAGGAGACTATGATTATATCTAACATATATTTTAAGTACAGAATATTTGATGTACAATTAATGTGCAATATGATGCCTATATATAATTGCCTTTGATAATGATGCACTGATCTCAGAGCATAATAAGTGAATGATGGCTTCAGTATTGAAACTCCTTGGTTGCATACAGATACTTTTTCCATGGTATTTTGCACTCCTTTGTCACGCTTCTGTCAGTGATTTTTTTTTAAGGGGTTGAAAATATGGGAGTCACATGGGGAGATGTCGGGACTGTACGGAGGATGTTTGAAGACTTCCCATTGAAATGTTTCTAGCAGGTGGAGGGTCTTTTTGGCCACAAGTGGCTTAGTGTTGTCCTGGAGCAGCACTAGTCATTTCGAGAGCTTCTGTCTGCGCTTGCTTTCGATGGCCCGTTTCAGCTTCAACAGTGTGTTGCAGTACCATTCAGCGTTAACGGTTTCACCCCATTCTGGTTTCTAGAAATTTTACTTTCTCCATAATCTGAATTGTGTGTGATGCTATCATAGTGAAATTTCTTTGATATAGATGTAGTTAGCCTCCATTAACCCCATAACTATAACCTTTATAAACTCCAGAATGCGTAGCATGAATTATTCACTTTAAGTCTAGGAGAAGGGCTGCTTTTGGCTCATTTTGATTACAAAGGCTATAATTTCATTTTCAACTGGTAGAATTTTGATTATAATCATAACGTGCATAAGTAAACACACATAAGAGAGACTATGATATTGGTGATACTCCAAAATAAAAAAGAAAAGAAATTGGAGAAAAAAGAAATAATGCCTGAACTTGTGGAGAAAAAAATGTTTTATGAATTAATCAAACATTCAGACAAATAACACAATTTTCGGTATATAGCGTGAATCTGAAGCTGAGGAGTATGGATCCTTCTTTGTCAAAAAAAGAAACTGAACATCTCTTTTCCGGCCTTCATGGCAGAGTGAGCTGTTTTTGGACTTGGGGTGCCTGTATGATGCTACATCTATCGACAAGCATATTTACCAACTTCGATTAGATACAACGGTGCTACAGTGAAAGTCTCCTTTTCATTTGGGCACACCATATATATGGCTTTGGGCTTATATTCAAAAAGGCAGAAGAATGTGCAAATTGCTGAAACCTCACTAAAGTGAGCAAAAAAAAATGAGTTTTATGTTAATGTTTTGGTTGAAATAAACAAACCACATTCCTCATTGAGAATGCACACCATTGATTAACTTTTTAGCATGCCATTATTCTTTGTACAGTGTTATATGCATTTTCATCTCCTCTTGTATTTGCAAATATTTTTTATGATTGATTTCTGTGAATTTATCTCTTGATATTAATCAGTTTTTCAGTTATGCACATGCTAGGCATAACTCCCAAGATTTACTGAGGTTTGCTTTTGAGATTCTATATTTGGACTATTTATTATCTTTAGTTTAAAATAATTCTATAGAGTAGCAATTATTTTAAACTAAAGATAATAGTCCAAATATATAATCTCAAAAGCGAACCTCAGTAACAGAAAATTAAATAAAACCTTTTTAAGAATTTTAATTTCTTTTTATTTCAAATTATAATAAGTTGTTTTGTTTGTGTTAATAACTAATTCCCAAAGAGGTTATTAAGACCATCAGAGTTACTATGCCTCAAGATAAGGTTGAAAAACACTGTTATCTGAATAAGATTGCCTTTAAACAATGTTGTGAATTATTAAAATCGGTATTTATTTTAAAGTTTGTTTCATTTGAATTACTTAATATCTTATTAATAAACTTATTATAATCTGTAGAAATTAAAATATACTTTCTTAATATTGTAAATACATTATAATCAAATTTTGATACAGATTAATCATCAGATATACAGAAGTTCACACATTTACATTAATAATAGCCTAAACTATGAGAGGATACCAGAAAATAACGCTAGTTATTTTTTAACGGAGGAAATAAAGTCGCTGTGTAAGAGTTAACATAGCCATAAAGGCCGAGTACATGCTCGGACATTGCATAACAAGAATTGTTCCCACGCATACGCACTACGGTCTACTAGTTGTTTTACAAATGGCCGCCACTATCACATAGTCTACAGTGGAAGAACAGCAAGCTGTTATAAAGTTTCTTTTTTGCAAAAGGTAGGAAACCCACTGAAATATATGAGAAAATAGTAAAAGTTTACGGTGCCAACTGTCTGGACTATTCCCATTTGTGCAAATAGTATGAAATGTTTCGGGAAGGAAGAGTTAGCCTTGCCGATAAACAGCGTTTTGCTGGGCAGCCTGCATTAGTGGCAACACCAGCCATTATCGAGGACGTTAACAACACAATCGGAGAATACCATTGAAAGAAGTGAGTGAAACGATTCACAAATCCTATGGATCTGCATGGGATAAGTGCATGAGAAGACTTGTAGTTTCCTACTGCACTTAATTGTTTAAATGTTTGTTTTGTAATTTTCTTTGAAAAAAATAAATGGCATTTCTTTCTGATATCTCCTCGTATAGATTATGAAATAAACTTAATGTAAAAAATAATTTAATCACAAATTTTTATTCTATTTTATTAAAAATTTCAGACAGCCATTTCCTACTGGTGAACGTGTTACCTTCACAGGTAAAGAATGTCTGTGCCAAAAGTGCATAAACATACCTGTTGTTACTTCACAATCTCCACAGCAATCACCTAGTGGCATTGGACCCAGTAAGTTTAAATTTCAAAACATTATTTGAAATTCTCATTAGAATATACAGGGTGATTTAAAAGTCCGTATTCGATTTCAAACTGCTGTATTTAATGTTTAAGTAAACATACAGAGATGCGTTAAAGTACAAAATATTCGTTATATTGTCAAATTTCAAAATGGTGATTTACAGGTGTTCAATATGCTGCCCCCCTCCATCTGCATAGAACATATCAAATGTTATAAGGCCAGTCTGTTTCTTGGAATCTTTGATGCTCTCAGCTTTAAAGACTTTCGTTCCGAATCTTATATGAAATTTGCACTGGACGATTATTGTCAACTCGCACTTGTTGAAGCAAAGATGCAAACTCTCTGTTGTTGGGTTGAGAGACTAGGAGACTTCAACCAGCAATCTTAACAAATTTGATGATCTCCTCTTTCCAATGGTAGGTTGGTCGTTCAGCTGCTATCAACGGTTGCTTTGTATAGCACTTTGAAATCGTGCAGGGACTTTTGAATCTCCCTGTATTTAGTAATAAATTGTGGATACCAATTAACACAACAAATGAAACCTCTTGCCAACATAAATATTCTTTTACTTCTTGAAAATTTATTTCATTGACAGAGTTGGGTCCGTTATTGCTTTGCATAATGCAAAATAATGATTGGTTCGGTTATGCAATAACTGTTATGTTGCTTACGCGTTTCGGTTTACACCATCGTCAAAGCAAGATTTTACAAGTAATAAGGAAACTATATATGAGGGATAGCTTCCTTGTCTTGTAATATAGAAATTGGAATTTCTGTATAAGATTGACAGAGTTGGGTCCGTTATTGCTTTGCATAATGTGAAATAATGATTGGTCCGGTTATGCAATAACTGTTTATTATGTTGCTTACGCATTTCGGTTTACTTTTATCTTGCTCTGATGATGCAGTAATGGACTCAATCTTATACAGAAATTCCAATTTCTATATTACAAGACAAGGAAGCTATCCCTCCTCATATATAGTTTCTTATTACTTGTAAAATCTTGCTCTGATGATGGTGTAAACCGAAACGCATAAGCAACATAATAAACAGTTATTGCATAACCGGACCGATCATTATTTCGAAATTTATTTCAACCTCGAAATGGTCATCATTTAGCAAGAATGTACATTTTTGCTGAAAGATGACCACCTTGGTAGTTGAAAGGTCATTTCAATAAGTAAAGGGCTGGGGGAGGCCGTGGCCTGGTGGGCTTTCACTGAACACAACTTCTACATCAGGCACGGCTCGTCACTGGTGGGTGAAAGCCAATCTTTCCCCCCCCCCCCCCCTGGCTGCTATGACCATCATATAGCAGTCGTGAATCCAGGTCCATCCAGGGACCCAACTCGTCGGCCTCTGGCCATACAGGCCCTGGATGGACGTATTGGATCCAATTAATTAATAATTAAAAAAAAAAGAGAGAGAGAGAATTTATATGGACAAGAGGTTTTGTTAGCATTCAGTAATTAATCCTAGTTAATTGCTATATACCTCATATAGTATGGTCAAGACAACTTTATTTAAAATGAAAGATCAACTTCATAATAATCACATATACTAGTAACAAATTTTCAAATCTATCTTTAAATGAATAAAAATTATGAATGCTAACAAAGCAGAAGAAGCTTCATGACTGAAGCCATGACATCACAAAAGGTGTGCTTCATTGTAAATTTGCATCTTGAAAGCTTGGATCAAAAAGGAACGCGCAACAACTTTTGTAACGACTTTTTTAATATAAGCAAAATTGAAAGAATGCACATTGAAGCTGCTACAGGTTTTGCTTATTTTTTGACATAAGCACAAATTTTCTCGAATATCGGGTGGTGCAAAAAAGGTGTTAGAAAATTTTTATCTATGACATAATATGAGGTTATAGGTTCTTGGTTTCATATTTATGCTATAACATTCATCCTGAAATTTAATGGAGAAGGTTTTCAAAGTGATTTCCATCTGCTGCAATCAGTGTGTAAAGCCTTGAACTGAATTCCATGGTGATTCTCTTAAGAAGATCATTTTCGACTGCATGAATCTCTCTGGAAATTGCAGTACGAGGATAATGGAGTGGTGCAGGTGCATTTTTGAATAAGATTCTGTTGAATAAGCATTACTTCTAGCATTTCGTAAGATTTCTTTACGATAAACACACGCTGTTCCAACATTAGAGCTTCCATTCTGAAATGTACCATAATGAGAGACATCAGTGAGTGAGCTATAGAATGTACAGAACTGCAATAGAACAGTATCACAGTAGACAAAAACTTTCTAATATCTTGTTTGCGCCACCCAGTAGTTGGCACCATTATTGGAAGAGTTATCCATTAGACCCAATATTATGTCGTTCCACTAGTCTTAAAGGTTTTTACCTTAAACATGTTATCTATCACCCCAAGTGTGGCTCTGATATGTCTTAATTTCAGAAGTTATAAATTATAAATATAATGTCCTATTAACGAGAAAATTAGATGTCATGAAAAATTAAAATTTATCTTTTTTGCTAGCCACATTTTTTTATGAATTTAAACATTCGTTTTGCTTAAAAGTGCAGAAGGACTTTAGTAAAATCATTAGGACCATTAGAAACAGCATTAGTATAAATGCTTACTAGTGGAATGAAAAATAAAATATTTTTGTTTTATAGAATATCTAATCTTTGTAAATTCTAGCCAGCTTGTTGGCCGAGAGCACTGAGGTGCAGGTGTGGTCAAATCTTGCTAGGGGGATGGATGTTTGTGTTTGTCCTTCATTATAAAATCCCAGTGTTGGGCTTCAACCTGTTGGGGAACAACCCGTGGGTTGTTTAGGTCATTTATTTAATTTATTTTGCTTACTGCGTCTCTTATCATATGAATAAAAGTTTCTTTTATTATGGATATGTTCATAAACTCCCAAAAAAAGAAAGAATTAGAAAGAAAGGGTTTTTAGATGATTAACATATAAAAAACTCTCATGGAACCTTCAGGCATGTGCCACACCTTAATACCAAGTCATATCAGGCAGGGGTTTTATATCTTTGTTTTGCAACAGCTTGATCATAAGTAGATAGCAGCATCATAGGTTTATGTACGAGTTAGGCTTAAATGCATTACTACTGCATGTTCGTTCGTATTTCATCATTTGCGAAAGAAAAAAATGCCAGCTATTTGCCCCATGCCTGGTTATTCAGCCAACAATGTCAAGGACAGAGTTAATTTTTTACTTTTTTAAAAGATAAAATGCACTACGGAATGAGTGGAAAGTGGTTAATACGAACAGGGAAGTCAGTTTCTATGTATAGATAGGTGTGCAGCCGGCATTTTTGTTATCCGGAAGACTTTGACTCTACAATTAATCTGTTCATTAATATCCATTACTTACTGATTATAATTACAGTGGCATCCTTTCTCAATCTGTTGCACATCTATTTCTCAGTAAAATTGTATAATTCTCACTAATTTTGTAGCAGATATTACTCAGAAAATACACGTGAAGAATTTTCTTTACTAAATGTATTTTTCCCTTGTTTAAGATCAGCTTCATTATTCATATAAATCTTTTATAATGTTAAAAAAATCCAATGTTAATTTGACACACAAAGCTAAGTTTATGTCAGTTGAAATATTAAAAATTTCATTTTTGACGCCTTATACGAGGGGAGATCAAAAAGTAAGTTGCACTTCCACGGTATGGCCATTTATTACACCATCTATACAAAAGCAACACGGCTATAGCAGCATACAATGCAGGTTCACTTTTCCACATAGTCTCCAAGAGACCCTAAACATTTATCCGAACGATCAACCAACTTTTCGATTCCGGATGCATAGAAATCTCCTCCAGCGTTTTGTAACCACATGGTGACAGCCGATTTCACCTCCTCATCGTTTCGAAATCGTTGTCCACAGAGTTCCGTTTTGAGCTTACCGAAAAGGTGAAAGTCGCATGGCGCAAGTCGGGGAAGATAGGCTATATGGGGATCCCTTAAAAGAAAGGCAATTATTCCCCATTGGTTGGCAGTTAAGAAAGGAGCTGTTGTATGCGACGGGTTTAGTAGAAGGTGATGGAGGAAAGGAAATATTTCAGTGGTTGGAACCAACTGTATGGAGGATGTTGCCAACTCTCCCACTTGAATCGCTGCAGCAGTTCGCACGTTTGGCGGGCCTTGTGAGGTGTTGTGTTATCGTGCAACAAAATCACACCGGCGCTCAATTTCCATATACAGCTGTGATTTCATGATGAATGTACGTGCAATTCACCCGTTTGGCCCATAGAAATCGGATTGCTGCTCGCACCTCAAGTTTGGAGTGGACATCCAGTTGACGCGCCATTGCTTTTAGCCCGCTAGTCACACAAAACACGACGGAAAACCACAGCAACCATCCTATCCGACATCTGCGCAGTTAATATCCCTTTCTCCGCTTTGCCCAAGATTGCGACACACAGCGCGCTCCTGCGGCGAGAGTGCAACTTACTTTTTGATCTCCCCTCGTATGTTTATAAATTGACATGTTGTTTTCTCAAATTTAAAATGGAAAATACGTATACATTAGTTATATCAGTGATAAGGTAAACAAATTTACTTTAAACTCAACATGAATACTTTACTTTCCAATAAAAATTGCTTTGTTACCATAAACCGTGGTTCCCACATGCATCAAAAACAATGGTGGAAACCACAAGAAAATTGATGTGAATATATACATATATTAACACAATCGAATTAATTAAATTAAATTGAATAAACAACAGTGGAATACAAAAAGTAAATATGATGAATGGTGAGGATTGTGTATTGTGCATAATCAAAACTGACTGTTTAGATCGATCAGCAGCTTCAGTGCAGTGCAAAATTACCAAATTACCGGTACAACAAGAGATGGCGCTTGGATAGCGGACTACTGCTGGCTTATCCATTTGAATTTCAGCCATGTGACACACCTCCAAGTTCAGAAAGTAAAAAGGAGGAAAAAATAAACCCTGGGTTCTGTTCTCTCATTTTCTACTTGTGGGAACCACGCTTAAGGTTTGCTTCTAATTGTTTAAGCTTTTCTTTCGAATATTTTACGTTTAGGTTTCTATTAACATGTTCTGAAAAAAGGTTATGAAAACTGTGGTTAACCTAGGGAGTCTATGGGGCATTAAGTCTTTTTTTATTCATACACCTATGGTGCTGCCAACTGTGTCGAAAAGCCTTGCGGTTGAATCAACCTATTCAGTTAATCTTGCCTTAATATTGTCTGCCAGAGTATTCAATTTCGGTTGTAGCTCATTTACTAATCTATGAGCCACATATCACAGAGAACGTAAACTTATTTAAAATGTGCATTTGAAAAAGATAAAAGTAGTAAATATTAAAATCACCTTTTCTCAAAAGATTTTATTTAATTTTATGGCATAAGCAGAGTAGAATTGAGTTTCTCTTGGACTTATTTGGTAAACCACACACAGAAGGTCTATTTTAATCAGGAACCTTCTGAGATAGCACTTGTACGGAGTGATGTGCCACAGCATTCAGTTTTGGGCATATTTGATTCTATTTTGATTTAGGATATACCTAGTAATGTTGGTTAGAAATCAGTAATTTTTGCTGATGATTCTACTTATTTTCTTACCAACAAAAATATTGATATATTATTCAATTTAATGAATGATATTTTAGAAGACAATAATTGGTTTTTAGCAAATGGTCTTTTGCAAAATACTAGTAAATTAAAAGTTACTGTCTTTTGTTTACTCTTAGTAACTGTTGGGCATGGATACAAAACTTAATGAACAGAATTTCCAGAATAATAAAGTTATTACTGGGGGGAGGGGGGTGGTCAGTCAATTACTCTTATCTTCTTGAAGCTTATGAAAGATTTTCACAATCCTTTTTCACCAATCAATAAATATGGTTTATCGCACAAATCACTTCGAAGATGGTCGAAATCGGTACAATGGCATATGTTAATGGTACCGTTATGACACCCCTATAAATTTTAAATTCTAAGATACAGGATATTGTAAAAGCGCAAACAAGCACTGCACTGCAAATAAACGCCACATCCTATTTACCAATGCACCAATTCTACACATAAAGTAATAAGCACCACGCTCAATTAACCGCTTCGGCAATTATCGAAATTGTCTGTGCCACCACTGAGTTGATTTCAGTGCATAAAATACCGCACTGTAAATGTGCTGTGATATCATTGGCAGACACATTCTCTTTACTGTTTCAAGTGATTGGTAGACCCATTCTTAGTAATATGTACTGCTTATAATATCCACTATCATTTCCCTCTAACCAGTGGACACTGCTGCCTAAAATAGCAGCAAATCTAAGTGGACAGTCTTTGTATAGTGTAATTTTTTATGGTATCTTGGGATAAAGTTATGTTTTCTGTATTTGTTGAAGTACAGGTCATAATCTTCTCTCTGTCCCATTAAATAATGTAAGTTTCTGAAATTGTTGGAGAAGGAATCTAGCGACAAGATTAGTTGTAGAGTTTATATATTATGTATAATAGGCCTATGAGAGAATTAAGCGCCACACTGAATTTGCTCTGAAGCGAATAACCACTGTGGTGCTTGTTTGCACTTTTATGGTATGTTCCTAAATGGTTGGTTGGTTTATTAGAAATTTTGGTGTCAACTACTAAGGTCATTTTGTGCCTTTTACACAAGTTATATCTGTACGCAGCCCGGGACAAACGCAAACATCTATGCCCACAGTGGGATTCGAACCCATGACCAGGCAGACTCGAGAACTAGAAAGCCTATGTCCTAGCCCTCTCGGCCACCTGACCGGTGTTTCTAAATGGAAGGACAATAATTACATAGTGTGATTTTATCTAAGCATAAAGTTCCTTATCTAAAATGTCTAGAACTCAAAATTTAGGGTTTAAAAAACTATGTCGTTTCATCATTTATGAACTTTCTGCACTAGCAGTTTATTAAATCCAAAGGGTTGAGAAAGTTTAAAAAACTTGTGTGTAATGCATTGTAATAAGAGGATTACTGTACGACGTCACAATGATGCAGCATATTTAGGCAAAACAAAATCACCTACTGCTGTAGATCTGTGTGTTCTCAATTGCCTTTAAATTTTTAAATACTGTATTAAGAATCTAAATTTTTCGACATTGTGGATAGCTTTCTCTAACTATCACATAATGAATTGTGCTATTGCCCTATGCCAAGAGAAATAAGCAGCAATCGTTGAGATTAAATGATGTTTTTGCCTGTTTTTTTTAGCATACTTTGCGGGATGCCTAGATCCTTAAGAAAAAATTCTTATTCTTAAGCCATACTTAATAAAAAAAAAAATGCCTGTTTGCTTTTTTTAAGAGTATTTATTATCTTAAATGGTATTATTTTGTAAGGTAATGGGCAACATGTTAAAAGAATATCATTGTTACAAAAAAAAGTGTTAAAATATTATATCTGGTTTACAATCTTCAACTCATTTTAGACCTTTATGTTAAAGAAAGAGTTCTTACTATAATTACTGTAATATTTATACCATAATGACTAGAATAGTAAGTGTGATTACTTGCGTAATTTTCTGGTGCATCCGTAAAATGTCACTGCGTGCGTTTTTGACCAGTGAGTCGCAGGTTTTTAGTATTCGCTTACAAGGAAAAGGATGAAACGTTAACAGTAGTTTTAAAAATTAATTTTCAAACACGAGTTCTTTTTTTATTCTTCCTGTTTATTTACTGTTTCTTAAAGGTAAACTCCACGGAAAAAATTCGAAAAGTTTATTTTTTTTTTGCATCCAGGGTAATATATCATTCAAAAATTTGCGATTTATCCTAATATTTTAATAAGAAAAATGCCTCGATAGATTGAACAATTCAAAAATTGGCCGCCTCGTCCCCTCAGGAGAACCAGCGGAACAAGAAATCATTTCTAGCTTAGTTTCGATTCTGGCCTAGTTTCGATTTTACATAACGCTAGAGTTTGCTTGCCTTTTTACTATCAGAATGCCTTTAACTTGTTCTCTCTTTGGATGTGTAAATAAGAAATCCGATAGAAACTTCATGTTTCATGTATTTATACAATCGGAATCGATTAAGAAGTAGCGGATTACCTTTAGCCAGCGAAGATTTTGTATCCAAATACGAACAGCATCGTGTGATCAGTTCATTCCGAAGTGTCTTGCCTTTTTTATAATCCTACAGTTTTAAATTCATTGAAAATTAAAACAAAATTCATTTAAACTCGAATCTGTTCCAACTCTAAAAGGGCATAATTCTGATAATCTTCAAGAACAACGACCGCGATAGTCAGACATTTGCTAACCGCCGAAGGAATGAAGTAGGCTTATCTGCTGTCATAAGGTACGTGCATGAGTAAATATAATGAGTAAATTTTTAAAATACGAGTAAAAATACTTTTTTAAACGTAACGAACAATATGCAAATTACACTATTAACACATTATAACAAGCTCATCACTTATAAATAGTGAAACAATAAAATATACGATAGAAACTGAACACGAAACGTAAAATTCCCATTTGCAGCCAGCAAAAAAACACCACGAAGTTGGTCGAAATTGACAGCAGCGCTGTTATTTCGCACATCCGCCGCTCGCCTGATTTTTAGCATTGTTTAATACAAGAGTAATCACACTTATTTATTCTATTCGTTATGTTTATAATAAGAACAGATGAAGGTAGGGTTAAACAAAGCTCAAATATTTTCTGCCTAAGAAGTAATTTTCAT
>JAHWFO010056006.1:275604-297064 GCA_023313115.1 Rhysida immarginata
CATCTCATTAACGTTTAGAACACGCGCAGAGCCGAACCCATGTATGTTCTCAACACGCGTTTTCCCGAATGCGAGGATAATTCGTGTCGTCCAGCAATACATGTACTCTTTCTATTGCAACGCAATGAATTGTGGGATTGTCTACAGACAGACGGACAGACAGCTGGACAAACCGATCACATAAACACATTTCTATATATAGAAACTGTGCTAAAAAATCGTTACTCTATTCGCAAAGTCGGTCGGTCGGTCAATTCTTCAGGTTTTATTTATAGATAGTCCAGGGGGTGGGCATTGTGAATGCCTCCAATTCAAAGCATTTGGTGTTCAATTCTTAACCGTATATAATTCACCAAAATGCCTTCCGAAAATTGCTGTCGGATGCATTAAGAATGCTATCAGTGCACACGAAAAGATTTTTATAGCAGGAGACTTCAATATTAATTTTAAGGACAAATCAAAAAATGAAATATCACAATACCTTCTGTCACTCGGTCTTACTCCACGTATTCAAGAATATACGACAAGACAGAATTCAGCAATAGGCAATATATTCAGCAATTTCCCTCTACAATCCGGTACCATACATAAATTTTTTACAAATTTGGGTCAGATTTTAAAAAAAAAACATGGTAGATAACATATTCACCGTACGGAACCCTCTCCACGCGAGTTTGACTCGCACTTGTCCATTTTATTAGATCAACCTTATTGTTGTTGACTAAGTATCGTATTTTTTGTCTCACAGTCAGAATTGGTTTTATTCTATTAGCATCAGATCATTTAATAAATAGCCAGTTTCCAGTTACCATGTTAGTTTAAGTAAATTTAAATTGGTTATATCATAACTAGATTTTTTATGATATTCAAGAGTATTTGGAATTTTCTGGTATTTTCAAGATATTAGTTTTAATTTTAGTGTTGATTTATTGTATTTTTTTTGAAATTTGATTATTATTCTTTTTTTTTTCTGACAATATCTGTACAGTCTGTAATGTGTTTTGACTAATAAAAATTGAATTATTTATAAAATTTTATTTCCAAAGTAAAAAATAAAATAACTGCCGTCTTTATATACAGTAAAACCTCATTAACATGAACTCGTGTACAACGAACCCTCGGTTAGCATGAACTAATTCATTCGACTTGTTTGGATCACCTGTACAGTGTTTCAATGCTTCAATGTTTGGATTACCTGTACAGTGTTTCAATACTTTCAGTGCTTTACCCCAAACAGAATGACTCAATACCACAAACACAAGCAATAAGGCCTCTTTCACACGACGCCACCAGAGCCAGGCCACCACCACCCTTTTTGGTGGCGCATTTCTTGGTGGCATGTTCATTGGTGGTGGAACAAGTCATGTTGCTATGGAAGCCCCCTTTCCTCAACTGTCCAACAATGGTGGTAGCACAAGAAATCGTGAGGTCGTGTGAAAGGTTCTAATCTGAGCAGTGTAATATGTGAAAGGGGCTTAAAGCAAGCAGTTAGAACACGTTCATTGTAAAGACATGGTATTTAAGTGATTTTTAATTTTCTATGATCAATTAAAGAATTCTAGATAACTTTTTAATGTGAAAGTTATATTAAATTGTAATTTTTAACAAACAATTTCTAACAAATTCTGTATTTTTACTTTCATTTTGTTGTATCAATTCTAAATCGTTAAGGATTTAATGACCCTTAGATTACATACAAGCACATGTACTGTAGTTTGATTGTCTAAGTAGTTTGTTGATTTTGTGTTCTGTTTTGGAATGTTAAATGAGTAGGCCTAAATAAATATAAATAAGATTTACATTTTTGTTCCCCGTTTTTGTTGATAAAACGTATAAAGATCAAATAAACATGCAAACCCCGTTTAGACTAGCAAATGTCCGTGGTAAAAAATGCTCGACTACCACAAACATCGCTTACCACAAACTGATATAGCATGCATTTACTAGTTTGTCTTAATGAAGTTTGACTGTATATTTAATTAAATTTCTAATAAGATAAAACAGCAAGAAAAATTGAATTTTTCAAGATATCCTGACGTGATAGCAATTTTTCATTACTTTTTTTTAAATCAGCACCAAAAACTACATACAGTTAAGCTATCAACTCCCTTGTTGTTATATTTTAATGTTCATGAAACTTAAGTCTGGTAATATTCTGTTCTTCATTTACTAGGACTATTGAATTTTTTTTTTTTTTTTAATGATACTTAAGTTATAGAATGGAAATTAGATTTATGTCTAATAGACAAATTTGATGATTTCCATATAGGTAAAATATAAAATTAACATTAAATATAAAAGATGGGAAGAATAGTTTGATTATATAAAAAATTATTCAGTGTTAAGTAGATTTTCTCCTAATCAAACTGTTCATTCCATCTTTTACACTTAATGTTAATTTTATATTTTACCTATATGGAAATCATCAAAATAGTATATTAGACCATTTTTTAAAAGTTTATTTTCGGTTCTTTATTGTTGACATATTAATTTACCAAGTTATCCAAACCCGAAAAGAGTGAGTTCACTATGTTAGTTAATATCCAAACATGTTATTATAAATTCTACGTGCTCTTCTTAAATTCTTCAGGTGTAGAATGTGCAGGCTGCAAGGAGGAGTTAAAAGAAGGCCAGGCACTCATAGCTCTGGACAAGCAGTGGCACATTTGGTGTTTCAAATGCGACACCTGTGCAGCTGTTCTTCATGGAGAATACATGGGAAAGTAGGTGTAATAAAATAGCTGCATAGTTTTTCTCCTCCTAATTTGTAATTATTAAAGGAGAATGTTCCTTTTTTTATAAGTACTTTCAGTAACAGTCATTTGATTCTATTAGAAACTATTACAAAACTTCTGTAATTTCAGAGATGGCCTGCCATATTGTGAACGAGATTATCAACAACAGTTTGGTGTAAAATGCGCTCATTGCAGCAGATACATAGCTGGAAAAGTATTACAAGTAAGTTGTCCAGTTAATGTAGAATTGAGTGAGAAACTGTATGTTCGTTTTTTATAATTGTTTAAATTTAGGTAATTTTCTTTTTTGATTCAGGCTGGAGATAATCATCACTTCCATCCGACTTGTGCAAGATGTTCCAAGTGTGGTGATCCATTCGGTGATGGTGAAGAAATGTATCTTCAAGGTTATAAGCATTATTTTTAAAATTTTGTTGCAGTGTTTTTGATTATTTTTTTCTTATATATTGATTGAAGATAAATCTCATTACTTAAAGTAAATGAACTAACAAAAGCTTAATGTAAACAATTTTACTTATATTAATACATGATGGAAGGAAAGCTTTCATTAAGTCTTCCTAATTATCACAATTAAATTATGTTCAGTTTTTTAATTTTCCTTTATAATCTTCTACATAAAAAATATAATTAAATTACAGAATACCCATTTAAATTAATGAGATTGAAAACTGCAATTTGAACGGCTTGATATCATTGAATAAGCAATAAAATTCAATATAGCAATAAATGGTTTCATGAGGGTATGGCTTCTTCTCCCAAATTATCTTCTGAATTGATAGTTTTTTGTTTTTTTTTAAATTTAAGCGGAGTTCCAAATAATTAATAATTGCAATTAATAATTTAATTTTTTGAGTTCCAGTTATGATGATCTGTAAGTGAAATTGCATCCTTCAAAACATAATCCCATATTTCTGGATTCCATTTCATGAGGGCAATTTGCAATGTCATCTACTGTTGGACTTGTGTTTTGGCTTTAGGATTTTATATAACTGAAATTAGCTAAATTGAATCATTTTGCCATTGCTAATGAGAAAATGAAAGATCGCTTCTTTATTTTTACGTTGATCTCATTCAGTCGTTGAAAATGCTGTTTGAATTATTAATATTTATTCTTGTTCCCCACCCCCACCCAGCGCCCACCCCCTAATTTTTTTTAAACATTTGATGTAATTGCCATTCATCTTTCTTTGATTTCTTTGTAGAGTAATGAATTTTATAATGTTTGGTAATTCTATAATCTAATTTCATCCACTATGTTGAAATAAGAAATGACATTATCATTGTCAGAGGAAACATGAGGGTTGTTGATGTTTATCCTTTTCTATCCCAGCACAATACTTTTCTACATTTTGCAACATACTCTAATAAATTTGCAAAAAGTGCTCCTTGATATAGCAATCTTGAGATTTTCTTAGTTTTTTTTTTTAAGTTTTTTTTTATTTTATTTATTTTTTTTTTTTAACATTGAAAAATAACTTGTTTCTAGCATTGTGGATTTTTCATATACCAAGGTAATGTGATGTTCGTCAATGAAGCTTTAGGTGTGCACCTTCACTATTGATGATCTTGATATTCTGAAAGGTTTAAAGCCCCAAATCTTACTCTCTGCAATAGTAAGTTTTCCTGGATTGTAATTTCCTGCATTTTTTGGCTATATTGTTTTTTAGGCTAGTATGCAAATAACCTCCACCCTTAAGAAGGGATCTTAGAAGTACTTATACATCTGGCAAGCCAAGTGCAAGGAGAGTTATAATCCTTGTCTGCAGCAAGCATCTGTGGGGCAACTGTGAGGCAACTGTCATCTGTGGGGCAGGGAAATGTGATATGAGTAGTCAGAGTCATGCAAAAGGGGTGAACTTCATAGACAAAAGACAAGATTTTCTGCTTTTATCTCTAAGCCTAAACAAGTCTGCCACAAATCCATCCCAAAAGGAAATGAAAACTCCTTTAAGTTCATTGGAAATACTGAGAAGAACTGGATCACTGCTAGCGTGGCGCAAGTCAATTGAGGGTGAACAATTCTTGAAGTAGCCTTGGCTCATACTTGGCTTGCCAGACGTATATGCATCATTAAAGAGATGTGAGTCTGTTCATAAATAGTCAATTATTGAAAATAATAGACTATTTGCAAGGTGGCTCTAATGCACTATGAGGAGGGAGGTGGGGAAGAAGAGGTGTAGATGTAGCGATTCAACCAATAGTAAATCTAATCAAGATCAGATATAGAGTTATAAGTTGGGTTAGGAACCTTAGGTGCTAAAAATGTGTAAAATATGTAGGTTCATATTCCCTTAAAATTGCTGAAATATTCCTTTTAAATGCATAAATATTCTCTTAAAATGTAACTACTTCTTAACAAACAAATGGTATGAATAATAAGAAATTTCATCATTTTATTAATTTCGAACATTACAGTGACTAACAACGTATGGCTTCAACTTTTCTGGGATGAACCTCTGTCGATTTGAATGTAAAATAGATTTGTATTGTGAAAACGATCTTTCTACTTCACACGAAGTAATAGGGGCTTTGGAAAATGCAGCAATTTCTTCTGCCGTGTAGTTTTGGTTTGGGATGTGACACTGTTCACTAGATAAAATATTTGAAATTAATTGCGCTAAACTCCAAGTTGGGTTTTTTATCGAGAACATCTTTTAGCTTTGCATGGATAAGTACTTGTTTAGGTGAAACTGGCACTGATTCGACTGCTGCCACAACCTTCAACACATTAGCAACTGCTTTATGAGGAGGCAATCGTCCTTCCAAATGTTTTATGCTGTCAAGCGAAAGCGGCCCCCTCATATATACCACAATGCTGCAGTGCTGCACCAATGGGCATCAAGGATTCTGATTGGTCAAGACCAATAGTAACAATTGTGCCATCTGTTGGTGAAGGCGGAAACTAGTCCGGTTGATCATTGATCACAACGGCAATAATACTAAAAGCCAATGAGCCTCTTGGATGTAGGACAAAATGCAATCAAAATATGCTTTTTAGGTCTGGTAAGTCCAAAAATGTCATAAACCATTAAATATGCTTTTTTAGGTCTTTATAACTCTTAAACTAAACCACATATATTAATAAAAAACACATTTTTGTGCATATCTCTTAGTACTGAAACCATAAACAAAATATGTTTTGACCTAAGGTTCCTAACCCTAGTTTATACGTAATCCCATTAGGAGGTACAAGTCAGAGCCACGTATGGAAACCAAATTGAAAGAATCGTCGGAAAGGAAAAGTAAAAATTCGTCTATTTTTGAAGAATTTGAGCTGAACCATGACTATAGATAGCATAATGCAGTAATTGAGGATGATGATAAAGTTAAGATAGGAAGTATGTGTTGTGATAATCCCTTAAAACTCCTCTGCAAGGTTGCTCAGATCTGTTTCAACTCCTAGTATCCCAGATTGATTGGTGCATAATAGGTTATGAATTGAGAAGTTTCTTAATTCAAATTTTAACTTTCTTTTATGTGAAATTCTACTGGTAAGTTTTATCTTGTTTCCCCATTTGATTTATAATTTTGGTTTATTGTAATAAATTGTAATGTATTTTCTGGTGAATCTGTATACATGTTATCTTCGATGATTAGTCGCATACACCAAAAGTTTTCGTAAAAAGTGCAACTTATATGCCATAAAATATGGTAGATATTAATCTGGTCACATTTCTTTTGTACCACTCAGAAACCCTTCATTTTTCACATTAAGATTTAAATACCGTAAATCTTCTACTATAATGCGACCCCTTGTATAATGCGACTCCACTTTTTCGGCCCAAAAAACCAGCAAAAAATGCTATCCTCTTGTATAATGCGATCCCGGGGTGGCCGTGGCCTGGTTGTCTCGTCGGTTGGCTTGCCAATCGATGGAGTTCAGCAACTTCAGGCTCGGCCAGCTGCTGGCTGGGTGACGACCAGGGCTTGAGGGCCACTGCTGGCGGGACAGCTATTTGGGGCACGGCTGTTGGAGGACTTTAGTCTGACCCATTTGCCAAGTGACCATAGCTGGTTTTCCAGCAGTTGGTACAGCCACTGGTTTGTTTGTCCGCCAGCGGCTCTTCCATCATGAAACCCCCCGTGCTTCGGAGGGCACGTTAAGCCGTCGGTCCCGACTGCTACTGTCATCTCGTAGCAGTCGATATTTACCGGGATGGCGCAAAACTCCCTCGTAGGAGTAGGTGCCGCAGATTATCGCTTCGCGATAATCTACCCTCTGTACTAGATACTAGATAATGCGATCCCCATTTTTGACTCCTCGCGAGAAATAAAATGTGCAAAAATATACAGAAAAAAAATCTTTATTTTAAATAACCTGGATCTTAAAAATGTAGAAATGTAAAAATGCATTTAAGTGAACTTTCTGGTCGTTGTTCAAAATTGTATAAAGTTTAAATTCACCAAAATTCAATTCAATTTTGGGACATTTGCCCGATTAAAACCATTGGAAGTTTATAGCCTTACATTGATAGGGAAAGCTTTCCCACTCACACATCGACTTTATATCAATTTTCTTAATAAAAAAAACAAGTAATCTTTATTCAAGTAATCATAAGCTTTCTTGTAGGCTTTGGTTCGAGGCAGTTTGCAAGTACAGTATAATGATCTTTGGAAGAAGTTAGCTGTTGGTTTCATATTACGGTAGCTGTTGGCGACGAGAAATTCGAATAAAAAGTGAATTAATTTATTATATAATGAACTGGAAGTGTCAATGCAATGTAATTAATGTACAATACACGATAAATTCGTGTGAAGATCATCAGCACAGAAGGGAACTTCGTCGAGGCAGTTTGGAATTTTATAGGCCGACATTTCTCACTCACACATCGACAAATAAAAAATAATAATAAAACAAAAAACAAAACAAAAACCCACAGAACAGAACATTTCTTAATGAAAAATCAAGTAAACTTTATTCAGTTTTAACATTTTTCATAACTTGTAGACTTTGATTCGAAGCAGTTTGGAAGTAGGCCTATTTGAAAGTAGCGATCTTTGGGAGAAGTATTTTTCGATGTTGGTGACAAGAAATTCAAATAAAAAGTGAAATAATTTATTGTATACTGAACTGGACACTGTATATGCTGCATAATTAATCAATATCACACTGTATATTCGTTGAGAATTTCATCAGGACAGTAGTTCGAAGTAGTTTGGAAGCAGAGACCGTCAATTTTGATGGTCTCTATTTGGAAGTAGCGATCTTTGGGAGGAGTTATTTTTGTATTAAATGTTAGCGATGAGAAATTCGAATAAAAAGTTAATTAATTTATTGTGTAAAGAACTGGACACTGAATATGCAGTGTAATTAATTTATAATACACGGTAAATTCGTGTAAATGTGATCAGCACAGAAAGCAACTTCGACAAAAGCAACTGCCTCGACTTCGTCAAGGCAGGTTGGAAGTTTCTAAGCCCTACATTGATAGGGAAAGCTTTCTCACTCGCACATCGACAAAAAAACACAACGGTACATCAATTTTCTTAATAAAAAAGCAAGTAATCTTTATTCAGTTTAACATTTTTCATAACTTGACTGCATGAGCTTTCTTGTAGCTTTGGTTCGAGGCAGTTTTGAAGTAGGTCTATTTGGAAGTAGCGATCTTTGGGAGGAGTTATTTTGTATTAGATGTTGGCAACGAGAAATTCAAATAAAAAGTGAATTAATTTATTGTATAATGAACTGGATACTGTATATGCTGTATAATTAATCTATAACACACGATAATTTTGTTGTGAATTTCATTAGGACAGTAGTGCGAAGCAGTTTGGAATCGGAGACCATCAATATTGATGGTCTGTATTTGGAAGCAGCGATCTTTGGGAGGAGTTATTTTTGTATTAAATGTTGGCGACGAGAAATTCAAATGAAAAATGAATTGATTCATTGTATAATGAACTGGACACTGCACTGTGACAAAACCTCCTCTGGCAGCAGTCGTCGTTGGAGGGCTGATATTTATCCTCTTGTATAATACGACCCAGCAAATTTAGGTGCTTTTTTAGGCCAAAAAAATTTGCATTATAGTAGAGGATTTATGGTAGATGATGTCTTTTCATTGATACAAAATGAAAGATAAATTTTATTTATCCCTGAGTGTTCTGCTTTCTCTAATAATTGCAATTACTATAATAAATGACAATTATAAAAGTGCTTTATTGTTTGTTATCCATATTTCTTTTTTTAATTAACAACATATGAGTTTAAGGATAAGTTAGCCATAACTGAGATGAGAAACAGATAAATTAACCTTCATCTTCCATCTCAGTCTCCCCATCAAAAACTGAAAGGTCATCTCTGAAATTAGAGACAAGACCAGAAAGAAGAAGAGCTAAAATATTCCTACCCATTGAAATGTATGTATGTTAAAGAATTACATTTAAAGAATTGCATTGGAAATTAAATTAGTAAATTAAAAGTATGATTTTATATGGCCCTTTGATTTAAAGAACTTAAAAATTTCATTTTTTTTTTTGGCAAATAGTGTTACACAGGGTTTTAAGGCAAGTTGCTGACTTGCTGTGATATGATTTAAAACGTTCATTTTATAATTATTTTCTGTAATAATAATTAGTTCTCTGTAATTAGGAAGAGTGATTATGCTTAAAAGGGATTTGTTAGACCTTATGCACATTTCAGCTAACTTGTAGCCATCAAGCGGTTAGTGTGTTCTGCGAATTAATCAACGGTGCTGTCCTCACTCTGTAACAATCTTGTTGGGGATCTTTTAGTCCATTAGAAGTGAGGCGCATAGCGCCGAGAAACAAGTTCATTAGAAATTTATTTCAGGCACATGGCGCTAAGAAAGAAGTTTTTTGGAACTGATGCTCTGCAGTAAAGCTTCTTGGAGCACTATAATATTGATATTAATGAACCCGAAACTGGAGGTACTGCCAACTTCTGTTTTCGGACTTTTGGCTATAGTTTATAATGCTATTGGTCGATTCACGACAGGATGCGTATAATTTGCGAGAGGGTCGACGAATAGCATTACATGTACAAACTGCAGCCGGAAGTCCGAAAATGGAAGTTAGGAGTATGTCCAGTTTAGGTTCACTAGCATCGTCAATACAATTGCCCCATCAATCAGCGGAGTACAGATAATATGAACTGCATAATTTAAACGAGACAACCAATCAGCAGAGTAAATATATAATAGTATGACAACATCAACCGAGCCAGTCTGTGATAATCTTGAGATTGATGTTGTCATATTACAGTGGAATTTCTCAATAGCGGACACCTCCGCGACACTACAAAGTGTCCATTATTCAGAAAAATTTGCTATTCAAAAATTTTCCTTGTTGATGAACAACATCAGCCTTTTCTTTTAAAGTGAGACGTTTTCTTTTTCCCACCATGAATCCAGAAACCGAACAAGTGAAATAGGCTACATATATATTTTACTGAAGTTTGTCAGTTCATAACGATACACAAGCTATGTTTTGATTCACGTATGAAGTTAGGCTACTTATTGAAAGAATGGCTTTACTTATGTAAACAGAGAACACATGCAAGTAAGAGAAGCTCTTTTTTTGATCTATAAGTTGAGAATTTTTCACCACGCGCGTTTCATATGTAAAATCGAAAGTGAAAGTGGTGTCCGCTATTAACAGGTCGAAAATGAAAAGTTAGTGCAGGGAGTAATATAGTTTGAATGTCCACGTTCGTTATTAAGAAGGTCCGCTATCTAGAAGTATTGGGTCTGGTAATGCTGCCGGGAAGTATTGTTGTGTCCACTCCAGAGAAATATCCGCTATTCAGAGGTGTCCACTAAGGGAAGTTTCACTGTATCGTCAATTATGTGGTTCATGTTATTTGTATTCTTCTGATTTATGGCGACAAGGCAGCTGAAATGTGCATACAGTCAAGTTAATCATTTTTGTGGACAAGAGGTTGGTTTCTCTTCCTTATTATTGCTATTATCCAGTCTCAGTTTTTTCTTTAGTTGTGTGATCTGCTGATGTTTAGTTGCTATTTTATGAGGCTGTTTTCTTCTTTTCTATATCATAGTTGTTTTGTTCTTTAGGCACTGCAATTTGGCATCCTCGCTGTGGTCCTGGCCCGAATGTAGGAGCTGAAAATGGTCAAGTGATTGTGGTAGATGGTGAACAACGTGAGGATGGTGTTATTAGTGAAATGAGTGGTCAGGTATGGGATGAAAATAATCTTTATTATATTATTTTATACAAGTATTTACTTATTAGATTGTATTGAGAAATAATTGAGTAAGGCATTTTAACAAAAACTTTATTTTTTAATCAACTCCAATCAACAGATGTTTTCAAATTTCTTTTTTCTCAACTTCTAAAATTACCTACCAGAGAACAGTTAAAAATTTTATTACCGAACCTACAACAAACCCTTTTAAAAAGTAAATATTTAAAACTGCATTAGTGGAGCTGCAGTAAAACTGTGGTTTTGAGTATACTTTGCATGATGATAGAAACAGACAGTTATAGCACTCAATATTGTACACCCTGAATCCTTTGCTAGTCTTGAAGTTAAATGTTTTCTTCAATAGTAAATGCTTTTTTTTAATGTTTTTATGTTTTAATTGAAATAAATGCACATCACTAAAGATGTACTATGTGATAGCTAGTAAAGCAATTAAAATTGAGTAAGTGATGTAGTTTTTTTTTTAATTTTTAGTAGAACTTTGCTCTTTCTACTCTTTTGTTATAGCATGGATTTAATTTTCTTATTCTTAAGATGAAAAGAATTTTTACCATGACTATATGCATGAAATTATCGCTTTACATTGTATTTTTTAATGCTTCAAATATCATTTCTGCAGTTTCTTTTTCATATGTTCACTATTCTTTTTGATAGTGCGAAGATCTAATTCTTGTTTTTTATATTTTGCTTACTGTTGACAATGTTTGCATTAAAATGCTCTTATGTTTCATTGTGAATGGCATTTTGTTTATGTTTTAAATAAGTTAGCATGTTTTATGTTTGTTCTCATGTATTTTGTGTGCATATTTTTTCCACGTTTTTCAGTATCTTTACCGATCTCATAGTCCTAGTTTCTCCAGTTCCCGTTCGACAAGCCCTTATAACAGTTTGACAAGGAAGGTTGGTTTGAGCATTTTTTACCAAGTGTTTTTTCTTCCCTTTTCCCTGAGCCTGATTTTGCATTGTTTAATATTCCATGTTTTCTGAACATTCTGTGAGTATAAATTATAATTTGATCTTATTTATGCAGAGGTTGGGTGAAGGGATGTCAAGTAGAGTTATTTTATAAATGTCAATCTCCAAGAAAATGGAATTAAAATAAAGGAGTTGATAAGGAGAAGTAAACCTCTGGGGCTGTGGTTACTTACTGCGCAAAGAAACGGGAGAAACAAGATCCACTTGACAACAAAAAGTTGCCATCTATTGCCAGTAAGTGTCAACTTTGCGTGGTGAAATGGATCTTCTGTCTCGTGTTTCTTCAAGAAGGAGTTGATGTTTTTTGTCTGACTTAATTTATAAAATTTTATAATTTAAATTTCAATTTTTAATCAAGGTAGAAGTTTGTTACAAGATTCATAAAATACTGCAAGAGAAAGATAATGTTGTAGAATTTTATGATCATTTTGTTTGCCATTTATACCTTAAAATTGCAGCTATTAATAAAATTAGGTACTAGTTGGGTATGGTGTTTGACAGTGAATTTAAATTTATCCTGCACCAACTTGATTTACAATTCAAAGCAAATGCACAGTCCTACCCAAAATATCTCGACACCCTTATTTTATTGTAAATTTAAAGTCTCATAATGCATATCTTCATCACTTTTGATGTGAAAGAAATGTATTGAATCTATCAGCCAACATACTGAAAAGCTACGAGTTGTCAGACTTTAAAGAGGCTTTATCATTGGCAAAAACAATTGGCAAAATCAGTGTTTCCACTGTGCATTTTGCTGTGCAAAAGTACGAACAGAAAAGTGCAATAATGATTGCAAAATGTTCGAGTGGCCTTGAATCATGTGGAAGAGACCTAAAAGCCTTTTTTCTCAAAGGTTAATGCTTTTTGTTGTATGCAGTGGTATAAGGCGCATCTCCATTGGACTAACGATGATACGGAAAAGTTATGGAGTCTCAGCAACGAAAGCTGCTTCACTCTCCAGCAGTCTGACCAAAAGAGAAATACGACCAAGAGTGCCTCATGCATGAAGGACTTGGGCATGAATATTTTTTTTTTATTTAAAATTATAAAGCAATACGATGCAGAAAATTAACAAAGCACGATTCTCCTTCTTTTAAATTGAATAGCATTAAAATGGTTATTCATTTATGACTTGCATAATATTTTTTAAAGCAGGCATAGGGGCCCATATGGATATTGCCTTGCAACTTAATGCCTCAATGTACAAGAGATGTTAGAAAATTACCATCCTGGAGCAATGGCAGAATTTTTGGCAATGCACCAGACTATTTTTTTCCAGCAAGGTTGTGTTTGTTTAATGCGACGAAGTTGATGTAACTATGTTTGTTTGGTCAAATCAGATCGACTTCTTCCATTTGCATTTGCCAGTGATGCTCACCCAGTTACAACTTGTCCCTGATGAAATGGACGAGCTGAAACCTTTGTGAACTTCTGCAGGATTAATATTATGAAGGCGATTACATTTTAACCAATGTCATTATTACAAAAGAAAGATTTAGTTCAAACAAGAACAAAACGTGTTTGGGATCATTTCATAAACATTGTTTAATGAAAATATTGATTTATCATCTTATTTACTTCAAATATTAGAAGGCACACATCGCTGTTGTTGATTGCCCGCTTGAAAGCAGTCGTTCTCACAAAGTCGTTTGTAATTGTCAGTCTTTCACTTCTGACGACTTTCACGACATCATGATTTGTAGTGACAACTAGGCGCTTTCATCGCAGTAAATAAATGCCCAAGACATTTAACGTGGGCATGTTTCACTCATGCTGATATCAAGTTACTACCATAGCATGCCCAGAGTCCACATTTAAAACTCAAGTGGGATGTGCTTGAGCACTGCTCTTTGGTCTGCCATTGAAATCAACCTATGCATATAGTGTCTCTGTTTTTTTTTTTTTTACTTGATCTTTTAATTTAAAAACTCGTGATGTGTCTCAAAACAGCTATGGTATGGATAGTCAGTATAGCAGTGCTGCAAAGATTTGATTTGATAAATTTTTATCATTCTGAATTTGTTTCAACTGATGTTTTGTCATCTTCAAAGCTATCTTAACTGGGTTTCAGTACAATTTTACAATTGGATGTTTCATTTTCACTGTCAGCATACAGTCGAACCTCGTTAACACAACGCCTAATGCGTAATCCCGCTTTATACGTATTTTTCCTTTAGTCACATCCCCTGATAGCAATTTCTATGTAAATACAACTGTTTAATATGATACCTTTTTCTCTTAAATCTTGTAAAATATGTTTGTTCTTTTTTTGTCTCAAAAATTACGAAATTCATTCCAAGAAAGAAAGTGAATATAATTCCAGTTTCATATCTCTCTAAGGAATGTAATTTCTAACATTTATGGTATATATGTTCATGTAGACAGACTTTGATAATGTAAATTTTCCCCTAAAATCAGTAAATAAATGCATGAAAATTATATGTAACATACATTAATCTCATGACACAATACTATTGGGATTCTCAGCGAATTGTATTTCATACTTGGATAATACCTATTTTTTGCTCGGTCCCTTGAAATACATATTAATGAGGTTTGATTGTATATAAACATCAGAAACTAATTATAGTGGAGAATTTTATCATATTTTTAGAATAAAAAATCTTATATTTGTCAAGTCATTCCAATTTTTAAACAAGTTCGTATTAAATAATGGCAGTATATCTACTGTTTGTTATCTACTAAGATCAATAAATTTCATCAGTTTTCTTTTACTTAATTTATTCATTGTCAGTTCACCTTATTAATTTTTATCATTTTTTTTTTTGTTAAAATAAAAATATAAGCATTTTTTGTTTGTTGATTTTAAAATGCCCTTTTTTTTATATAGTATCCACGAATGGGAAGCCCAGGATTATATAGAGAGCGTGATTATCAGGAGTCTCCACCGCCTCGTTATCCAGAAGTTGATATCACCCGCATTTATACCTGTAGCTATTTAACTGCCGAACCTACTCTTGGATATTTAAAAAGACCCTTGGAACCGCGACCTCCAAAATCGCCTCAATTTCATAGACCACCTGGTATGTTCCTTGTGGGTTTTTTTTCTTCTCTCCTCTAAATTTACTTTTCGAAAGCTTTCAATCTATAAGCTAAAATTAAAATTTGTAAATAAGTTTTAGACTGTTTTATAGAAATTAATGGTTGTTTTCCTGTGTCTCTTCTCCCTTTCCTTTCAGAAAGCGGACGTAAAACTCCAGTCCTGCGTATTGGTGCACCAAAGCCAGGCATGAAAGCTTTAGTCGAAACGATGCAATCTACGACACCACGACCTCGCTCACCACATATGAACAATGAAGAACCAATCGAACTAGCCCATTTTCCAGGTGCTCATCGGCCTCATCCAAATGAACCTTCTAAAATAGAGCGAGATGATTTTCCGGCTCCACCTTTCCCTTACACTGATCCAGGTTAGCTAATCTTAAGTTTCATTCAAATACCTATATTAAAATTGTATATGATTGCATGATTTGATTATACTACCTGACACGAAAGAAAAAGGAGACTGGCGCATGCATAATAGAATAAAATTTACCAATCCGAAGTGTGCAGGAAGTGGAGCATTATTTATTCCTGGCATCCCTTAGTGAAATCACAACCAAAATGAAACTGGAATAAACCTGGCACTCGATTATTCAACAGGTTGAATATGATACTCTAGTTGTCTTGCTGTTCTATTTTATAATTGTCTCATTACATGCTCTTTAAATACAGGGCTCGGACCAAAATCTACGAGTCAATTTGACTCTGCCTGAAAACTGCGAGTCAAATTTTAGATACTCTTTGACTTCCATATTTTTACATGCACTTACGATCACTATAGTTAATTAGAAATTAAACAAGGCAGCATGTGACAAAATTAAGTGAGGCTAAAATGTGGTTAGAAGAATATGGCCGATAACATTCAAAATTTAACGAGTCAATTTTTAGCAAAAATGCCCAATTTGACGTGTAAATTGCGAGTAAGCACAAACTCGGAAATAGTTAAAAGCATTGTAAGTTAAGATTCTAGTTTCAGTTTTTTGTTTTCATTGAACAGACAAACTTATAAGCCGCCATGTTTCAGAAACTATGAATAAAGCAGATATCTACAATCGAGAAGCACTTACATTATGCATGTGCCAGTTTCTTTTATCATTGGTGCACAGCATACTATAGAAATATCAGATAATTCTTGAATGTGATCTGTGGTCCCAGTCATGATGACTGATGGAAGTTTACGCAATTTACGTAAGAATGACTGAGTATAAAGGGGGGAAAAAAAACAAAAAAAAAAACCATCTCCCCTGAAAGAATTTAATGAGATGGGTGGAAGGAAAACTGATAGCCAGGTGAACATAAATAAAAAACAAACAAAACATTATACAACGTTGGGAAATCTTTCATTTCATTTGTTAAGCAGATGGTCACTAAAACATCCAAACTGATGTGGGCATTCGGCTGAATATTTAATCCTTATTAAAAAAAAAATAATAGATACAATTCTTTTCATTTGATTAAAATAAATAGGGAGATGCAGTGCTCCCTCTATATACAGTATAACCCTGATAATACGAACTCGTTGGGGGCCAACAAATTTTTTTGTATTATCCGGGTTTCATATTATCCAGGAACAATAGAAACAAGTCATAAGTCATGAACATTTACTGTAAATAAACTGCTTTTACTATATATAACTACATTTATTCATCCAAAAATTACAATTTATGAAAATAGTTCTCTATTTGCGACTACTTAAATCATTTCTGCAAACGCTTATCGATTTTTTCATTCAAAGAAAAGAAAGCATTAAAATCATTGTCGCTGATATCTTCTTTTGTCATTAGGTAAGTTTTTATTGTATCCAAAGCTTCCTTTACCTTTAGCTTCTCTCTTGCATGTTCCTGAAACAAAATTTCAGGATCAAAAATGGCATCTCATATTTGCAAAAGTGTAGCTTGTGGGATATTTGCTGCTCTACACTGTTTATCCAATCATAGTTGACAGTTAAAATCGTTTTTTTTAGTAAGAAATTCATTTATTTTGCAATTTTTTTTTCGTATTAACCAGGTTTTTCGAAAAAAACAGTTCGTATTAAGAGGGTAATTTTTCAAGGAAAGTAAACAAACTGGACCGGGTCCAAAAATAATTTCATATTAACTGAGTTCGTATTATCCGAGTTATACTGTAACGGCAACTCCATATATCAAAGTTTTTTCCAGAAAATAAAAACTGAAGAGTCATTCACTTAAATTAAGTAAATAATATCAAGAATGTCTCCATTTTATTATAATTCGTCCCAAACTGGTAACGGATTAGATTGTGATGCACAAAATTTTCGTTTCATCTTGAGCCAGCAACAGGAATAGGCAACATTAGAAAATTAACATGGCAACTGCTTTGTTAAGATTCCTCACACAGATGATTAAGAAAAGTCGTTAAAGAAAGCATTATGATTGCATATGGATCAAGCGGCTAAGAAAATGTGAGAGGAAATAATCATCAATGAAATTTATTAGGTTATTTGATGAGAATGATATTTGATTGCTTTCATTAGGGATAACACCCCGGTGTGTTAGCAATGCTACAACTTCACTTTAGCACAAGGCCCTATATTTGTGTAGCGACTTCATTTGTATTATGCTAAAGTAAACAGCTTCATGGTATTGAAGGGAATGAATGACCTGTCACAAGTACGAGCTTCTGAATGAAAGAGCTCCTTTTTTCTCCCAATGCTCTGACAGTGATCATTCTGTGAAATTAATATTGTATCTTTTATAACGGTAACTGACAATCACTTTAATTTTGAATCATAATTATTAAGAAATTGAAAAAAAACAAAAACTGATAATGCTAACTTATCCAATGGTTGAGAATCATGTCGGCCTGCAACTGATGCATTTTACTTAATTTCTTAATTTCAAAGTTATTATTGGGTGTTTTGAACAATACAATATCATTTTACAGCATGATTACATGTATAACCAAGATCAGTAGAAGGATGTAGAAAGTATCTTTCTAGTGACCTTGATTACAACGAGAATGCTCTGAAAAATAAAGGAATGCCTGCATGCAATTTAACCATCTTTACAATTATAGCGTGAAATTTCAAGAAACCAATAGTACCGTTTAAATACATTTTATTGCGACAACCCCGCCCTCTTCATTAACATATGCAACCCTAGCCAAAATGGCTAACGCTGTGGGGAGGTGAAATTGTCGAAGGTTCGGAACTGATAATTGAGGGTGAAAGCATTGACTCAAAAGAACTTAACTTAAAACAACCAAAACACTTTATTACTCAACTGATACAAGAAACATTCGCACTATTAACATTAATCAATTCAACGCTACTTATTGATGAACTCTAAACAAGAGGAGCCCCTCAATCCTGCACGTTGGAATAAATAACTGTTATTTGCAACTCATATGGACACATGCAGTCTGTACAATCCATCAGATAGGGTATGAAATAATTCGTCTGTGGCTGGAGCAAGGAGGCTTCGAACCTTGGCTCTGGACAACCGAGCTTCTGTGTCACTTATAACAGGGTGCACCTTGAGAAGCTGTGGCATCTACAATATACGCTCGCTGCACAAAGACGCGGTGGTTAACAGCCTTAACTGACGTTGGTGAACGTCACATGATTCTTTTTACCTGTGCTCAACTGTTGCAACAGGTCAGGCAGAACCACTAAAACCCCACTCACGTGACCTCGTGCAGTTTACCTGCGCTGTAAATATATATGCCGGATGCCTTTTACACTGTGCCATTGGCGCCGGTGAAGGGCTGAGCGCGTCGCTGAGTAAGCACTCGCAACCACAAGCTTGTGGGCCCCCCCCCCCCCCTTGAAAACACGCAACTCACGAGTGTGCACACTGCTCACGGAAATGGGTCGTCACTATGTTCGTCACTATGACTGGTGCTCCATTGCCCCCAGGCATGGGCTTAGTCATTATATGCAAAATTACTCCAAACAAAAACTTATCAGCATAGGAGTTACAAAAACAATCTTCTGGGCTCTCTACATTGGAGCCAATGCTCTTGTGCTAAAACACGTTCACGCAGCACACTAATGGAGCCAGGAACACTCTCAACATGCAAGTGAGGCTTTTCAATTCAACGCGACAGTACACTATAGCTGTCTTCACGCAGGGCATAAAAGTTAAACGCAGAGTTCTTGCATCACGAAACAAAATAATCAAAAGGTCACTCACTACACATAGTCGTCAATTTGGACAGGAATAAGTTCCTGCAGCAATACCAGAGTCGCACGTCACACGGCCGTGAGTCTTGGCATGATGCGGCGGCTCCCTGCTGAATTGAACAATGTCAGGCAAGAGGAGTTCTTACAGTTTTCCGGTAAGCTAATTTTTTACTTTTATTTTTTTTATTTTTTATTACAACTGGATCCAGTTCGTCCGTTCAGGGAAAGAATCGTATCTCGCGGATGGTTGCCCATCCGGTGACTAGCCGTGCCTGGTGTTACTTAACTTCATTGTGTGCTCAGTGGAAGCCCACCAAGCCACGGCCTCCCCCATTTAAATCTTATTATAAAAAAAATGAAATGCAGTGATGTCCATACGGAGCATTAATTCTTATTGAATATGGCAATGATGCACATAAAAGTCCCCTCCTTGAAGGAACTCTAACTTTTTTTTCTTTAAACCAAGATGGCCACATCGTCAGTTTATCTCTGTCACTTTTTAAAAAAGGAACTTCTCTCTTCTCTCTCACAACACGAAGAAGAATCTTGTCAAGATAATTCTCCATAACAATTAACGATTGGGAGGCTAACACCATCTTCTCGGAAATCTCATCCAAGAAAACAATGCCAGTCCGCCCCCCCCCCCCTCCTCCCCCAACAATCACATTCCCTTTTGCTTTAAACAAAGCAACACGATTGCGTTGTCCAAAGCAATAGACTCGATAAAACAAACAATTAGTAAATAAAATAACCAATATTTTTTAAAACTAAGGTTTAAAAAAAAAACAACACATAATGGCATAAAACATTACTGAAAAACTACACTATTTACCGACCGAAATAACAAAATACAAGGGAAAACAATTCTCGTTGGGCCCATGCAACACTCCACACTGACATGGAATGTCACATTATAATATCCATGTACTATGCTGTACTATATAAATAAAAACAATTTATTTTTGATTGGATAAATTTTATTGATTGTTAATAACAAATTTTTTTATTTTTTTTTTAATATCAAAGTGTAAGCGAAAAATCTCAGAGTCACGCGATTGTCTCCAAAGCTCTCCAACCCTAACATTTTCTGAGATAAATCTTCCTAATTCATTTTATTTATAAATAATTAGATAAATTGATAATAAATTGGTTTAGACTAACTAATTAATTTTGTTATTTATTTTTATTGATGCAGAGTATATTATGATTAGTATAATTTTGTGTGATCTGTAGCGGTTAAGTTCCGATTGCGTGAAAACTGAGATTTTGGCTGCTTGTAAGTCGAAGTTATTCAAGTGTGGAAAATCGAAATAAGTGAAGTTATTTACTCATTTACTTTTTCAAAATAAACATCGATCTTATTCTAAAGCAATTAATAGACTATATATGATGTAAAATCATAAATGCCAGTCTATTAATAAACACTTGAATATCAGAAAATTCTTTTAACCTTTGTGAGTTTGAATTTTCGTACTCCTCTATATAATGGCAACTTGTTATAATAACATTGATTGGGTCCAATGTAGGGAAGCGCTGTATATTTTTATAACTTCTACCTTAGAAAAAAGCATTTATCTGTGAATTATGTATTTAGATAGTTACTTTTTTTTAATAGAAAGACGGAAACGCTGGAGTGATTCTTATAAAGGAATTGATATTTCTGATGATGAAGAAGAAGGAACTACGGATGATGATCCTAAATTAAAAAAGGAGGAGGAAGAATTGTCTAAAATAGCCACTGGAATTGGAAAAGTAAGTATTTTAAGTATATATATTTGTATCCCCATATCTACTAGTTCAGTTTCTGGAGATTTTCTTATCCTCACTTAACCAGGGGAAGATAACCGGGGGAAGAATTGGAAAATTAGAGAAAATGAAAGGGGAAAATATACAAAACTGATTGCAAAGCTAGTTGGCTAGCCGAATATATGACCTACAGTATTACCTCCCTTATGTTTCCCTGAAAAATTTTCCTCCAATTTCTCTCTACTGTTCATTGCGATTCATTTTTTTAATAGCGTTATTGCAGTATCTTTGTTTAAGAAATGACCCAAAAGCGAAATTCTGGCAATGGTTATGACAATGGTCTAAGTCACTTTTTTTTTTTTTTTTCCGAGACTTGGGCTTTTGCATTTGGGTCAGCATTGAATTATATGTAATGACAAAACTACCAAGCCACTTAACACATAAAAATTGTTGAACTGTTTACAAACATGATTTTATGACTGAGGTAGAAGAAAAGAAGGACAAGACACAAGAATCCTGGAATAAAATTAAAACAACTGTCGTACACAGAACATTGCAAAACAAGCGTGTCTATATAATATCTGTGTAATC
>JAHWFO010056006.1:299591-349245 GCA_023313115.1 Rhysida immarginata
ACAAAATGACAGATGTAGAAGAAAAGAAGGATGAGACACAAAAACTCAGAAATAAAAAAAAAAAAAAAAACACGGAGTAATAACACCCTCAAAAAAAAAAAAAAAAAAAACATTTCGGACAGAGAATGAAGTGGTGAAAAAAATAATTCGCGAAATTTTAAAATAACGTACACTGTTTATCTAGCAAACGATACAATCATGAATTATTTACAATTCTTTATCAAAATCTGAATCGCCATCACTTTTCACTTTTCATCAATCACAATTTTACGGTATTTTATTGCATTGAAATCAACTCTGTGGTGGCATTCGATAATCGCCGCAGCAGTTAATTGGGCGTGGCGCTTATTACCTTCAGTGTAGAATTGGTGCAGCAGTAAATAGGATGCGGCGCATATTTGCAATGCAGTGCTTGTTTGTGCTTTTATATTATTTTTATTTTTTGTTTTTAAAGGATAGTCTTATCTGAAACATCAGCTTTTTTCAGGGTCTTGCCACTTTGTGTTCAATTTTTCTCGTTCTTTGATACATATATTTTTTTTTTTTTTTGTCATTATTCTATTGTCTCTAGAGGAGCTACTTCATTCTATTGGATTGTGCAAGCCATTCCATTTATCCAGCTATTATCTCCTCAAACCATTCCTGCATGCACCTTGCTTTGAAACAAGAAGCATTGTCATGCTCATGCAGGAATGTGAAACAAATAATGGCCCAATTCCAAACTGTTACCACAATGTTGGCAATATTGATAAGGTGATAAATCTCACTTAATGATATTTGGTTGATCTAATTTTAAAAAGGCAAAAAATTTTCAAATGCATTTATTTTCATATCTGAACATTTTTAAATTCTCATTTATAAATTTCACCTTTCTTCGTTGAAGAAAACTGCAGTAAAGTTATCAGCAGTCAATTATACAAATTACAAATGGAAAATTTGGCAATACTTGTCTATTTATTTTATCTATCATTTTGAATTAAATCTGCACATAGGAAACTTCTCAAGTTAATTTAGTGCTAATTTAGTGTTAAAACAAAGAAAAACGGAAACCACAAATCCACAATAGAAATTCTTTATAAAAAAATCATTATTTTGAATCATTAAATAATATCTATGTGGATTTGTAGTTTCCATTTTTCTTTGTTTTATTGCTGTTGTGTCCACAGTCTTTGGCTTATTCTGAATTACGTTGATTTAGCATTTTACTTACTTACTTGCTTTTCAAACCCATTTATCCGTTAGGGTCGCGGGGGCAGCAGCCCTATGAAGGATCTCCAGCGATTGTGATCTTCCGACATCAGGCACATATCCTCCATGGTAATAGCCAAGCGACTCAGACCCAGATTCGCCATGTAGTCTAGCCACCTGGTTCTAGTCAGATTCCTTGGTCTCTTACCTATCGGCTTGGAAAATAACTGCCTAGATGACCAGTTTGCGACATCCGTATCATGTGGCCGTACCAGTGCAACTCACAAAGGGAGGACCAGCTCTGAAATTTAAATATGTTGTTATACACCCCTCCCACTATTATATGGCTTAGTAACTCATGCTAATGGGCATTAGTTTACGAGATATAATCATTTAAAGTTAGTTATGTAGACTATTGATGTATATTTACAAATTCAGAGTGACATTCAAGTAGTCAAATGGGTCATGTGGAGAAGTTGATAGATTCCAATGCTAAAGGTCCTGAGTTCAAATCAGCTCCTTTCCTGCTTTCATTTAATTTTTTTTAAACATGTTTTTGAACAAATTATATATGAAACTAACTTTAATTATTAAAAACATATTTTTATAATTTTTTGCATATTATATTTCATTTGAGGAAGGTAACAAATTATTTATTTTTAATAAGTTATTATTATATTATTATACAGGATGGATACAAAAACGAGCCCCCTCCCCAGATATGCCAATTTTGATGAATTCAATGAATTGGAAGTTGTGGGTGGTCTGTTCCATGGTACACTTTTCATCATCCCAAATATGCAAATTAGGACACATTCAAATCCTATCTTAAAAACCATAACAGATACACGAAAAATTCCAATTGAAGACTTGTTCAGCATGGAATTCCGAAAAAAACAAAAAAAAAAAAAAATTCCAAAATCCAATGAACGGATCACTAACAATCACATGCTGAATTTATTAGTTACCTCCCTATGCACTTCTCAAAGGCACTTCACAAAGGCATTTGAATGTTCAACATGCAAATAAAGAAATTACCAAAAATTACAATAATAACATTCACTTTCATGAGGAAAAGCAAATAAAAGGGCATGTGTCAGCATACACAAGACAGAACAATTCCAGGATGAGAAGCTACACTGTTCCTGAAATTGTGATTGTTGGTGATCCGTTCATCGGATTTTGGAAATTTTTGTTTTGTTTTGCTCGGAATTCCATGCTGAACAAGTGGAATTGGAATGTTTTCATGTATCTGTTACGGTATTTAAGATAGGATTTGAACATGTTCTAATTTGCGTATTTGGGATGATGAAAAGTGCGCCATGGGATAGGTCACCCACAACTTCCTATTCATTAGATTCATCAAAATTGACATATCTGCTTCAGTTTCAAAAATAAAAAAAAGGGGGGGGGCTCATTTTTGTATCCAACATATATAATAATATATAATGTTACCTTCCTCAAATGAAATATGAGGTGTGTTCAAGTTCTAAGGTCTCCTAATTTATTTTTGAAAAACTATTGACTCTAGAAAGCTGAAACTCCCGTCATTTGTCCACGTAGTCAACCTCTAGCCGTACACATTTTTCACAATGCTGATGCCACTATTGCATTGCCGCTGCAAGCATTTCTATAGTGGTCTGTTTTGCCTACTGAAAAGACGCTTGACGAACAGCAGCTTTATTCCGTTCTTGCATAAGTGATTTTCCGGTAGACAAAACTGGTTCTTAAAGAAGCATTTGCGCCTACCAATCATGGTGTCAGCATTGTGAAAAATGTCTACGGGTAAAGGTTGACTATGTGGACAAATCACGGGAGTTTCAGCTTTCTAGGGTCAATAGTTTTTCCAAAATAAATAGGAGACCTTAGAACTTGAACGCACCTCGTATAATGTGCAAAAAATTATAAAAATATGTTTTTAATAATTAAAATTAGTTTTATACATAATTTCTTCAAAAACATGTTTAACCTACATAACTAACTTTAAATGATTATATCTTGTTAACTAATACCCATTAGCATGAGTTACTATGCCATATAATAGTGGGAAGGGTGTGTAACAACATATTTATATTTCAGTTAAATCCATGCTTAACAGACCTGGTCCTCCCCTTGCGGAGAAATAGAGGCTCAACACTTAAGACTCCCTTATTGTGCTGCTGTGCACTCTATTTAGTAGGGTAATACCTGCCACACTTCTCAAAAATTTCATTTCGGCCGCTTGTACCCGTGATCGCACTCTTTCGGTCATTACCCAAGACTCATGACCTAGGTGAGAATGGGGACAAAGATATGAGGGTTGTTTAAGAATTTTTGCCTCCTGGTCCATGACTTTTTTATTTGTTAACAGATTTTCAAAATACTTTTTGTATCTGATATTTACATTTGTCCTCTATGTAATGCACTATTCACTTTTCGACGTAGTCCCCCATCCTTTTCCGTGCATTGCGTGAACGTGTGACTAGTCAGTTGAACCCGTCAGAGAGGAATTCCGGGGTTGTTGTTGACACCAGGATTGAATGGCAGCTTTGGACCCTCTTATGCAGCACGATAACGCCCGCCCACACAAGATCGCCACACAATTGAAGAGATGGAAAACTTTGCTCTTTGCGACTTTCACCACTTCCCAAAGAAGAAAGGACATGAGTTGCATTCTGACAACGAGGTGAAAGACTCTATTCAATCCTCGTGTCGACAGCAACCTCGGAATTCCTCCCCGATGGGTTCATGCGACTAGTCACGTGTTGGTGTAATGCATGTAAAGGGATGGGGACTATGTCAAAAAGTGAATAGTGCATTTCATACAGGACAAATGTAAGTATCGGATACAAAAAGAATTTTGAAAATCGGTTAACAAATAAAGTTATGGACCAGAAGGCAAAAATTCTTGAACAACCCCTGTAGATATGAACTGTGAGCTTGGCTTTGTTTCCCAGCCCATGTTTCGTTACCACGGATCGCCACAGTTCATGTCTGACACAGTTTGCTGCACCGATCCGAGCATCTCATTCTTTATTCAGCATTTTACTTTAATTGATTTTCTTTTAATTAATCAGATAGTTAGCAATCGTTAGTACTGTGTTTTTATGGGAAATTGCTAATGAAATTATAAATCAATTTTAAAATCATTGAAAAATTGTGTGGAGGGGGGGGGGGTGAAAATAACTTGTGACTCTGATGTAGAGGTGATTAGCTCTAATCCAGGTCATGGAATTTTTCCTTTTGTTTCTCATCTTAACATGTTTAACTTATGTTGGTGCATTATCTTCAGTATTTACTTATTACTTTTTCAATTTTTTGTTTAGGTATTTTTGCAAAACGTGAAGGAGAGAGAGAAACTACGTCAGTGGAAATTAACTCATTTGGATCCACGAAATGCTTCTCGGACTCCCTCTGCAGCTAAGGAACCAGTATATAGACTACGATATGATAATCCAATCAATGCATGTGAGTTATTTTCTAGTAGTTCTATTTTTTCAATACTCCATAAGTTTTTGTGCTTTAGTTTTTGTGGGGGGGAGCAAACGCACATTTCGATCTCAAACGTGGTTTATCTCAAGTTTTTTGCACTTGTAAAGCATAATGTTTTTTATACAATTATTAAAATTTCCTGCTAACCGCCTATCTTTAATGCCTATCTATGAAATCGTCGCAATTTGGTGAAACAAGAAGCCTCACAAGAAGTAATAGGGCCACATGATCAGCCACTACAGGAAAAAAATTATACATGTATTAAGAAAAAAATCAACATTTGTTGATATAATTAATTCTCCATGTCACCCATGTAACGTACACAAAATAATGCTAAACATTGAACAAAAAGAAAAAATTAAAGTCGAGTTCTGAAACATCGACGGATGAATGTTTAACATGAAAATCGTGGAAGTTGCTTAGTTTCATATTTGCTGAATAAAATTTAGTTTTAATTAAAATTCCTTAATAAATTTTATTAATCTGAATTATATTCACAGTGCACAGTTTTGAGTATTTTTGATGATTTAGTGCATTTTCAGAATAGACTGTTAGGCCTGATCGCCGACAATGTGTACATTCCGATAGGCCTAATTCGCCGATGAATTTGCTGCACTTTTTCAAAACGTTGATTTAACACAGATCCTAATTGAATTTTCCTGCAATTTCTAACATTCTTCTGCTGAAATAAAAATAATACACAGTTATAAATCACTGAACACAACTTGTGTGAAGTTAAGCTACATCTGGCACAGCTAGTCACTGGATGGGCGACCATCCGTGATAGCCAATCTTAAGATTTACAGTAATTAGCAGTTCTTTATATTTCTTTCACTGATTATTAATCCTAAAAACAAGACGTGTTTTAGCCCCTTCCAGAAATTTAGAACGCCCTCGACCTTGGGAGGAAGAGGAATTTGATCGTGGATCAAGTTACCGTTCTTCAACCGGCAGATCTGTTGGAACCATTCCTAGTTACAACGGTAAGCATCCTTATTAAGTTGAATGAGTAGCCTAGGCATTTTATTTTGTTTTAGAATTTGCTTTTATTTTTAAGCATAAAAATTTATCTGTATATAAGTGGGGGAATAATTTCAGGGGAAGAATAATTCTTCATAGGAAATAGGAAATTAATGTTTAGATAAAAGAGAATATAGAAAAGAATGTATTAAAGGAGTTTTCAAATTTTTTTTTTCTTTCTATTTGACCCTTCATAAATTAACCTGCATTTCTCAATGCTTGTATTAAGAAATGAGACAAATAAATGTTGAATATCTTGAAGAGTTAAGGCATTTCATTAATTAGGAATGCACTTATCCATGTGTCCAGGATATTTTAACATTGTGATATCCACTGCATTTCAGAATGCCTGTTCTTCCTACAGATGGTAATATTATAAATAATCTGATATTAAGATCTATATTTAGATGTTCATCAAGACTTTTTTGTGTTTTAAGAAACAAATGCATTGTGTTTTTGGGTCCATAAAACATGCAGGCATAACCATTGAGGTGTCCCAAATAAAGGCCTGGAGATCTTGATGACCATTATACATCTGGATCTCAGAGGGCATGCTTGGGAGATGTTAGAAGTGTGTGAACAAGCTTAGTCAGATTGGAAACTCGCTTCCAAAGTAAATTCAGAAATGGCAATAACATGGAAGTAAAACTTTGCTGCACTATTACTGTCCCTTCAGCTAGAAGTGATGCTGTTGTAACTTGCAGTGGTAGAAATCTGCATATTGATAGAAAATAACCAGATCATATCTATGGCAAATTCATCATTAGACATGGACTCTACATTTTTCTAACATAGTACCATTCATGTTTCATGGTTTTATGATAGCATTGTTGTTCGAGCTCAACAGTATCATACAGGGTGATTTATATGTCCTCCAGGTTTCAGGAGGTGATAGAATAATAATCATTATAAGCATAGCAGAAATGCTTATGTCACTGCATAGAGAACTCTCTAAGCTTTGCCCATAGCTTATAAGTATTCCTTCCATATATCTACTCTGGTGACACAGCGCGTATCAATCTTGTATTCAACTTTCTGCCACTCATGTTGAAGTTGATGCCAGCGATTGTATGAGTGATCCTCTCTCACAACTGTGTTAAATCATACAGTAAAGGAGATGTGAACACATGATCTTTGATGTAATGCCATAGAAAAAAAATCACATGGGGTTAGATCAGGTGAATGTGGAGTAAAAAAAATGCCATAGAAAAAAAATCACAAGGACAACTTTGTGTTCACTCATGCCCTCCAGCAGCTAAATCTATAATCAGTTATGGCTTTTCTTACAAAGATGCTGGAAGTAAAGCCCTGCATTTGCTAAACTTTGGCTCGTTTTCCAGGATGAGATGGATATGTTCTTCACTGCAAATAATATTGCTTGCCATTGAACTTCCCAAATTATCATCATGGATAAATTTATGCTACTGTATGAAAATAGCTGTATACTACTGTAACTATAGCTTAGAGCTATAAACACTAAACTGGGAATATTAAACCACATCTTGGTAATAATTTTTTTTTAATGAAGTCAGTTATATGAATGGCATTCTTGTGTTGAATTTTTATTCCCCTTTAAAGATAGTAGACATATTTTTATTTGTGAAGTAAATGAAGTTTATTATTATTATTATTATTATTATTATTATTATTATTATTATTATTATTTGCTTTTCTCTTGTCATTGTAAGAAATATTCGTATTAACAATTGAACTCTATTGTTATAAAACAAAGATTCACAATTAAAATAAAAAATAAAAGTTTCATTACAAAAAATTGTAAATCATTGGATGCATTGTTCATTATAGTATATCTATGAATGATACAGTATTACATTGACTAGAGAATATTGTTATTGCAGTAGAGTAAAAATTGCGAAATTGATTGCATTTCTTTTATCTCATTTGAATTGATTGCCTTGCAATTGGATTTTTTGCATGATTATTTCAATTCAGCAATGTATTATAGTACTTCTTGTTATGATTTTGTTAAATTTTTAATTACATGAACTGTATATTAATTTTAAATTAATAATGTAAATGGGCTTCAAATGAATACAAGAAATGCAGTAGTTGTTTTTTTTTTTTTTTCTTTTCTTTTTTTTTTCTTTTTTTTTTTTTTTTTCCCCCTTTCTTTTTCTTTTTTTTTTTGAAAGAGACATTGGAGTGAATTAAATGCATTGCACTTGAAAGCATTAATTTTATTTAAAAAAAAAAAAATTAAAAAAAAAAAAGTTTCAATTATCTGATTTTGAAAAACGGGAGAAATTATGTTGACAAGATTTAGGACCCTAAGGGATTAAAAAAAAAAACAAGAAAACTATCAAGTGCATGCTGCAAGCACTCAAATGTGCCGCATATGTTTCCATTGTTGCCACCAGTTGTTTCCTCTCTGCGCCCAGTTCCCAAACCAGGATATGGGCTCACTCCTAAGTCGGCGACGCTGCCGGCTGCAGGACGCAATGGAGGACTCCTAGTAAGTTGTCTGATATTAAGTGAAAAACAATAACAAATACTTGAAAATATGATGTCAGTATTTGTTCAGCAAATTTCATGATGAAACAAAGGATGTATACCACAAATATATATCACAAATGTTTAAATGCGTTGGATTTTTATTAGTGTTATTTTAAAAACTTTAATGAGTCAATATAATATTAATCTTTTTCAGTATAGATAATTTATGTTAATGTTATTGATAATGGTATTCAGATATATTGCTATTTGTCTTGGTAAGTAATTTATCGAATGAAGTAGAAAAAAGAAAATGATAGGCAGAATTGGTTCATCAATTAAATGCATAATAAATATATACAGTGTTAATGATTCAGAAAAATTTGCTCTTAATTGAATGATCTGCATTAAACAGTTTTAATTTCATTCATGCTATATTCATCCTTTTTTCACTTGAAATTTGGAATAACTTTTGTGTTTTGAATTTATTAAACTAATCATTTTGAAATTATCATTTTCATTAATTTTTTTTAGTCTAAAATAAACAAGTTTATAACATGAAAACAAGTAATGAATTCAAAGTTACTCTGGGAGCTTCATTTCTTCATTCATTACATCCCTTCATTTCATCAAAATTGTTTTTTCTGCTGTTTGTGGCTTTATTAAAATGTCCTCTGGGAGCTGGTGCTAATGTAATATTTCCGTCTTATTTTTTTTTTTTTTTGAAAATTTGCATCGCATAATTGAACAGTCGTATCGGCGCTGCGACACATCCCCAAGCCAGGCTACGGGCTGGCACCCCAGTCAGCCATGTTTGCGTATTCTGGCAGACATGGGGGAAGTGTCGGGGTGCTTCCCGTAAGTAGATTTATTCATACAGTAACTTTTTTCTATTTTGTTGTTGTTCTGTTTGGTGGTGATGGTGTCGTCATTTCATATCCGCATTGTCATTGCATTTTTTTATTGTTATCATCATCAGCATTGCATATAAATGTGTTTTTTTTGTACTGGTAAATTTTGCATAGATTCTAGGTTTAAAGTAGGGGGGGCGGCCCCGCCGGCCCTAAAACTTAAAAAAAAACAACCCATATTATTTTTCTGGGTATATAAATTTTTTCTACATTAAATAGTTTTATTAGAAACATAGAAAAGGTTGAGAAAAGAAGAAAAATTCCATATTATTTTCAGAATGTAATTTCATTCACGAAAATATTTAGGCTTGGACAAATGATGATGATAATGATGAAGAAAGAATTTCACATTCATGCAAATAACAATTACAGCTTCACTTATTACTAACACAAGCCAAAAGGAGATTGTCACTTACTTGATGCACAAGTAAAAATGATTTGAATTTTATAAATATTTCTGAAACTGATCGAATTACATGTATTATTTTATTTATTTATTTTTTTGTGAATTTCACTGACAAAAATCATCTTTACCACGTGTTGCATAAGCCCCTCCGAGATTTTGATGTCTGGCCATGCAGTAGTGAAGCTACATGTAAAAAGTCACAGTATACCAACACGTAGGGAAAATATACAAGTTTGGTTATGGCAGATACCGTGCAGTATACGTATAGACTCATTTATTCACTAGGAGGCATTTGTGTGTAAACAATAAAAACGTTGTGCTCTAAGGGTAAATAGACGAAATTCATTTTTGACATGAGGCGTAATCTCTTTAAATAAAGTTCAAAATTTAGCTGAAACTTGCAGACCTACATTATGGTACAAATGTTCTCATTTTCCAGTTCTTCACATTGTCTGCCATGCAAGGATTCATTCTACGTTTGCCTGACGATGACAACAGTAATTCTTGAAAAGCTTATCAGTATACACAGATAATTGACAATGATTTTCTGCAACCATGATTTTGGTGTTCTATTGATACCAGGTGGATACGAGTTTTAGAACATTTAATGTAGGACTACAAGTTTCAGCTAAATTTTGAACTTTATTTAAAGAGATTTTGCCTGTTGTGTCAAAAATAATTTTGTTTTTCCTTTGGGGTTATGGAAAAGATAATACATTCAGCAAATTTGCTGCATCCAGCACATTCAACGCGGTTTTGGTTGCCAGAGCCGTTTCACATTCAGCAGCTTGTAGACGACAATGATGCGAATTTTGGAGTTCCAGCAGAGTTGGAATTGTCGGAAGTCACCCCAAATGCGCAGCCAATCCTTAGTAATTGTTTCTAATCCACTTTTCACAGTCAAATCAGCCATATTGAATTTCTTCGATAACATGTTTTACTGGTATGCCTCGTTTTCTATTTTTTTTTAAAATAAAACTGTATACATGTATATAATGTCAAGAAAGCCATGAGGTCTAGAAAGCAACAGAGACTGGATGAAAGAACAACTCATCTAACAACCAATTGGAGCAAAGTTTGTCTAGCTCCCCACTTCATTCCGGCAGAATGTGAAACGACTCCGGATTTCAACACACGCAGCTTTGTGACACTTAGAAAATGCCTGGATTCGGGAATTTGCTTCACGCCGTGAATTCGCTGAATGTGAAACGGGCATAAGGCTTAAGTGTCTCACTTCATTAATATTCTGCCTTTTCAATGACTGCATTCATTATGGATATAAAGTATATAGGTTAATATTGGGCATTTTTTTCTTTGAAAATAGCAGTTAGAATGATATTTTAATATAACAACTATAATAACTATTTTTTAACAAATTAAAATTCTTATTTTGCTAAAGGCTGTGACATGATGTTACACAGTTTCTATGGTTTATCAATAGCTTTCTTAGATTGCCAAAAGCAAATAGTGTTACATGTAATTATTTTTAAAATGATATAATTTTTACACTTTCATTGATTAATTTTATCAGCTCCAGTTTTTTTACTTTTTCATTTGAATAGAAATTCAAATCATTTTCTCTAATATAATTTCTTCACTTAACAAAAATCTGCAAGCTTACCTACTATACAAATCTATATTGAATCACAATTCCCAGCTATATTAATAGTTTAAAGTTGGTTTTATTTTTATTATATTTATCTGCTCTCCGAATTATTTTTGATTTTTTTTTTTAATGTTCTTTGGCCATAATTTTAACAAGACTTTCAAAATATTTTATGTATTATGTATATTGTATTATATAGAGTGTTTCAAATAAAGTGTAACTGCCAAATAACTGGAGAAATACACATTGGACCGTTTAAAAAAAAAAAAAAAAATACATGATTAATAATTTTAAAAACACTGTCCATTGATACCAACTTGAACCCCCAACTTCAGATTATAGACAACATTTGAGAAATTTTTTATTCTTGGTGTTATTTCAATTGATCCAACCATTTAGGAGATAGAGCCACTGAAAGTGTAGAATTTTTAAAGTTTTGGACCAATTTTATCGATGAAGACAAAGAGATAGAGGGTGGATCTTAGAGACATTCCTATTCTACTTTTTGATGGTCTTCAAGAATCTGGTGTCAAAATTTCAAAAATCCAAAATTTTTTTTTTAATACACATGCACAGACTTTGCCTCCATAGAACTGTTGCCCCCAAGACTTTGCTTGTGCACTAAAAAATTTTGTATTTTTGAAATTCTGACCTCAGATTCTTAAAGACCATCAAAAAGTAGAATAGGATGGTCTCTATCTCTTGTGTTCATTGATAAAATTGGGTTCAAAACTTTAAAAGTTCCACACTTTCAGTGCCTCTATCTCCTAAATGTTGGATCAATTGAAAAAACATCAGGAATAAAACATTTCTCAAATGTTGTGTACAATCTAAAAATACCATTAAAAATAGGGGTTCCTAGTTAAGATTTTGAAGTTGCCCTCAGGGTGAAGTGGGGTGGGGGTTGAGTTTGGTATCATTGTATAGCTGTTTGAAAAATATTAAACACGTGTTTTTTGTTGTTTTTTTCGATTCGATGTGCATTTCTCCAGATATCTGGCTGTTACGCTTTATTTGAAGCACCCTGTATATTAATGTATCTTTGAATCACACATTATATAACTTTAAACTCTTAATACAATTCACTTTCATAATTGTCATTTTCATTAATCTTAACTTTGAAACAGTACAAAAATTCCTCTTATCAGTGTTGCTGTATCACCAATCTTTCTCACACATTCATAATATTTTGCAGTGCAACATGTATCAAAACACTTGAAAATATTCTATATATTAATAATAAATATTTCATTCTTTATTAAAAAAGACTACTGCTGCATTTTTTGAAACTTTAAATGTTCTTGCAAGTAACTCCTCACTTTCATAATCTTATATTAAAATATGTGTAATACTTTAAAACATTAAGATGTTAATAATTATTAAACTCAATGTAATTTATTGCATAAGGAATTTTCTTTTTGTTTTCCTTTATTAGTTAAAAAAAATTTCATTTGCTTGTAACTTCAAGCTATTCTTCAAATATTCACAATACTACTGGTTTAATGCAAATATTGTAGTAGAGCTCTCATAGCATCTGCTTCTCATACAACTGTTGTAAAATTCATATGAGTTGGCAAGCACCATTGAATGTCCGTGGTTGGCCAATACTGCACCAAAGTGCAGCCCGTTATGAACGCCGCTATGTGCAATCCAAAAAGATTGGTTTGCAAAACATACAGAAACATACAAAACAAAACCTGTCCTGATACGTTAATCTTCTGGAAGAAAAACTTTAATAACGGCTTCAGTTTGTCTATTTCTTTTTAAAAAAAAACATCTGTTTTTTTTTGTTTTTTTTTTTAAAGGAGAACCTTGAGTACAGAAGGTCTTAATAATAATTAGCCTTTGTTTTTTTTTACTGTCTGCAACAACAATATGTTACGGTATTGAGTTTTTCCCTTCCATCTATTTTAATTTCATTTCAGAACATTAACTATTAAAACATAAGTTAAGAATCTTGGGTTAAAGCAACCCCATTGCCAAGGTGTATGCTTTCCCCCTACATGTTGCAGATCTGAATTTCCTAGAATTTGGGGTTTCTTGGGGTTTGAATTCTTGGGGTTTTCAAACCCTTTCCTCTAGCAGTTTTGAAATTGGGGTTCAACATCCATACATCGTGGTTTTGTTTTTTTCCTCCTGGGCATTCAGATAATTTTCTAGGCTTTTTCTAGAATTTCAAAATACCTTAAAGTGAAAACTAGATATAGCTCTCTTTTGCTGGTCGGTATTCTTTACGACAGTAAAAAGTATATGAAGGCAGAAAATGAAATTTTTTTTATTGCTCATTTAATTAATTTTATTTTCTTCTTAAACTGTGAATAGGAGCGTGATTAAGCATCACACAGAACATTTGTTTGGGAATTATGATCAAGAATAATATGTACCTAATAAATAAATTTGAAAAAAAACTCAGCAGATATGATGAGTTTACCCAAGAAAGATGAATCTTTTAATCCACAAATAATTATTACTTGCAGACAGAGATTTGTCATTTATCTCCTGACATGAATTTGTTATTATTGTAGATTAGTGATGCGTGATGGTCTCGAAATTACCATTCGATAATAAAATCGACAATAGTATCTGGTTACATTATCGATAGTATCGATTATATTGTTTACATAGAAATAAAGGAGAAAAAAGCACAATAAAATAAAAAGAAACTTAAATCTGTTATTAGATATTGGTCCAGGTTTTCTTACATAAACTACTCATTATTAATAGTCTTTACCACACATTTGAAATTTAACCTATTTAATTTTTCAGTTATCAGATTACCTAGTTTAGAAAACAGTCTCTCAGAAGATATAGAGGAGTAGATATTGTCAAATACTTCACTGCAAAGGAATGCAAAGTTGGGTTATTTTCTTTATTACAATAACAACATTATAAAGGATTTTTTTTTCTCTTTGCATGATATTGTGTTTCAAACACTTGAGGATTCTACTGGATCTTTCATTGGATAAACTGTTAAAACCATGTATGAATAACAGTGAGGAATATACATTCCTTTCTCGCTGATCTCAAATTTTTTCAGTTCATTGTTTACATCTGCAATGGCTTTAGAGCTGCTGAAATGCATTCTCTTGAATCTGGAGTCTAACAGACTAACAACAGCTATGAGATGGACTTTTGCCATTCTATCTAGACACTCATTTATGAGCTCCTGCAAATTGATCTATAGTTTCTCTCTAGCGATTGCTATTAACACTGTCTGGGGAAACCAGGAGTTTTCAATGGTATGGCTTTACCACCTGTTAAATGGGATTCAAAGGAAGCTTCATCAGTGACCTCTGTGGATAGTTCAGCAGTGTTGGCATTTTATTCTCTTTATCGAATCAAAGTTGAATCCGAATTCTAATTTCAAAAACAAGGTAACCCAAGTTCCCATTTACACTGCTTGAAAAACTATTGATAGTTTTTGGAAACTATCATCACTATTGAGCTAGTCAAAACAATCTGCTCTTTGATAGCACAGTACCATCGATACTATAAATAGTACTATCAACTATCGCACATCACTATTGTAGATTTGAAATTGGTAAACTTCGTAAAAGGAAGCTTCACCTCCTCTTCATTTTAATGATATTTTTTCTATGATTAATCATTCTTAAAGTTTTAAAAATTATAACTTGAATAATAAAACTTTGTATTCCAAAGGGGGATTATGCATTCGAGCACATGGACACAACACAGAGTACCGATTTTAGCAGTGGAAAATCCGACAGTGAGTGGATATTCTAAATTTTACATTGCTCCTTATCTCCATGCATCATGTGTTTCTTTAATGTACGTTTTCTTCGGTGTCATTATATACTGTCTGTTCCTTGTTTATTTCATTCTTTAAAAAAACAAACATCAGTTGAAGTTTTTTTTTTTGTCATTTCTTTCTTAATCTCTTAATTGTTTATCTGGCTTGTTTTGGAAAATGCTTAAAAATCTTAATTAAATTTGCTTTCTCTTTTTCTTATTTTACTTTGTCTGTCCTGTGTTTTAACTTGGTGTAAATCTTATTTTCAGTTTCAGCTAATTCATTAACAGAGAATGGGAAGAACGGAGTGGTAAGTTGGTTGAGACTCCTTTCTTGCTTGCTTCAAAGGATTTTTTTTTTCAATTTGGTTTGATGTTGTGCATGAATTGATGAGTTCTATTTACAATAAATGCATTTGTAAAAATCGATTTAGAAAACATAGTTTTGAGAAATTGCAGATACATTTCAAGGCAGGAAAGAAAACAAAAGTTGCATTGCTTTTCTCACAATTATTGAAATTCCACTATCTAAATAGTTCTATAAATAAATTTCTACCATATACTCTTAATGGCATAACTACATATAAAATCCATCATTAATTTTTCAACCAAGTCTGTCCCTCTTCCCCTGTAATTTTGTTTGGTTTCTGCTAAATTATAAAATTTCTTCTTTTGCCATTGCTAGAATTAAACATGTCAAGTTGTTTGAGTAGAAAGTTAGCAAAAACAGATAACATCTTTCCGATTTGGCATAGTGCTGATATTTTTTGCAGCTGCCATTGGAGGTACTACCAAGTTACATTTTTGAGCTTCCAGATACAGTTTGTAATGTTATTAGTCAATCTTGTCGCAAATCAACTAGTAGCATTACAAAACATAGCTGGAAGCTCGAAAACAGAAGTTAGCAGTACCATCAGTTTCATTTTCAGAAATGTCATCAATTAGAAATAAGAAATTTATATTGAAGAATAATTGATAAGTTGTTATCACTTTTAATTCTTCTACTTTTTAGTTAAAGCCCAGGTTCCAAGTTCAGGGTTGACTTAGGAAAAAGAAAAAAAAATAAGAGAAAAAAAAAAACCTCTTATTTCATACAAACAAATAAGATGAAATATCAGATAAACATTTTGAAGACTGTTAAACTTAATGATAAATAAATACTCTTTAACCACAACAAAGATTAAGTTGAAATAATACAACCTGGTAAATCTGGAAGCGCTTTTCGAATACCCTGCATTCATCATTCAGCAGTCTGAAGTCAATACTCGAGGAAGCCTACAGCGAACTCGAGGAGGTCTGGAAGATCTGACTTTAGAATGAAAAGCGCTGGGTATAAATAATGAACGAAAAACCAATCAAAAAATTGGTCAACCAAATCAAAGTTAACGATTGGGTAGTTTGGAAGCCCATTTGATTAGAGACGATTCCTCTATTGGCCCCATGTCCGCGTTAAATAGCCGTTCTTTATCTGCACTGTGAATGGCTAAGCATTCGAAAGCGTCCAACAGGTATTTTTTATTTAACGAACTTTCGAATGCTTAGCCATTCACAGTGCAGATAAAGAACGGCTATTAAACGCTGACATGGGGCCAATAGAGGAATCGTCTCTAATCAAATGGGCTTCCAAACTACCCAATCGTTAACTTTGATTTGGTTGACCAATTTTTTGATTGGTTTTTCGTTCATTATTTATACCCAGCGTTTTTCATTCTAAAGTCAGATCTTCCAGACCTCCTCGAGTTCGCTGTAGGCTTCCTCGAGTATTGACTTCAGACTGCTATTTCATTCACGCTACAATTCTTGATCATGATAAAAAAAATGTAGAGTGAATGGAATGTGATTAAGTGAAATGTGATCTTCACATTCCCAACGTGTGTAATTTAATACATGTTCTGATAACCTGATCAAATCCTTACATATGCTCACGGTTGATTAACTCCCAGAATCAAATGAGGCAGCTTGGCTAAATATTTGAGTTAAGTAAATTAATCACACCATCATGCCCTGATTAATTAGCATAGAAGGAATTTTATTTGTTCAAAACTATCAGTTATGAACCGAAATATCTATGATTATTGTTGATAATCAGAGAAGATTGGGTCATAAAGGGACTGTCACTAAAAGTGCCACCACCATCATCTGGCAGCTAAAATGAATCCTGATCTTGATCAGAATTTTGTAATGTCAATAAAATCGTGCAACATTCCAAGAAGGAGCTTTAGCTGAGTTGTAGAAGTAATATTAAATTCAAGAATTTAAAGTCTAGCTAAATTTACTAACAAACAATGGGAATTCATTTAATTCTTTCCAAATTTACGTCTATTTTATTGCTCAGTGCAGTACAGTAATTGAGTTATTGAGCCTCGACAAAGTGATTATCATATGCACGTGCCCATGTCAACAATGCTTAAAAGATTAACAGAAAGAAACAATGTATTCATTCTTGACGAATCGGTTGTTATATGACATGACATTATCTTAGTATTCTTTACGGTCACTGTCTTAGTATTCTTGATGGGGTTTACGAAAAAGCCTGAAAAGTTGATACAGCCGAGCTAAGACCTTGATGTCATTTCTGAAAACAGAATTTGGAAAAGCTAAGCTGTTTTCAAGTTATCGTGCAAACGGCAGATGGCCAGATAAGCATACAGATCAAGCATGCATTCTGATAAGTAGCTTTTTGCTAAAGCTGTTAATAAGGGTTGAACATGTATGTAGGATGATCGTGATTAAAAACTGCAGTGCAAACAGGGTCCAAAATCAAGAACTTTAGAAACCCTCCCCACTAAAGAAAACTTAACAGGAGATCATCTTTCAAGCAAGGATATTGTTTACTCAAATGCTCCTTAGGACTTCTAGTTTTCAGCCAGTGTTTTTAATTAACACTGATCAAGAAAATAACTTTTGGATATTTACTTTATTTATTCTGTTGAATTTTGCAGTGGAAATATGAATTTAAATTTTAAACCACTGCAGTTCTTGAGTGCAATATAAACTTGAGCTCTGTATTAGCCATTAATCAAAGTATCTCTTTAAATAAATATTCTTGTTACAATTACGTGTATAATGTATTGCTGGAACTGATAATGGAATTTCAATAATTGTGCAAACAAAAAAAGAGAAAGAAAAAACGACCAACTAAATCAATTTTAAATTTAAAAGACCAACTAATTCATTGATGCAGTTATGTGATCTAAAGAAGAATTTTTTTTGTTATTCTTTTGGGAATACAACAAAAAAAATGCAACATATTAAACCATCAACAACTTAGAACTAACTTTTGATTAGTTGCATGATGTAGTATTTGATGTTTGCAGAATCATGACCTTCCTAGTGCAACTTACACTTCTGGTTACGGTGGACTCCGTTATGCCTCATACAGCCCTCATCTTCGACGCTCCCTTCCTAATATGGCTCACATGTCTAATGAACCACCAAAGGTAGTTAGCTTGTTGTTTTGGAGTTTGTGCTCCCATTTATCATCTGTAATTATTTTTCCTCCCTATACCCTTCAGTCATTTCTTTAATGTTTGTTAAAATGTTATTTCGTCTTGTTGCAATCTTCTACATGGGGAATTTTTTTTATTTTTTTATAATAACTTGTTTGTTATGTTTCATTGTAAAAATTTTAACAGTTGTTTGCTGTGTGAACTTTTTTTAATGCTGTTTTTATAATATTTTAATTCATAATAGTCTCCAAAAAAAAAAAATAACAACTGAATATAAAATTGTGATGCTTTAATTAAAATTCTCCAACTTATTTATTAATCTTTTAAACTACTTCAGATTGCTGTTACATGATTTTAATTTCCTTTTTAAAATGGTCAAATGATTTCTAGAGAATTCTTATTTTTCAAACTGATTTCTATTAGATCTATCCTGTTCATCTGTTAAACACGACAAATTACCGCTTACCTGCTGATGTTGACCGATGTCATTTAGAAGTAAGATTTGTCTTGTTAATTGGTAAAATAATTAATTTAGTGTATTAATTAATTGCTAAAATTAATAATTAATAAATAAATGTGGTAAATCTTTAATGCAGGGTTGAAAATAGGCCAGATGGAGAAGATAATTTGCCTTATGTTGAAAAGTGTGAGGGATGAAATAACTTGATTTCTTATTGATCATACCATTGAAGGGTTTTTATGTTTGTCTTGTCTACCTCACCTATTAATGATAACTCTTCAGTTTTAATATAAGCGATTTGTATTTTATTTTCAAAAAATCTACAGTATGGTGATGATATGGATCAGTTTCATGTGAGAAATTGGGAATTGGTATAAATGAGGCATGTTCAAATGAAAACTGTTTGAGTCTGGTGGTGTTGTTAGAAGAATGCAGGGAACAGGAAACGCCAATAAATAGAAACTTTGGTACTTAATGAACTGTATTGTACACTCCTTTCTCACCCATGGTGTTTATGCATGCATCCCATTGTTTGGGAAGATTGGAAATTCTGTCTGCAAAATAAGATGGCTATCAAAAATAAGTGACCCAACATGCTATGTTCAGGAGTGATCATTCTCCATGATAATGAATGTCCACTTACCACATAGTTGTTGTGGATGCACTAGTTAAGAAGAAATAGGTGGTTCTCAAACATCCTCCTTAATGTGCATTGCCATAGCTTGCTAGAGTTTTAAAGCTTAGTTTAAGCTTTGTAGCAAATTTACCTGCGATAAAGAATGTAGCAGTATATTGCGAGCTTTTTCAAGGAAAGCTGGCATTGGATGCATCCCATACCAAACTTGTATCGTGAGAAATCGCCTTCATAAAAAAACAAGGGGCATATCAATACAAAGACATGTTTGTTGTTGCAAAGAAGTCTAAATTTTAAAAAGCTATTGGTAATTAATCCTAAGTATTTTGTAAAAAGGATAAGATATCTCCAATTTAGCTATACGTGATTTTTATTGTTCATGACATGTTTCTTGATGACAACAATAAATCAAATAAATAAAATAAAATAAACCCAATCAAAATTAAATAAAAAGAGCTATTAATTAATTAAATAAACTTAAGTAATACATAAAGTAAAATTAATAAAATACAATGAGAAAGATAACAATTAAATAAATATTATAATGAATAATCATAAGATGTTCAGTGAGGGTTTTATTATACACCAACCTCAGCTGTTCAAATTAATGATGAAAAATAGGGAAAAAAATTCCACAGCCTGGGTTTGAACCAGGAACCTTTGGCTCAGACCGCCAATGGTTCCTGGCGGCCATGTAATTTATTAATGGTCTACTAATAAAAAATTTTTAAACTAAACTTTAATACTCGAAGACGAAATAATAAACTAAAGATATACATGAATTCAAAGGAGAAAAATTTTGCTTCCCTTTTCTCCTTTGTATTTATACAATAATAGCGACCCATGTACAAACCATTGCAGTTATCAATAGAAAGACAAGTAGTGCACATGTGCCTCGGTCATTTCCAAGCAGCAAGTTGCTTTAAAATCAAACTGACCTATGCTGCGTTCACTTATTCTCTCGGAGTCACGCGGTGTGACTCCAGTGACTCTGAGTCTGTTCTCTATTTGTTCGGAATGTGGCCTAGAGTTAACTCCCTTGACTGCTCTCTTCAGGTTGGAGTCGTGGGAGTCATGAACTAGTGCATGCGCATTTTTGTCACCGAACACTGCGACCACCATATGTGAAAATGAAAATGCATTTTAAACTGAGAGAAACTCTGTCTGGAACCCATTTCTTTTGATCTATTAAGGGCATATTTTTTTTTCTGACACCTCAGGAAGTTGTAAATGGGAAGATAAACATTGTGAATCCATAACAACCCAATTTTTCTCTTTATTGACTCACCATTTGTTGACTCTGTTTGCATTCCCTTAACACCATGTGCTCTGATACTTTGATCACATGATTTGGAGCCATGACTCCGATCAAATAAGTGAATGCAAGCCCTGGATATCCACTTGAAGCAAAAAATAGCTTGAAAATCATCTCGTTTCACGTAACTAACACATATCAGCTTGGTGTTTAGGATAGCTTCAGCTTGAAAAGTCACAAGCAAAACACCAAAAGTTTCAAGCTTCACACAAAAAGTGAGCTATGGGAATGCACCTTTATGACCCAGAAATTCCTCAAGGGACAATGATTCAAAATCGATGAGCAGGTGCAGGAAGTAGCTATGGGTTGGTTCAAACAGCAAACCGAATCGTTTTTCGCAGACGGAATTTCCCGTCTCCCTAAACAGTGGGATGCATGCCTAAACGCTATGGAAAATGTAAATAAAATACTGTTTATTAAATATTATTTGCCTGCCTTCTTTTTACAACGCATACTTTCAAATGAGACAACAATGTTGAAGCAATTTGTGTCGAAGCAACACGCTGCTTCTACATACGACATCAGTGAAAACATTTTTGTTCTCGTTTTGGTGGAGGCAACATCGTTGCCTGGATTAAACCTGGCTTGATCGAGGCAAAGGAAACCAGCAGGTAGCCTCCACATGTCTCTACTATATCGCAACCATTTTCAATCCACAAGCGATCATTCCATTCTACCAATTCAGTCACCTTTGCCTGATTGTTGCCCCATATGTGCCAAGCCTTAGAATGAACAGAAATGATAAAATTTTATATAATTAAAAAAAAAAATGATAAAATAAATGGTAATAATAAAAATGTTATACAGTAGTAATTATGGTCGAAATTTTATTACAAAAATTTTATAGCAAAGAATGCTTTGGCATTCAGTAAATCTAACTTTTGCTACATCTTTTGTTGTTTACGCTTTAAGGTAAATAAACTTGTATCAGAATATCCTTTAAATAAATAATAATTGCAAAAGGATTTTGGAATAATCTTGTAATTTGTACTAATCACAACCATCAAAAACTCTCTCAGCTAATTTGCTTGAAGTTAAGGTGATCTGCCTGGCTCCCCTTGGGAGTTTTATACTCCTTTTTTTAATTGTCGTATTCCTTTGAAGCTTTTGCTTAATTAGTTACAGTGTCTCATTATGCTGTCAACTTGTGGAGGAATTCCAGTGGCAAATGGGAATAGCTCTTTATTTGTTACTTCATCTAGAGTTGAAATTGTTTATAACAACATTGGTTATAGTGACCAACCAGATATAACAACCAGATTTTTCTGTTAAGTTTGCTTTCCTATCTAAATGACAACAAACAAATATCGGTTATAGCAATGCACCTATAATGAAGGAACCATGCATAGCAGCAGACTTTTCAACGGAAATGGGGATCCATTTAACATTCCCTTCTGGGTATAACAACCGTTTCCGATGATAGTGCCATGTGATGGCAGAGATGAAGGTATCTGCGGGGAAATTCTCCCTGGACACGCACTTTTAAGGGTTTATTCTCAACTCCATGTGCTCTGCTATCATTCCCTTTCATCAGTCAGTCACTTTCTGTGGTTGCCAACTTAGTGGATTTTACACAAAAATTCAACGGATTAGTGCATTTTTAGCTCTGTTTTAGCAGGGAAAATTTTTTTGAGTTAAAAAACCGGGTCAGTTTTCAACTCGAGCTAGCAGAGCTCGTGTGGCTGCTGCAATTGTATTGACAAGAATGGCTCCTTAACTGTGGAAGAAAAAACTAACATTATTTGGTAGCTGGAGTCTTGTGTTAACACCTCCAACGTGTGCAGAGTATATCTCGATCTACCGTTTCTGTGATTTGAAGTGCCGCAAGTAAATTAAGAATGGCTTCGAACCGAGTTTCAAATCAAATAATTGTATCTTGACATTGGAATGAAGCGTAAGGACCAGATAAAGAGCAATATCAGTTATAATGAAGCCAGTTATAACGACCGATATTTCATGGTCTCTTGGAGGTCGTTAGAGCATCCGAATTAAGTCTTTGTCTTTTTTATTTTCATATGTACAGTATTTTCTATACTTCATAGCTTTTCGTCATTTATTAAGTATTGCTAGGAATGGATGAAACTTTTTATCTATGTACAGGTAAAAAATCTTATAACGTACCTCTTTATAACGAAATTTTCTGAGATCGAATTTTTTTTAAAGATTCAATGTTAAATGATTATGAATTCTCTTTATAACAAACTGATTTCTTAGTTCCTTCGAGTTCGTTATGAGGAGATTTTACCTGTATTTTATCCCCCTCATCCATTCTTGGTATTACAATGCAAAAATAAAGAAATTATTATTATTATTATTATTTTCCTCACTTTGTTTGGGAATTAACCAAATTTTCGGATTAGCACGGTTCAGATTAGCGGGATTCTACTATATTTATCATTTGATCGAAATGTATTTTAAATTTCTTTGCATGTTCTGACTTTTGGACCATACGGTATTTAGATGAAATTGTTACATTATTATTTTATGTATAAAACATTTCTGTTTGTTATTTTTTGAGATCCTTGTGCTCTTTCTTTTCAGCGCCATTTATCTAATGAAGATTTTGAAAACATCTTTCACATGAGTAGGCTCGATTTCTATCGTCTGCCAGAATGGCGCCGAAACGATTTGAAACGCCGGGCCAAACTCTTTTGATCTGTTTTCATCTTAAAAAAAGCTCTAAAGGAAAACAAATTCAAAAAGAAACAGAATTTATGAAACCATAATCAGTGTCGCTATTCCCACACTTGGCATTTAGCGTCGTTTTTGGCTTTTGCAGAAGTCCTTCTTCACCATTTTAAATAAGCCTTTTTGAAACTTATCATCGTGCAAGTGAATGGATAGAAGCAAGAATATTAGTTTGATTTGACATTTTAAAAAAATGTGTCAAAAACTGTTAAAAGCTTGCAAATGTTCTGAAGAGATAAGATAGACGTAATGAAAGCCTGCATTTTTCTTCATTTTGAAATTTAAACTAATTGTTATATATTTTTAATTGAACTTTTTTTTTAAACATGATGTTATTTTTTTTTTCATTCCATTTATTTTTAATAATTGTCATTAAGGGATTGGTATTTACTTTTTTAATTTATTTATCATTAGCATTCAGTTATCATGTTATTGTTACACACTGATTTTAAAGAAAATCACTTATTTTTATTTTATTACTTTTTATTAATTCAATCCTCTTTGAGGATTTCTAAGTGAAGAGGATAGAAGGTAGGGTAAGATAGGGTGGGCTTATGAAATTAAAAAACATTTGCCTAATGCCACTGTAATGTTTTCATTATCTTCATAAAAGGTTTTCTGTTTAACATAAAACTTTATGAGTGAGTGTGAGCAGGATGCATGTAAACATCAATATAATTTTTGTGTGTTTTTATACAGAAGCAGTGCAGCTTCTTTTCCCCTGTGGTTATTTTGGTTTTGTTGAAGGAAATTGTTTTCATTTGCTTCAAAAGGAAAAGAAACTTGTAAAATCCCCTTGAAATACAAAATGGCATTTCTTCTTGATAAGTCCTATTAATTTTTACCAGATATTAAACCTGATAAAACAGTGGAAAGTATATTTGTATCATTTTCACTGGTGGCAATTTTTTAATTCTGATTTTATATTTAGTAAAATTTTTATTGAAAAGAAACTTCTGCAGTTTACGAACAAGAGGGGGGAAATAAATCATAGAACTGGTTGAAGTTGTTTTAATATGAGAAGTCTGGTCAAAGTTGTTTTAATCAGAAATGCTCACTTGTGTTTTTTTTTTGTTGTTGTTTTTTTTTCTTTTAAAGAAAAATGTTTATTTGATTTCCATACTTACTATAAAGAAACGAAAATAATAAATAAAAACTCTGATTTGGAATATGTAAAAAGTGAGTAAATAAGCAAAAAATACCAAATAAAACTGTGAACTGTAGAGTGGAAGAAAATAAGTTATTTTTGTTTATTATTATTTTTTAACTTTTTGCACAGAATTGTTTTCTAATGAATTTATAAGTTTATAGAGGAGAAAAACTAAAAGAATTAATGTAATTATGATTTTATACATATATAAATATATATACATAAAAATATAAATATATTTTTTAAACAAGAGTTATATTTAAACAGTAAGATGAAAGTGTTTCTATTAGTTTTGTGGTGCTCATTGACATAATTTGTTTTTTTAAAAACACGTGTTTAATGTGATGCAATAACAAGTTTGAGGGAAAGATACAAAGAAGCAGTAGTCATGGTGACATTTAAAGTTTATGAAAGTTAATAGAGAGAAAGAGAACAGTAACTGTGTTGAACAGTGAAGATGAGATTTTGTTTATCTTTATTACTATTTTTTTTTGTTAACTTTTATTTCTCTCTTCTTTTTTTTCTTTTTTTTTTCTTCTTTTTTTTTTTTATTTATTTATTTATTTATTTTTTTGTACTTTTCTCCCTTGTTAGAAAATGAGAAACTGATTCCTCTAATTGTTGCCTTGATAATTCTATTTAATTTTGATACAGAAGAGGAATAACAGTGAAGGCTGGGGGAATTAAAAAAAAATTCTATATAATGTGATCATTCCCAGGATTTATTATATGTACTGATGAGACATTGTTCCCTCCCTTGAACTTTATTTATTTGTAATAATTATCTTTTAAATATAAAGTTTCCAATTAACTCTGAATGACAGCTTTATTCTTATTAGTAGTATTATTGTAAATTAAACATTTTTGATGCAGTTTTTTTTTGTTTGTTTGTTTTATTTTTATTTTTTGTATAATACAGTGTATCCACTTTTTATTTTGTTATTGTTGTTGTTGTTGTTTGTTAATTATGTATGTTTTTTAAAGTATCATTCCATAAATTTAATTTTTTAATTAATTTTTATGTATGCAAATTGATGGGATTTTTAAAACAATAAAATTTGCAAAATTATCAAATTTTAAAATTATAAACTTTTAATAATGATTAAGTTTTAATGTATTATATTATTTTCTTTTTTATTTCTTTACAAGAGAATTTTTTAATGAATTTTTTAATGAATTTAAAAAAAAATTAATATTGGAAATTAATCCTGTAACATTTGACGCATCATTTTTAGAAGTTGAAGTGCATGCATTTTGTTTTGAATGAATTGGATTTTATTATTTTTCTTTTTCATTTGGTTAGAATTGCCTAAAAGTTAAATGGGGCAACTTATTATGGTGTTTGTGAACACAGGAAATGCAGTTTTACCAATGAGTATTGATTTAAAAAAAAACAAAAAAAAACAAAAAAACTTAATGGTTGTGCATTTTTCCCTTTTTCCCCTCCTTGTCTTTATACCTCATGTAATTTTATTTTTATATTTTTCCCCCTGTATTTTATTTTATAATTAGTTTTTAATATTTTCTATTGACTGAATTTATTTGCCAGCTTATTAAAAAAAAAGCTTGAAATAAAAAAAAAATATCTATAGCAAATAAACCCAAGTTGTATTTTTTAAAGATAAAAACAAAATACAGAATATATTTTAAATTTTTAATTCACTTTGCAAAGGCATTTGATAGTTCCTACTACTGTACCCTGTGTGCTTAGGAAATTAATCGGGTGATAATTATGAAGCAACCCAATGGTTGGCACATATAATAAACTGAATATTGTCAAATTATTCTTTGTGGTAAATACTTTTTCACAATAAAGTATAATTACATTTTAACAAATTTTAGGCTTTATAAACAAATTGGCCACTTTAATCTTAAGACATTGCTAATGGTACTCGAGATGAGCATTTATCTAAAATCCTCTATCGCTAAGTCATTGGAAATTATTGAAATCACCATACTTAGTATGGTGATTTCCATATTATTCTTTGCTATGAATTTTATTAAAACTGTACATAACAGCTTAAAAAACTAATAATTCATATTTGCCACCATTGCTGTTCATACATTGTTGGAGTGGACCTTCCAAACTGAGATAAACAGAACAGTTGTAAAGTTATTCGTTTATATCGCTTACCTTAATTGCAAATTTGTTGTGGTGAAACTTTTTTTATTTATTTATATGAAAAATGATTAATAAAATATACATTTCTGAAGTATTTTACAGTATGTATATTTCCCCATCCTATATCTATGAATATTTGGTCAATACAGCTCTTATTGCGATAAGGACAAAATAAAATGAAAATAAGTTTCTAGAAAAATGACTTTGAAATTGATGACAACAGCATAATTTTGTTACACTCTGCTTTTATGCCAGCTATCTCCACGGAAATTGTACTGGTTGCCAGGAGTACATAACCCGTTAATCATCTTAATTTATATGCATGTGTAAATGCAGGACTTAGTACACATTCATTTGTGTAAATAGGGTGTAACAAAATTAGTGGACTGGTTAAATGCAATCTGTTTCTACTACTGAAGATAAGGAAAAAATATGTATATGAAGATATGTCCTAAAGCGACCAGTTACTGAATTATAGGTAAGTACGTGTTTATACTGGATTAACAATCATTTGTTTTCAGTCAGGCTAAACAAGCAACAATGAAAATATGAATAATCAGTATATACAGCAGTGCATTTGCTGAGCTCATTGGATCCAGGGCTGCATTAAGCTTTTGCAGGCCTAGGCACTTAATTTTTAAATTTTTTATACAATCCCTGGCAGAAATTTTTTGAACACAACATTCAAAACTGAATTTACAATCTCTGATGATTTTTTTTAAATTATTAGTATTACATCAAAATAAAAATTACACAAATATTTATTAATAATTTTATACATAAGTGGCAAAAATTACATTGTTAAAATAAAATTTAAACTGTCAAAAAAATTTTTAAACATGCCCAACTTTGGAAAAAATTATTAGAACATGTCACGATATGCAAATTAAATTGTAATATTTAGTGTTCAATGGAATAAATATTTTATAAATGCAGGTAATAACAGTTTACTGCATAATTATTGTTGGTAATAAATCACATTAATTATTAAAACGGTCAAATTACGAGAGCTAAGCAATGTTGCAAAAAGCCAAATAATTCGCTTGTTAAAAGAAGGCAAATGTCAAAGGGATGTTGCAAACTGTGTTGGATATGCCCAGTAAAATTACACATGGAAAAAATTCAACAACTCGGGAACCACAGAATTGTAGGGGTAGAAAATGAGCAACAAGCAAGAGGCAAGATCAATCCCTAAGAAAATAGAAAATGTACATCCAAGGAAATAAACAGGAAGTGGAAAAAGTGTCATACTCAGGAAAACGTTAGTGATAGAACTGTAATAGATTAAAAGAAATAGATTAAAGGAAATGGGTTTTAAATTCTGCAAATCTAAACAAAAGCAAATGCTGACAAAGCATCACAGGAAAATTCGTGTACAGTGGGCTAGACAGCATAGAAATTGGACTGTTGGTGATTGGAACAAAGTAATATTCTCTAATGAAAGCTGTATTAATATTGGGGGAGGAGATGATGCTGGTATATTTATGTGGAGACAACTTTATGAAAAATTTAACAAAGCGTGTTTAAGAAATTCAATTAAATTTCCATCTTGTATAATGATTTGGGGGTGTATCTCATCCAAAGGACCAAGAAAAATAACATCCATTAACGGAAAAATTAATGCTTGATGTGTACGAAGAAATATTAGACTATTTCTTAATTCCTATCATAGAATTGCAGTTTGGTGATGAAAATATCATTTTTCAAGACAACAATGCATTTTGTCACCAAGCAGCAAAAATTAAGAAATATCTTCAAAATCATAACATTAAAACACTTGCCTGGCCAACACAAAATCCTGATCTCAACCCGATAGAAAATACTTGGTGGAAATTGAAAAAATTGGTCAATGAAAAAAAATTACCAATAAGGAAGGGCTAAAAATTGCAATTACACAGAGTTGGTTTGAAATTTGGGATGATTATTGTAAATGTTTAGTTCAAACAATGCCAGATATAAAGGCTAAGGGAGGTGCCACAAAATATTGAACTTTATTTTGATGTCATTATTTCTGGTTTTGTTTACTTGTTCTAATAATTTTTCCTCAAGCTATGTTGTATTATATTTTTTTTTCATATTTTAAATTTTATTTTAATAATTTAATTTTTGGCATGTGTGTAGAGCAGTGTTTAATGAATATTTGTATATTTATATTTCGATGTAATACTAATAATTAAAAAATATTATCAAAGATTATGAATTCAGTTTTGCATATTGTGTTCGAATAATTTTTGTCAAGGGTTGTTTATACAGGTAATCTTGTAAGTCGACGTTTTTACGTACCGTCTAAATAATTTAATGCATTTTAATTGAACAAATATAATTACTATGTAGAATATATAATTAAACAGGTGGTGGCCTTACAGTATAAGAGGGACATCAGGAGTTCCAACTAGTTTCGCCATTTATTCCCGGCTTTGTCAAGGATATATACAGCAAGACAATCGAACAGTGAAGTGAAAAGAAAGACGCGAGTGGTCCAGTAGCCAAGCTCACTTTGCACGCTCGCCCAAAAAGTAAACCAGAGGAGGTACACTGAACTGGGGGAGAAGCCTGATGAACCTCTTAAGTCCTCCAGAGAAGAAGTCCCCAGAAGGGACGATAGTCAGATTGTAGATTGACGAATAGAGTCCCCCAAAATCAGCAAGATCTAAAAGATCCAATAGTTGGGGAATGCGGCCTTGTTAACGTCATCAAAGCAGACATCCAGGATATGGCGCGGTCTTCGAAACCTGAGGGGATTCTATACAACGAGTGTATGGTCCAGAATACCAGAAACCAGGGTGTTTTCATGATTCACCATCTTGGGTAGCAAGTTCTTCATAAGTTTCTGGACAAAGGTGCCTGTGTGGGTCATCCCCAAATCGTCATAGATAGAGTGGTTGTTGGCAACTTTTCTGTCAAGTTGGGCAATGGATCGGAGAGCAACATTTTGGAAGGTCTGGAGATCCTTCCACCTAGATTTGCAAATAGAAGCCCAGGCAGGCATTCCATGAAGCAAAATAGTACGAATCGCAACCTTGTATATCAAGAGCTTATCTACACCAAGAGCGCTGTTTCGCCCCAGAAGTGCAATCAAACTGAACTTCGCTTTCTTTGCCTTGTTGAGCGCGTATTGGACTTGGCCGTTCCAGTTTAGTTTGGAGTCGATCATGACACGAAGATATTTATAGCTTTTTACCCACTCAAGTTTCTTGCCAAATAAGAAGAGGGGCTTTGGAGGGTTTTTGCATTTGCGAGTGATAAACATGACCTTGCACTTTTTGACATTCAGCTTTAATCGCCACTTAGTGAACCAGCTCTCGCACTGAAGTAAAGCTTTTTGTAGTCGAATGATATGTGCTGGGTTTCGTGCCCAGGTCATGATGGAACCGTCGCCAGCAAACATGTAAAGATTACACTTTGCAAACTTGGGGAAGTCATGGATAAAGAAGTTGAATAAGGCTGGCCTCAAGACAGAGCCTTGGGGTACACCAGCATTTACATCGCAGGGTTCAGACAAGGAGTCCCCAACCTTAACACGAAAGTCCTACATAAATAAAAGCAATAATGTGGATAGTGTCAATGAATAATTTATAAATAAACTCTTTAACCACAACAGTATAATTACAAGATCAGGTTTTATCTTTCTTGTAATTATACTGTTGTGGTTAAAGAGTTTATTTATAAATTATTCACGAAAGTCCTCTTTGACAGGAAGGAGCGAACCGATACAGCAAGACAATCGAACAGTGAAGTGTACATTTGTTAGGATGGGACGAAAGCAGCGCTTTCACAAAGCTCATCCAACCAGAATAAATTCCAAATGAAATACACTGAGGTAGTCAAGAAGCCTAACCAACCCAAGCGGTCTTCCATATTATACAAAAAAGAAAATAAGATTGACGATTGTCAGAAACAAAAAACAAACGAAATAAAAAAAAATACAAGGAGAAATAAGATTATCACATCTTCCAGTAGTCTGGGAAAGAGACGTTGCTAATATCTTCAAAATTGATGTCAAGAACGTGCCTCGGTTTACGATACTTAGTATGCCAGTTCATATTCATTGAGTTCTTCAGTATCCCTTTCACAAGCTTATTGTCGTGAGTCTTCATCTTCTGTATCATAATCAAAAGGAGGTCCTGTATAAACTTTCCGATATGGGCCATGTTTAAATCCAAGTGGATGGATTGGTTTTTCACCATCCTTTTGTCCAGCTGGGCAATGGTCCTCAGGGTAACATTCTGGAAGAGGCATGCAAGCCTTTATATACAGAACAGTGGTACAAATTATGCAAATACATGAACCAATAGGATACAAAAGAATTAAAGAGGAAATAATTGCCAATAGTGTAAACGCTAATTTTATAAATTATACAAAAAGAAAATATACAAAGGGATGGTGCGCGTTTACGCGGACCGAAAAGAGAACTTATCCGGTTGTCTGAGGCCAAGAGGATTTACAGAAAATAAAATAAACGGGCAAGAAATAACAAAATGCAAAAGAAAACATAAACCATAATAAAGAAACCGAGAAAAAGGAATCATAATAGATCAGATAAAGAGTTAAGTATTGCATACATATTAAAGTCTGTTTGACAATTGAGAAGCAGGTGGGGGGGAGGACTTCTTGGCCTTGAATATTTCAACTTTTAATTTCGTAGGGCCTTAATTTTTCAAAAGCCCTAGGGACGTGTCTAAAATGTCTAATGGATAAAATGGTCCTGTCAGATCCAGGACTGCCACATGCTCAAAAATTCCTGGTGTGCCCCAATTTACTGGCATACATATTTTACTTTGTCATATAGCATGAACAGGAGAGGAATAAACAGGATGTATGTACAAGATACAGTTTAGGACCTCATTAAAATGCATGTATAAGCCTGGTGGAAAAAAAAGATGGCCTCAGGATTTCATATAGCTTAGGGCCACGCCAAATCTAAATCCAGCCCTGGGAATAAAAGGAAGATGTCCCTGTCGATCCAGCCCTGGGATCGGGAAGTCTATAGGTCCTCCACGAATGATGTCATGTGGCTATAATTCTTCAAGGAATTATTTTAAGATATATCATTATATAAACTTTTTTTCCTTATCTTTAGATGAAGAAACCATCTATGTATAGCCAGCCCACTGTTTTTGTTGCACCTTGTAGATTAAATACACTCATCGTCAAAAAAATAAGTTGCACCCGTAGAGAACCTATGGAATGCTATGAGACATTCTGTTAAAACTCCACCGCTGGTGCAAGAGCTACAACCTGGGATGAGCTGAGTCAAGAAACTACGTTAAGAATTTGTACGACTCCATGCATTAGAAAATGGCAGCCCAGTATCCTGTTGAGAGTTGTAATGATTTTGGTATTTTGACTAATAAATTTTGTCATACCCATGCTCATTATTTAATCATTTGTTATTGTTGGTGTAGTACTAACTTCCTTTCAAGTACCTTTTCAATCTGACGATTCCTTCTGGGTGCAACTTTTTTTTTTTTTTTTTTTGATGATGAGTGTATATCATTTTTCATTATTTACTTTTATCAATTTTTTACTAATAAGATCATGTTTTCTTAAACTTCTTAACCAATGAAAATCACTGTCATTTGGCCAACAGCAATGAATATAGCATGGAAATGAATTCTTTCTTACCTTTCAATATGCACAGATACAGTAAACATATAAACTGTATTATGTTATGAACCTCTGGCTTGCAATCTGCAATGTGATGAAAATTTTTTATTGTAACCTCGCAAAAGAAATCAAGGAAGCTGGTGATGAGTATATACACTTGAGATATCTTTATCTATTTTTCATTGCTGTTTACTTTGCCATCTCTTGTGTCCTAATTTTTATGTCATTGACTCTGCTACTTAAATTAAAATTATATCTGTTAATGGGAAATATCTGTATGGCAGAGATCCAAAATTATTTAATTTTTGCTTCATGGTGCACAGCTAGTATAGCTGCAAAATAATTTGAAGTATATAAAATGTCATAAATAACTATTGGAAGTAATCACCCCATGCAAAGGAAATTTATTGTTTCAATAATTTCAGAAAAGAGTTTAATTGGTTAGGGCATGCAACTATGATTGAAAAAATTTGTTTATTGCATATTTAAAGAATTATGAAGAAATTTGTGGTGCAAACCGTTTTTTCTGGTTAAGAAGAATTTCTTAATATTTTTTAATATCTGTTAACCAATTTTTAAGATTATTTTAAACCTATACGTTATGTAGTTCATCTTGAGATGCAGCGGTTTTTGGTTTTTTTCTTTTGCATTAATATTTTTTTCATATATGGAATTTTTAAGTAAGATTTAAGTAGAGTATAATGTTCAAATTCACCCATGCCCATCTGAAAGTTATTAAACTAAGTAATCAGCTTTCAGAGTGTTTTTCACATTAAATTAATTTGGGTAATTTTTTTTTTTAATTTCTTATTTTAAACAAAGAGTTCTAAAAGGAAATATAGTATCAGGTCGTTGCATATCAAATGTCGGATTTCGAGGTGGGTTCCGCGCTTCAGCACGGTTTCCACGTTTAGTAGCAAGTACCCATAACAAAGTAGTACATTCCCAGAGATAACCTATGACTTAATATTTAATAGCGTTTGAACCCAAGCGAAGATAGTCATGACTTCATACGAATTACGTGTGATAATGCATTACGAGTTCAGGTTGAATCACACTGCATCCAACGCCTCTGGAAATATCAATAAGGTATTCGGTGTAGGCACCATAAACGAACGTACTGTCCAACGTTGGTTCCGAAAATTCCGGGAGGGAGTGACGGACCTAGCAAATGATCCACGTGGCAGACCGCCCAACGTGTTGAATGACACTGATCTGTGGAAGAGGACCCGTCAAAAACTGTTCGGGAACTTGCAGGGGATCATGCTGTATCAGCGTCGACTGTCAGCAGACACATTAGGACCATCGGCAAGGTGAAAAAGCAGGACAAATGGGTCCCACATGAACTTACGGAAAACCAAAAAGAGCGTCATTAGAAGTGTGTACGGAATTGCTTTTGCGCCATGAAGAAGCGGGGATTCTCGATCGCATTTTCACCTGCGACGAGAAGTGGCTCCTATACGACAATAGGAAACGGTCAGCACAGTGGCTGGATGCTGATGAACCCCCGCGACAGTTCCCTAAACCCCCATTGCACCCCAGGAAGCTCATGGTTACAGTTTGGTGGAACACCCGTAGTGTAGTGCATTACAGCTTCCTGCAGCAGGGGTAGACGATCACCGCTGCGACCTACTGTCGTGAACTGCATCGTATGCACACAAAACTGTGTTAGCAACAACCTGCACTTCTGCATCGCAAAGGCGTCCTTCTGCTGCTTGACAACGCGCGTCCGCACGTTGCGCGAACGACCGTGCAGGCGCTACATGCTCTGGGCTACGAGGTGCTTCCACACCCTCGTCCTCTCCGGACCTCTCCCCTACCGACTACCATCTTTTCCAGAGCCTGGACAATTTTCTCCGGAGGAAAATATTCCTAACCCAAGCAGACGTCGAAAACGCATTCTGGGAGTTTATTGAGTCCCGTGACCATGGATTCTATCGGAGAGGGTTCGAGAAGCTGCCAAATCGTTGGCAACAATGTTTGGATTGCTATGGGGGTTATTTCGAATAGCACGTGTGAAGGTGTCCTTTCTAGACCTCTCAAATAAAGATGACCTCTGCAATCCGACATTTGATATGCAACGACCTGATACCTTGAATATTATAAAGATAAAAGGAGATGGAATTCTACTTTCTGAAGTGATGGTAGTTGTCCAAAAACCTCATTTGCTTACTAGAAAAAACCAATTATGTATTATATTATTAAAAAAACTTTTTGCCATTGCAGTGATGACTATTATTATTTGCCAGCCTGACTCATAACATGCATTTAATACTTCTGCGTTGTCCATTGTTCATTGACTGAATAAATTTATATCTTGATCAAATAGAGTTAAACAGTGCAATTGGTACATGAAGGTCTTAGAGCTGCTGCATCAGTTTTATAAGATACCCCGAATAAAAACTATCTGGATTGGTATTTATATTCTGTATTTTTATATCGTTTAAAACATCACAGAAAATTGAGACGTGGAAAATTATTAAATTAAACGCATTAATAAGTTTATTCCCTCGTCGTTTTTAAAATCTACAGAAACGAACAAATTTGGTATCGAAGAGGAATTGGCCAATAGGTCTCGTAAACATGATTTATACAGGGTGTCCCAAAAGTCTGGTCTCGTAGGGAATTTTGAAATGTTGCAGATGTAGAATACATATAGTTGAATAAATATAACATAGGAGATCTCCAAAACATACCCTGGCTGCGCAACAAGCTTTCCATGCTCGTATCAATAAAACAAGGCTCAAGAGGGGCATCAGTTTGAACATTTGTGTTGCCTTAAAGATTTTCTTATCTCTGAAACAAAGGCTACCATTACAGGTCCATTACATTAGATTTAAAAATTATTAGTATATTTTTCAGGATCTCCATCTGAAATATCAGCTACTTTCAGGGTCTTAACACTGTTCAAGTTTGGTTTATTCAAGGGTTTTTGTGTGTCGTCCTTTTATTCTACATCCGTCATAAAAGAGGGTTTTTTTAAAGTAAGGTCCGTTTGTAAATATCTTTGGAAATCTCGCATGATCATAGTAAAACACATGCGCACATCCCTTGCGAACCAGGCAGACACCATTTATAGCCGTGGCGTCGATGTTTATGCTTCGCACTGCGCCATTAAAATGTTTTAAGATTACTGAGTTTGCCGCGGACTCTTGTTATCCGTTTTTTGACACCAAGAAACATGACAGCAGCGGACAGTCATTGCTATATCTGTAATGTGCGAGGACCTAATGCAGTGGACCTGTAATGTTGCTTCTCCACGACAATGCAAGGCCACACACTGTATACAAACGCAAGCTCTAATCAGATCTTTTGATATCGGCCTCGGTAGCTCAGGGGTTGCGTGATCGCCTCTGTTGCTTGAGGACGCGGGTTCGACCCCGGCCGAGGACGGCGAGTTTACGCCCTTCCTTCGGAAGGGAAGTAAAGCCGTTGGTCCCGTGTAGTAGTTTGCCGGCTGCACGTTAAAGAACCCTTGCGAGGCAAAATTTGCGGCCCCTATAACGCCGTCCTGAAATGACCATGGCAGTTGAAAAGGACGTTAATACCAAACAAACCAAACCAGATCTTTTGGTTGGGAACAATTTGACCAATTGCCTCACAGTCCGAACCTCGCGTCCAGTGATTACCACCTGTTCTGGTGCCTAAAGACCGACCTTCTATTTCATACAGAACTCTCCCAAAATGAGGATCAGAATTTAAAAGTCCATATAAAATATGTAGATATTATAACTCCTGTTCAATACTTTTATATTTTCAGTAGAAAATCGAAATGGTTAAAACATTGGAATCCAATAAAACCCACATCGAGATTTTTAGCGTTTCTTTTGAAACTTATTTTATTGCATGAAATTTAGCACCTGATGGTTTTGGATTTTAGGCGTTGAAAAATTTCATTGAACTCTTCACGAAAAGAAGATGCAAAAATTCGCGCATTTCCTGAGTAATAAGAGAAAAAATTATCATGGAAAGAGCCAGCAGTGTCACAGATACCGAAAGTCCACAAGGTGGGGTAACCATTCTCTGCTCATTATAGCTCTTCTAATGCAAAACTCTGTCCAGTTTACTTTTGGAAGTTCATGCTTTCATGAAAATGTGTACGTTATTTTATGTCTATTTTGCAATTGCAAGGGTAACTCCAAAAATAATGCACACCATTTTTTAAATTCAATTTTTAATATACACCTTTGCTGTTTATTGAATGCATAGAAGCTTTAACTCAAATCATTCCCACTGATGGCGCAGTCGTAGTACTTTATCAAGATGACTGCTGCACTTCAACTTCGTCAAACGCAAGATGCTCTTTCAGAGTTCTGTGTTGTGCGAATGAGATAGTGGGAAGCATTCGCAACAGAGTGAAAAAGGTTTATGGGGATCAGTGGCGTAGCTAGCTCTTTAGCGCCCGTGTTCATTTTTTCATTTTTACCTTTTTAGCGTCCCTAATTCGTTGTGCCCCGTGTACTTTGCACACCTTGGCCGCCCTTAGCTACGCCTGTTATGGGAATGATGATGTTCATCACAATGCCATGGCTAATCAGCGGGAAAGCCATAATTCAGCATTCTCCTCGTAACCGCAGACTACACACCATACAAGCATTTGACAAAGACAACGCGTTGACAATATGGTTTTGGAAGACAGGCGTGTAATTGTAAAAAACGGTCATTCCTATTGGGAATCGGAGCAGTAAGTGTATGCAGAATACTGAAACAGTTGGGATTGTAAAAAGTTTGTACACGCGGGTTCCGAAGATGTTAACAAATTTAAGGACTTGGAAAACTGCACAGAACATCGATACAAGACGTGAATGGTAGAGATGGCTGCACTGAGTAAGATATTCACATACAAACTGAATTTTATTCGCTGAAAAACCAAGATTATCTAAAAATAAATCTCTTTATGAAAAACGTAAAAGAACAAAATAGTCTGTATCACTAATAGAATACCGTAAACCGGGGTTGATTTACACATCCTCGAGTACCGTATATCTTCACATAGTAGCCCCCGGCGTCTATTTTTTCAACTGAATCACTAACCGGGCGTTTATTAGAGACCGGTGTTTATTTTAATCGCTTCGGAGGCATGCCCTTTTTTTTTTAAACAGAATATGGTATAGTACTTGCGCATTAAACAGTCCTTACGAGCAGGATGCCTTGAAAACTAAGGGCTTATTGCGACCTGGATTCGCAATAGGATTCTAAAGTTCGACCTGGGTTCGCAATAGGATATTCAAAAAATTTTGTTCTAAAGTTCAATAAAGAAATCACACGTTCACACATTCTTAGTCAAAATCGAAAGTTCTATTCTACTTCACTTGTTTACACAAAAAGAACGTCATAAGAAAGGAACGTAAACATAAGGTTGCTACAAAAGGGCTCATTCGCCATCTCTTACTAAGAAATTACAATATGGGGTTTCGATTTCGTTTCACTAAGCTACAGTTTAAGTTAATTAATATAAAATTTAAACACACATTAAAGTTACAACTAAATATACCAATTTCTAAGCTACACTTAATTTCTAGTTTCAACAGGGCTGAATAGCAGAATGCATATGATATCGAAACTCAAAGCAATGTGCTGGGAATCCCCTCAAGCCCGTGTACACGTGAACCCCGAAAGCGGCTCACGTGAATCCCCGGCGTTTATTTAGCAATCTTAATTTTGAAACCCGACTTTTATTAGAGACCGGCGTTTATTTAGCAATCGTAATTTTGAAACCCGGCGACAATTGGAGACCAGGCGTCTATTAGAAGATATACGGTAACTTTGCAAAGGGAACGCAAACATTTGCTCCTTTCAGAAAACTTATTTTGTTTTGAATGATTTTGTATTTAACACTTTAATGCAATCTTATTGTAAAACAAATCATTCAACACAAAATAAGAGCAGCCCCTTTAAGACAGCTACGTCAAGCACGTCACTATAACAATAGTATGTATCTTCAAGAGGGTCAACGACGGAAGTGTCAGTCTGCTCTAACATGTGCCTATATAGTACGGAGCCGCTTTGAGTAATCTTGTGCAAAGTTATCCCGCGGGTGTGCAAAGTAACCCCGGTTTACGGTACTCTTCCGAAGACTATTCAAAAGGTTCTGAAGAATTATGCATTGCTTTTGTAGTTATATTTGCCTCAATTTCCAATAACTCTAGCCATTTACCATTCATTTCCAGTCATAGTTGAGTACGTGAATAGCACATCCCAAGTGTATACCTGTTACCCTATTTTCATTCAGAAGGGACAGGTCCAGTCTAATCTGCCTTGACTCTCAGTCTACTCGGTACCTGATTTTGCAACCGATCAACATCCGGTAAGCTCAGTTCCTACGGAGCAGGTAAAATCTTTTTGCACCCGATTATACATATCAGCTAATGACCTTCCAGTAATTTGTGGCGCCACTCTGTAAAAATATGAAAATTCTTTTAAAGCACATGTTTGTGCAGTAGGTTTTTTAAGGTCAGGTAGCCAGAGATACTAGTCGTAATTTGTACGAAAACAGTATAATGCCGTATAATATACATGTTCAAAAACTCTGAATGATATTGGAAAAGAGCTGATGTGCTCAAACAAAAACGCTAACTTTTTCCACAAACGTTCCGGGTTCATATAAAGCAATAATGAAAACTATCCTTTTCACTAGTGCACATCCAGAACAGGAAACGTAACGTCTGCCGTACACCAATGAAGCGAACTGGATGAATGATGCGGGTGCCTGAGACTTGTGAAATTACGGTGCGGAAAGGACAAGTTTGGGCATGCTTCAGTAAGGCTGCGTGCTTCACGAGGAAACTGATAATGTTTTCATATAGTGGGGACTTTCTACTATCTATAAATAAAACGATTTCAGTTATCTAGGTTAGTCGAAAATTTAATGGCCAAAAAAAAAATTTACACACTTTGCATTGGGGTACGACTTATTGGTGTAACAAGACGGGGAAGGTTAACTGCACTCGACCCACTGAAAAGTAAATGTGAGCTTATAACCTCTGACAACTTACCCATGGTTCTCTGTCTTGAATATGAATGACGGATTCCCTTATGAACTTTCAACAAGTGTGGAGGGGAAAGAAGAAGAAAACAATGGGCCCAAGGTTACGCCTTTATTAAAGGGACACAGAAAAAGAGGTACGGGAAGAGGTAACACCTCCTAAACTAAGTAGTTTGGAGGTATTGGAAGAGGCATGCTGTTGATGGAGGCCAAGAGCATGTCCATGTAAACCAATATTCGAAACGCATATTTTTTCCCAAGAGCATCTCAGATCGCAACTGACCATAAGACGAAAGGAAGCGTAAATGGCTGCCAGTCTTTAAAAATGGTAACAATCGCGCAATCAAAGATTAAGGGCCGAACGGGTTTTCCCAATCCATTAAATCTCTTATGTAAGTAAAAGCCAATAAAACTGGAATAGGTCAATAAACATGATTCCCTTTGTCTGAACAGGTATTCGGGCAGCTGCCCCCTGAACCCCCCCCCCCCCCGACAGCTGCTCCCTGAACAACTGTCTCCAAGGACAATTTGCAGGAATATCTTCCAGAACATTTAAGTGATGGTGGGATTAATCTAAATCACTCAACAATCAATCATATTGTAAAATTATTGGTCAAAGACAAGAAGCTGAAGCTATTGCCCTCTGCTCACTGCCTTATGATTACTCCAGCCATGTTATGGAAAATCAACATACTGATTAGGAAGGAGAATCCACCAAGCAAAAGTGTTATAGCCAAACGCTTAAAGTGTCCTGAAAGAACTGCTAGACGAATTAGCCATGAAAACTTAGAGGGAATCACCTGTATGGCTTATCCACTGACACCTATCTTCATTCAGAACCATAAAGCCAACTGCCGAAAATATACAAATATTATTTCGCAGCTCGTAGATCTGAATTTGCTGTCATACATGATGAAGCCTTAATTTACCTCCACGATTGCAATAATGCTTGCAAAATATGTTATGAGAAAAGGCCGGAAATTTTGTGTGCCGAAATGTTTAATTAAAATTCTCACCAATGTTAAAATCAATGGTAGGCAATAAGTTGAAAGGTTTTGAAGCCATTACTTGAGCAACAAATCACAAATATGTAACCAGGAAAATGCAACCAAGATTTTGGCCATCATGATGCTACATCTTCTCATACCGTGCGATTTACAGTTAATTGTTAGATTAATTAATTAAGGCAAAAATCCAGAATTAATGATTATCAGCAAGGAAATTTTCCAATTAAATCCTCAGACATAAGTCCGATGGACTTTCTATGCATTTGCGTACTTTAAGCACATTCTAAGAAGGTGTGCTATTACCATATACACTGCTGCTCAAAAGTATTCATACCCTATAAAAGTTTTCAAGAATCGCATAGAAAAATACGTTACCATAGAAAATCAAATTTATTATGGTGTACAACATTCAAAATAATACACAATGGTTGATTTTAGTAATAATATATTATTATTTTCAATTACAAAATAAATAAGAAAATAAGCATGGACGAAAGTATTCATACCCCAATCAGAACTGTGATTTAAAGAGTAAGTTGCATATCACGACATTCCATTACTTTTTAATCTCACCACAAGTCTAAACCACCATTGTGGAGTATAATTTTCATGTTTTTCTGTGATTTTGCTGAAAATGCCTAAAATCAAAGAACACTCCAATGAAACTCGGGAAAAGGAAGAGGAGGAAGACCATCAAAAATTTGTGACCGTACAAAACGAATTCTGAAGCATACAGTTATGAAGAATAGAAAAATATCGTCAAAGAGGATCAGTTCTGAATTGGAAAATTCTGGACTTGTTACAGTGTCAAGCAGATCTGTCCGTCGACATTTAAATGCCATAGGACTTCGAGGCTGTGTGGCAAAGAAGAAACCGTTGCTGGAACGAATTCATAAGATAAAACGGCTGCAATTTACTAAGGAACATGTAGAAAAGCCACTGACATTTTTCGAACATTTTTTGTTGACAGATGAAACAAAGATAAATTTATTTAATCGCGATGGCCGTGAATTTGTTTGGCACTTTCTCGGAGAGGAAATGAAGAAGAGTGTTTGAAAGCAGCTGTAAAATAGGGTGGTGGTAGTGTTATGCTATGGGGGTGCAATAGTTCTTCAGGATCTGGACAGCTCTTCATAATTGATGGAATCATGAATTCTGAGAAGTATTAGGAGATTTTGGAAACATGCATGATACCTTCCGCAAGTGAACTGATTGGCCGTCGTTACATATTTCAACATGTAACGACCCAAAGCATACCTCTGGTGAAACTAAACGTTTTTTGAAAAACTCCAAGATCAAAATACATGTACAGGGTGAGTCAAAAGTCGTTGGACACCATTCTATCTTGGATACCAATGTAGTTACGCAAATTCCAATACAGGGAATAAATAGGAACTTGAGGGTACTCTATCATCTCAGATATGCAAATTAGGACACATCCAAATTCTATCTCCAAAACCGTAAGGGGACGTTCAAGAAATACGTCACGCTCTCTAGGGGGGGGGGTATGAAAAGTGTGACACCACGTGACATAGGGGTAGGGGGACTTTACATAAGTGTGACGTCACAATACACACCTTCAAAAATTCATTTTCTTTCATATTGAAATTATTTTTTTTTTTATTTCAGATTTTTTAATTTTATTATTTTCCTTACAAATAGAAAATGAGATATCTTTCTGACCCAATTGTGAGGCTATCGTTAGAAAGCTCATTGTTGTTCTCCACAACAGAAGTTTGTTCCTTCAAGAAAGCTCCCTAAGATTAATAATGTCCCAGCCTTAAATTAACGAGGCAGAAACTGTGGAATGGAACAACTAAAAAGCGGGAGAACCTTTAATCCACAAAAAGAATTGAAATACCGAATACGTATTTCGGCTAATAAAGTCCGTCTCAAAAGTATAGAGACTTTCGTAAATTAAAGAAAACTTTCCATACGAGGATGTCACACGAAAACAAAAAATATACACATTTTATTCGCATACTTAATAACATAATCCTAGAATTTCAGGAGAAATTTATTTTTCGTTCATTGAAAAAAACAAAACCAAATCAACATTTTATTACAAAAAAGGTGTCTCAAAAGTATAGAGACTCCCCTCGAAAGAGAGTCGGTATGGATCAATATGCAAATGTTTTAAAGCAAATGTTAAAGTTTTACATTAAATCGGTTATTTAAACTGTATGTGAATGAATGAAATTGTCAATTTTAAAAATGCCACGTGGAAGAGACCTCACTCAAGATGAGATCAGTGAAATTTGCTTGCTGAAGGCCTCAGGCAGCACACTTCAACAAATATGCAAGAAAATTGGAAGATCCAAGTCTGTGGTCCATAAAGTAATTTCAGAACAACGAATATCTACAGCGCAGAAGAGGACAGGACGACCAAAAGCGACCAGCGATCGAGATGATCGCAGGATCATTCGCCTGGCTACCACTGGAAAACTGTCACTAAGAGAGAGATATCACATGAACTTGTGTGCAATGTATCCAAAGACACTGTTCACCGACGGCTCAAAGCTGACGGCAAGTTAGTGTACTCTAAAAAACAGAAACGACCACTGCTGACACATCAGCACAAGATTGCAGTGGGCCAAGGAGCATCTGTCTTGGACTGATGAATGGCTTCAAGTGATTTTTTCCGATGAAAAAAAGTGGAATTTAGATGGGCCGGACGGTAATGCTTACTACTGGCATGATATGAAACGAGAACCGGAGGCATTTTACAGCAGAGAACAAGGAGGTGGAGGTGTGATGGTTTGGGGAGGCTTTGCGTTCAATGGTACTACGAGTGTAGCGATTCTTTCTGGAAGGCAAAATTCTCTGAAATATCAAGAGACTTTAAGTTGTCATTTGTTGCCATTTCTCCAGAATCTGGTTGGAGAAAAAGGTATTTCCCAACAAGACAATGCCAGCATTCATAGATCACAGGCAACAAAGGAATGGTTCGATGCAAACAATTTAACCGTCATGAAGTGGCCAGCGAGAAGCCCCGATTTAAACCCAATAGAAAATCTATGGGGCATCATGACACGCACTGTTTATGCAAATGGGCGACAGTTTTCGACTGTTGTGGAGTTGCAGGATGCAATTGAAACATGCTGGTACAATCTATCACCAGATCTGCTTCAACACCTAATCACATCGATGAAAGATCGTGCATTTAAACTAGACCTGTGTAATGGGAACAGTATTTAGTTTTAAAAGCAAGTTTTCTTGGCAAGTCTCTATACTTTTGAGACACCTTTTTTGTAATAAAATGTTGATTTGTTTTTTTTTTTTTCAATGAACGAAAAATAAATTTCTCCTGAAATTCTAAGATTATGTTATTTAGTATGCTAATAAAATGTGTATATTTTTTGTTTTCATGTGACATCCTCGTATGGAAAGGTTTCTTTAATTTACGAAAGTCTCTATACTTTTGAGACGGACCTTGAGTAGCCATCTTCAGCGTTGAAAGATAAAAGTGACTATGATGAGGTAAAAGTTGACTTTTGTCTCTCATCGCTGAAGATGGCTATTTAGTAGCTGATATATGTATCCGGTCAATTGTTGCTGCTTACGAATCGCTGCCGCTCTGTTGAACGAAATGGTTTCCACATTTGCGCTATCTGTTGCCTCAAAACAAGCAACAAAAATGTTTCCACTGACGTCATGTGTCGAAGCAACGTGTTCCTTCGACACAATTTGCTTCGACATTGTTGCCTCATTTGCGCCGGGTCCGTAGCCGACGAAAAAGTCAGGCCCCGGCACTAAAAAATCACCTGACCATAGTAGACCGAGTAACAATCCAACCTTCATTGTTTCTAACAAACGAAAAAACACTAATTGTTAAAATCCAAGATGGAGACAATGAAAGTTGGATTGTTGCTCAGACCCAATGACGTATATTAAAGATAGACTCCGAATCCTATTGTTGTAACTTGAAGCAAATTGGGAAGCTCCATGCCCAGAACTGTCATCGCCGAAAGTGAGTGAAGATGATGCAAAACACATTGCTAAACACAAGAGTAGCTGATTAATAATTCTTTCACACGCCGATAACGGAGTGATAAATTTATCTTTTCGTTTACTTTGTATTTGAAGTATTTTATAAACAATTTTTCGATCATGGTTTCAATTTCAATTTCGTTTCGATTGTCTTTCAGTTACGTATTTTCATTTTAGTTACATATTTTAGATTTATTTTTGTGGAAAATGATTCCTGATCCTTTTTCTTGTCTGTTTGTACAGTTGTACGCAGTTTAACTTTGAGGAATAGTTTTGAATTAATTATTCCTCAGGTCCAAAATCTTCAAAAACAAAGCAGCCAGACAGCTAATTACTCCACGGCTCACTCCTGCCCAGAACTATCATGGTTCAATTTGCTTCATTTTTTGCCGCTATTAACAATAGGATTCGGAGTCTATCTTTAATATACGTCATTGCTTTTGAGTACCCAGGCATGGCAACACCCCCTAAAACGAAGCCTTGACACCAACTTTCTGATGTCATTAGAAGAGGATTGTTGTCGGCAGCTCATGTAATGGAGTAAATACACGAGCTCGATTTTTAAATAGAAATCATGGAAATATTATATTGATTTTTGTAAATAAGAATTCACAAAGTTTAATGAATAAAAAAAATAGCAATTTATTTAATTTTAGCATTATTATTTAACTTCAGCTAAAGAATAAAAATTGAAATTGGCATTTGTAACAATTAAAAATGATATAATTTTTAAACAATTCTAAAATTAACAGAAATTTTTATCAGAATTTGAGTTACTACAGGGTGTGCCCAAAGAAGCGGGACGGTCGAATATTTCGCGAAATTTACATCGGATCGAAAAACTGAAAAACACGTGTTCAATATTTTTCAATTCCCCGGGGGTGGAGCAGGGGGCAACTTTGAAATCTTAAATGGAAACCCCCATTTTTTATTGCAGATTCGGATTCTACGTGAAAAAGTGAACAAGTTTTAGCTGAAATTTTTTTTTGATTCGCGATAGATGGCGCTGTAATCGCAGAAAAACAAATACAGATCAGAAGTCTGCAAACGGTCAAATTTCTCGGGACATACGCTTCGGAACACAAAATTAGTATTTTTGAAAAGGCTATCTAATGATACAGTATGACAGTCGACCGATTGATGGCGCTCTAATTGCAAAAACAATTCTTTCTCGCAAGTGAAAGTATTTCTACAGCTAATATGAGGATAACGTCTTTCGTTGATTTTGTATCTGACTTTAGTAAAAAACTACGTTTAGCACAACCCAGGAACAACGACGTGGACGTAGTAGTCTTTTATTCCCTTCGGGGTGCTTGTTTTTAGTGAGTCCCCTTGTCTCTCACTTATCGGGGTGCTTGTTTCAGATGAGTCCCCTTGCCTCTCACAATTGGCGCCAATAACTTTATTGCAGTAAATGCTCAAATTGTGCACTGTTTACTTCCTGGCAGTAAGCTAATCGATGGTAAATAGATTCGATGGAATTGTTTAAGTATTCTGCAGGTATTTGGGCAGCTACATCAATTATTCTCTGACGCAATTCATCTAAATTTTGAGGTTTCGTTTCGTGAACCCGATTTTTTAAATAACCCCACAAGAAAAAATCAAGTGGAGTTAAATCTGGTGACCTGGCAGGCCATTCGATCGGACCTCTTCGTCCAATCCAACGATCAGGAAAATGTTCATCTAAATAATTACGAACATTCCGTCCGTAATGAGGTGCAGCACCATCTTGCTGAAACCAAACGTGCTCCAAGTTATCGCCAGCAATCTCCCTTATTGCTAGAATTATTTCATTTCGAAGCATGTTTTCATACATTTGAGCAGTAAGATTACCATCGATAAAGAATGGCCCAGTGAAATGATTATTTATTATTCCAGCCCAAACGTTTAATTTCTGTGGATATTGGGTTTTGCTCTCTCGCATCCAATGAGGATTCTCGTCTGCCCAATACTTGCAATTATGCCGATTGCAAGTACCATTCAATTGAAATGTTGCTTCATCTGAGAATACAATGTTGTAAAGAAAGTCTGGATCTTGATCTATTCTAAGCATCATGTCCTCACTAAATTCTAAACGTCGGTCGGGATCATCTTCATTTATCTTATGAACAACAAGTGTCATTTTGCAAGGATGCAATTTATTACTTTTCAAAATCCTGCGGACTGAAGATGTACCAATTTCTTGAGCTTGGGCAGTTCTACGAAGACTACTGTGAGGATTTTCCGTAAATGATAATAAAACATTCAACGCTTCTTCTTCGTTTGTTGCTGACTTTGGTCTTCCTAATTTAGCTCGATCTTTCACAGAGCCTGTAGCTTCAAATCTTCTAACCGTTCTCTCCACAGTCGATTTGGAGATAGGATCCATTCCAATTCGAAAAGTATCATTGAAAATATCTCTTGCTTCCGAGTATGACCTTTTCCTATCACCCCAGTAATGATATTCTTTCTTGTACATTAAGATGAGCCATTCTGAAAGAAAAAACACTTTTTCAAGTCAAGTTTTTCTTTACAGATGAATGTTCATCTGCTTGAATCAACATAAACAGTTGAACTAATGTGTCATTTAAAAAGTACTTACCAAATGGATGAAGTGTGACGTTATCACGTGTTAAGTAATGTATTCATTTTATGATAAACTTGGTCACAGGAATAATAGCAGGTATTATTCAGATTTTCAGTTAGAGTAAAGTAATCTAAATGTTTTTATTGTAGTGATTCATTGCGTTGAGATAATTTAGGATTATACTTTTGGATATTAATCGAAGGCCTACAATTGTGAAATAGCAGGAAGGGTGGAGCAATGACAGGAAGAGACGTTCTTTGAGAATTAAAATAAATATTATTGACATTGGTCATTGAATTCCTTGATGAGTAGGGATATTGAATTTTTTAATAATTTGTTTATGTAATGGATTTCCTGTAGAGTTTGAAATCATTATTGTTTTCTTGGTTTAATCACTTTGGAGTTTTATAAAATGTGAATGGGAAAGGGAGACCGGATGTGCGAGGAGTATAAATACGAATGTGGGAAAATGAGTCGTCATGAGTCATTATGGGTTGAACAAGCAGGCAGTCGAGGGGAAGCTGAGCGCTCTCTGCTTCGGCTGATTGAGGGAGGAGGGTCAGACAAGATGCGCCTAGGCGGCTGCGAAACTCCCGCAGCCCGTCAAAGCGATCTGGTGGCCTCTCCTTCCGAAATCAAAGCTTGTGAGAGCTCATCACTCATCATTAAGCATTGGAATATGGAAGACTCCCGATTAAGCATTTGAATATGGAAAAACTCCCGATTAAGTATTATAAAGTGGAACTTACGAGAAACGATCCCTAAATGTTTGAAATGGAACCTGGATGCAATTGATGTGCTAAAGAGACATCATTCATGATTAAAATAAGAAATATGGAAATTGGAACCCCGATATTCTTCAGAGCAAATGGAAGCGAGCAACGTGATTTTCTTCAAGCGATAGGCATAATTAGGAACCCGACATTGAGAGAGGAAGACGACTACACGTTTGAAATCTTCTGTTGAACTTAGTGGGGACACTTTGAGACCTCCAGTGGACTCACTCACTAATCGATCCGGATTATCTTCATGTGTGTTTTCTGTGCTTCAATGTGATAAGTGATATATTTTATGGCCTGTTTAACACAAGAGGTGTTTTTGTGCATAAAATTGGATTAAAAGTGATCACAAGTCTGCAGGTGTCTGAAACTACGCAACTGTAAGTAGAAATAAACTTAAATGTGTAAGATTTCTCTGGTTGTCATGACAAAAGGTGTGATAAAGAACTATTTGAGAGAACTTTCTTTGAATTGAGTGTTTTTATTAATACTATCTCTTTCCTCAGAGCAATTGAGTTTTATTGATATTTATTCATATTTTGCATGTTATCTTAGTTATAAGTACTTGGGGAATTTAGCATATAAGTACTGTCTTCTTTGTAATAAGATCTATCTACTTTCTTTTTCTTAGATGTAAGATTTTAGTTGATTTTTGTATCTCATTGGTAATTCTTTTAACTTTGAATAAATGAAGTTTATTTGATTCTAATCCTTGCCTTGCTTATTGAAATAAATAAGTCACAGCCTGCCATTTTAGAAGAACCCAACCTTTGTCCTTGATTGTGCATAGTGTATTATCTTTCTTTGAGTTTTGGTGTAGAGCTAGCCAGATTTAGAATTCATTACATTGGATTCTGGTGGTGATTTGAGAAAAAAGGGGGGTGGTCCAATCAAACTGATTAAGGTTACATTGGCACCCATTGTGAATATGAAATTAATGATGTAGGGTTACATTGTCGCCCCAAAGTGAAGCTCGAGGAGTGTCCATTTACATTGGCACCTATTGAGTAGTATATTGACAATCAAGGGTAAAAGGTTACAGAAGCACAAAAAATCACAACAAAAATAGTCCACTTTTTGTTTACGTATTTATTAATAAAGAAAAGAATCTGTTTACAAGCGGAAAGAATAAGAAAGAGTAATTCGAAGGATTTTATTATGTTAATTTAAACGATCATATTTGCATTTTGTAAAATGAAAATACGTACTATCATTGTTAGATTTTTTTTCACAAATCTTATTTTCCATGATAACAAAACCATCCATCAAGAATTAAACAATGTTACAATATTGCATTAAAATACTGTATTGAGTATGTTAATTATTTTAATTGTTTTAAATATTTTCATTGAAAAAATTGATTTCCTCTTAATTTCGACCCCCGGGGGGTGGAAATTTTTATGGTACTGAATACAGTTTTACACGTAGAATCTGAATCTGCAATAAAAAATGGGGGTTTCCATTTAAGATTTCATAGTTGCCCCACTGCTCCACCCCCGGGGGTCGTGTTTGGTGTCATTCGATAGATTTTTGAAAAATATTGAGCACGTGTTTTTCAGTTTTTCGATCCGATGTCAATTTCGCGAAATATTCGACCGTCCCGCTTCTTTTGGCACACCCTGTATAATAAACAAAATATAATTAATAATTACGATGATTTGTATATGGCGCCATTTGCCAAGTCAATCCTCTTCTGGTCACGTGAGTATGACGTTGAGAACTTGGTGTCAAGGCTTTATTACACGGGGTGTTGGGCATAGCCTGTCTTTCTCGTCGGCTACGAGAACCACGTTTTGTTTTTAGTGTATTGGAGCAACAAGGCTTTTTCTTGTATAGAAAAAGCCTTGATTGGAGTGAACGCTTTTCCGAGATAGAGAAATAGCCCGCAGAAGATGGACCACTTTTCAGATTTCCAAGATATTTTTGGTTCTGTAGTTATCATATAAAAGCATTTTATTTTAAATAAACTCTAAAAAGAATAAAATAAAATGAAAACTTTTTAAGAACTTTCACTTTAAAAAATGCACTAAAAAGTAACAAATATAATTTTTTTATAATGGGGACGCGTTTAATATTAAATTTTAAAACAAAAATACTTC